>LR738712.1:806978297-807027956 GCA_902687465.1 Secale cereale
CCCCCCCCCCCCCCGGAATTGAAGAGGAGGTAACCAAGGGAACGAAAGAGGGGTACACCTTGATGAAAGCACTGAGCGCGCAGTAACTCCAAGATGCAGGCAAGGCACGCCGGGAGAACTCATGATTCTCTCTCGCTGATATATGAGCACCACTAGGGAAGGGAAGCACAAGAAAGGAGACGAGAGTGACATGAGTCCGGGTACCCTGGCCCTCTCTCTCTCTCTCTCTCTCCCTCTCTTTCTCTCTCTCTCTATGTCTTTCCTATAGGTAGAGGGGGGAAGCCGAAACACCACTTTGTTTGGGATGCCATTGTTAGTCAGGACTGGCCGATCAAGACTGCGACATGTCAAACAACACCCGTTGCATCTAAGTTCATCAGTCCTCTGTTGGTGTCATGCGACACACAATTCCTCTTTTAAAAATATCGCCTATTGGTGGAGTGGAGATCGTGGCAATCTTTTTGCCACGATCTTCTGGACGGATGCTGGCCATTATTCAACCATTGAAATTCCTTCTTAGGTAGCTCCCCACCAAGGGTGAACAGACATAACAAGCCCATGCAACCTTCTGGCAGGTGGGTTACAGGGCAATCAGGGGTTACTATCGAGGATGTGCCATATGGGCACGCTAAAGCAGGAGACTCGGGACATCCATGGCTAGGTGTTGAGCCAGCTTCTCGAGCTCAATTGTAGATCAAGGAAGACGTCAACTTGCAAGCACGAAAGTGGCAAGACAACATTGCATGACATGGTTGATGGCTTCTCGCCCCTCGTTGGTTACCCCAAGTGGAAGGTTTGAGATGTAGTGTAGCGGAAGTTTTCCCTTGGCAAAGATACCAAGGATCGATTTCCCCTGAGACTCCCAGTTTCAACAAGAAGGTGTCAACTGCTAACGGCGCCAGATATTAGCAATCAACGTGGACCTGCACACAGATACAAATAACTTTGCTCCCAACAAGTACAGAGAGGTTGTCAATCCCTCCGGCTTTGTCGTTTACAAAGGATCAAACGCAAGTGATAATAGTGATAGGTATTGCTGCAAATAGTAAGTAAAAGCAGAAAGTAAACAGCGGATGTGATCAGTGATGGTAATATGGACCGGGGTCCCATGATGTTCACTAGTGATGTCTCTCTCCCAAAAGACGATAAAACAGCTATGTGAGGTAAACGAATTACAGCTGGGCAATTGACAGAATTATGTGCGCAAACCAATGCTAACTATGTTGCAAGAACGGTAGAGGTTCAAAGCATGGGCGGTACGCCAAGGCAAGTAGACCGAAATCCATCTGCATCTACTACTAATCATCCACCTTGAGATATCTATCCAGAACATCTCACTGGTATTAAGTTGCGAGTCCCACCCATAGTGTAAACTCAAAGCAACAGACAACTGCATTAAAAGAACTTTGCGTAAAGTAAACAATCCTTGCACCCGCGGGCACAAGCACCGTTGTTTTCCCCCTTGTGGCAACAACACATCCCCTAGACTCATGTTTCTGTCACTCAAGCTAGTCATCGAGGGGCATGAACCCACAATCAAGCATAACGTTCCCTCTTGGAGTCACTACCTACTACTCGGCCAAAGCAATAAATAGCAACGGAGAACATGCAAGAATTACTTACGAACATAAATATAAAAGAGGTGAATCAAATATATTACTCAAACACAATCTGAACATAATCTCACAATCCATCGGATCCCAGCAAACTCATCATAGCAACAGCATAAGGATTACATATGTGCCTCGATCATGTAGGGCAGCTCACGAGGACTAATTAGTGAAGCACAAGAACGGGAGGAGAACATCACATAGCTACTGGTCATGGACCCATGGTCCAAGGGAGACTACTCACAACTCATCCGGGAGGCGTCCATGGTGGTGGAGAGGCTCCCGGTGGTGATACTCCCCTCCGGCAGGGTGCCGGGAAGAGTTCTCCTGGCGCTCCCGATCTTGGAAGCGCGGCGGCGGCGGAACAGAGATGAGATCGCGAAAAAGGGTTCCCGTCTCGAGGGTTTCGGGACACGATATAAATATATGCCAAAGGTGGGCATCAGCGGAGGCCTGGGGGGCCCAGGCGCCCCCCCGGCGCGGCCAGGAGGGGGGCCGCGCCACCAGGGCGCCTGGAGCCCTGGTGGCCCCCCTCCGGCTCTACTTCGGGTGCCGGGAAGCTTCTGGAACGCTGATTTTTTATATAATTTTTCCGGGATTTTTCTGGCAGTTTTCGTAATGGGAAAACCTGAAATACAAAAACAGCAGAAAACAGAAACTGGCACTGGGGTGCACTGAGTTAATAGGTTAGTCCAAATATGATCAAAAGTGTATGGAAGTGTATAAATATCATAGCAATATCACCCAAAAGAGGCATGGAGCAAGCAGAAATTATAGATACGTTTTGGACGTATCAACAACCCCAAGCTTAATTCTTGCTCGTCCTCGAGTAGGTAAATGATAACAAGAATAATTTCTGTGGTGACATGCTATTAACCATATAAGGATTTTTCATAGTCATATGACAAAAGCTTACTGAGACAATGAATCTGTAGTAATTAAGTTGCCTCATGTGAAAATCACAAAGAACTGAAAGTTTTACAACATGATACTGAAACATCAAATAGATTTGTAATGAGCATGGTGTGCAAATATGATAAAGTGATATCTCGCTTGCCCCCTTTAGTGAAGAAAAACATAAATGCAGGGGCACCTCCAAGGTTTAAGTGATGACTAGATACAATGATTTCAAAATAAACGATATCATAATCATGCAAAAGACAATGCTACTTTGGGACAATGCACATTACACTCAGAATGACAATCATGCTCTCAGTAGTTGGTGCTTTAAAAGAAGGTGGAGACTCTCGAACCGTGGCTTTTGTTGGCAAGGTTGAAAACCCGTAGTCGGAAACAAAGACAAAACATGTACCAAAGCTCTTGGTTTTAAAAACAGAGGTAATAATAATTTTTTAGATTATGCATTTTCCGTCAACGAATGCTAGCAGAGAACTCAATCACTTCTTGAGATGGACAAGTTTCGAGGAACGGCTCCCGAATGAGGACGATCACATCCTCTTAATCTCCTTTGTTTATCATTGCCAAAGTTTTCTGATTTCTCATGAACAAAGCGTGAAGGAGGGTTTGTTTGTTATATTAATTTTGAGCCGGGCGCACTCTTTGCCAGTTCCTTCTCGTATTATGGGTTTGCACATTAGACATGCAATCCCGGGGTGAAGCTTGTCCAACTTAAAAAGATCATGAATTAACTACTACTTCCTCATGAACTAAAAACAGAGGCACAAAATAGGAATGCATTTTTTTGAATAATTTCGAGATGGTACATGCAAGTCTCCGTTAGGAATGGCAGGTAAATACCATGTAGGAAGGTATGGTGGACTCATATGGCATAACTGGGTTTAAAAGAATTTGGATGCATAAGCAGTCAGTCTGCTTAGTACAGGTGGAGGTTAGCAAAAGACTGGGAGCGACCAACTAAGAGAGCAATGACGGTCATAATCATGCAGAGCGACAAAGCAACATTGAATCAGGCATGGTAGTTATATCGCTACTCAGAAACAAAAGATCATCAAGGCTTGACAGACTTTCTTTACAGTCTTAAATATGCGTGAGCATACGCCAAGTCAATCAAAATAAATTCTTGAAGGAAGATATTACTAAACCATACCACATCATAGGCAAACAAATCATGTTGGTACTCCAATAACACATTGGGAACCCCCCAGCTATTTGAGACTAACCATAAGAAAACATGAACTACTAAGCACCATTATGCACGTAGCATTTTTATCATAGACATATCAACCAATGCAACAGAAGCAAACTCTCTTAATAAGATAAGCATGATAACTAAAGAGAGTTCAAGCAACCAACTAAACAAAAGCTCTTTAAAAAGATAAGCATGAAAACTAAGAGCTGAACATGATAGTAGCTATTGAAAGACAAAGAACACACACAGCAAAGATAGACATGAAAATTCTATGTTATGTTCTAGGTAGAAGTGGAGCGTGTTTCTCTCCCACATAAAGAAAGCTGAGTTCCGATTCGTTATGAAAAGCTAAAGAAAACTAAAAAGGAAACTAAAAGCAAGACGCTCCAAGCATAGCACATAACACATGAAGTGATAAAAATATAGTGGAACGAAAGACGAACTGATAATTGTTGATGGAGAAGGGGATGCACGGGGGCATCCCCAAGCTTAGACGCTTGAGTCTTCTTGAATATTTCTTGGGGGTGCACGGGGGCATCCCCAAGCTTGAGCGTTTGACCCTCCTGAATCTTTTTATCATCTTCCCTCGCACACTTGAAAACTCCCTTCATACATAACTCATCATAATCTGATTAGCGAGGTTAGTACCCATAATAAAATAACTTTTCCCTGCTGGAAATAAGGATAATCTTGAAGAGCTACTGTTTCTCAAGATTGCCAAAAGGTTTTTGCAAAGAAAAAGCAAGCTCAAGGTTTGCAAAACGAAGAAAAGGCAAAACAGGACAGAATCTGTGAAAAACAGACCAGCAGGTAGTAAATAATTTTTTCGGGGCAATTCTACAACTCAAATCAAAAACCTCAGAACAGACGCCCGAAAGCCAATTGTATAGAGCACGCTGTCAAAAAAATTCAGATCAAAAAGATGATCTGGTGATTTTATACAAATTTTTCTGTCCAAGGACAGAATCTGTTTTCTGGACTGCACGTCACAACTTTTGAACTTTCTTGCAATCAGAGGCTAAACTTGGCACAAAGCTGAAAAATAAAGATACAATGATGTTGCTACAGTAGTAACAAACATCAAGACCACTAAAAACTGAAAGCAAAGATAACAAGGGTTGTCTCCCTAGAGCTCTTTCTTTATAGCCATAAAGATAGGCTTAAGACTTTAATGATGCTCTCGTAGGAATAAGAGTTGAAGAACAAAAGAGAGCATCAAGAAGCAAATACCAAACACATTTAAGCCTAACATGCTTCCTATGCATAGGAATATTGCAATACAATAATTCATTGAAGCACAAAGCAATAAGCATAGGAAGACAAAACAAGTGCAGCTTCAAAACCTTCAACATAAAGAGAGGGAACTTGATATTATTGAAATATCTATAAGCATATGTTCCCTTCTCATAATAATTTTCAGTGGGATCATGGATGAACTCAACAATATAACTATCACATAAGGCATTATTTCCATGATCCAAAAGCATAAAAGTGTCATTACTCTTCATATAAGCAAAATCTTTCTTATTAGGAATAGTGAGAGTAAGACTATCATAACCATCATGGTAATCATCGTATTTAGGAGGCATATCATCATCAAAGTAAATTTTCTCCTCAAAAGTTGGGGGACTAAAAATATCATGTTCATCAAACGTGTCACCCCCAAGCTTAGAGCTTTCCATGTCATTAGCAATATTGATATTCAGAGAAGGCATACTAATAACATCACCACCATCATGATTGTTATGCAAATAATAAAGTTCCATAGGTTTTTAAATTTTCTCTTCAAACACATCATGTCCCAAAGCAAGGTAGAGCTTATAAAGCTCTCTCATATTTTTGTTGTTTTCCATTAAGCAAAACTAGTGAAAAGACATAAAGAAAACTGAAAGGTAAACTAACAAGACTAAAAAGCAAAGATAAAAGATAGCGTGCAACTCCCCTATCTTGAAGAGTGGAGTCCCCGGCAACGGCGCCAGAAAACTTTGCTTGATGGCTTCTCGCCCGTCGTTGGTTACCCCAAGTGGAAGGTTTGAGATGCAGTGTAGCGGAAGTTTTCCCTTGGCAAAGATACCAAGGATCGATTTCCCCTGAGACTCCCAGTTTCAACAAGAAGGTGTCAACTGCTAACGGCGCCAGATATTAGCAATCAACGTGGACCTGCACACAGATACAAATAACTTTGCTCCCAACGAGTACAGAGAGGTTGTCAATCCCTCCGGCCTTGTCGTTTACAAAGGATCAAACGCAAGTGATAATAGTGATAGGTATTGCTGCAAATAGTAAGTAAAAGCAGAAAGTAAATAGTGGATGTGATCAGTGATGGTAATATGGACCGGGGTCCCATGATGTTCACTAGTGATGTCTCTCTCCCAAAAGACGATAAAACAGCTATGTGAGGTAAACAAATTACAGCTGGGCAATTGACAGAATTATGTGCGCAAACCAATGCTAACTATGTTGCAAGAAAGGTAGAGGTTCAAAGCATGGGCGGTACGCCAAGGCAAGTAGACCGAAATCCATCTGCATCTACTACTAATCATCCACCTTGAGATATCTATCCAGAACATCTCGCTGGTATTAAGTAGCGAGTCCCACCCATAGTGTAAAATCAAAGCAACAGACAACTGCATTAAAAGAACTTTGCGTAAAGTAAACAATCCTTGCACCCGCGGGCACAAGCACCGTTGTTTTCCCCCTTGTGGCAACAACACATCCCCTAGACTCATGTTTCTGTCACTCAAGCTAGTCATCGAGGGGCATGAACCCACAATCAAGCATAACGTTCCCTCTTGGAGTCACTACCTACTACTCGGCCAAAGCAATAAATAGCAACGGAGAACATGCAAGAATTACTTACGAACATAAATATAAAAGAGGTGAATCAAATATATTACTCAAACACAATCTGAACATAATCTCACAATCCATCGGATCCCAGCAAACTCATCATAGCAACAGCATAAGGATTACATATGTGCCTCGATCATGTAGGGCAGCTCATGAGGACTAATTAGTGAAGCACAAGAACGGGAGGAGAACATCACATAGCTACTGGTCATGGACCCATGGTCCAAGGGAGACTACTCACAACTCATCCGGGCGGCGTCCATGGTGCTGGAGAGGCTCCCGGTGGTGATCCTCCCCTCCGGCAGGGTGCCGGGAAGAGTTCTCCTGGCGCTCCCAATCTTGGAAGCGCGGCGGCGGCGGAACAGAGATGAGATCGCGAAAAAGGGTTCCCGTCTCGAGGGTTTCGGGACACGATATAAATATATGCCAAAGGGGAGCATCAGCGGAGGCCTGGGGGGCCCAGGCGCCCCCCCGGCGCGGCCAGGAGGGGGGCCGCGTCACCAGGGCGCCTGGAGCCCTGGTGGCCCCCCTCCGGCTCTACTTCGGGTGCCGGGAAGCTTCTGGAACGCTGATTTTTTATATAATTTTTCCGGGATTTTTCTGGCAGTTTTCGTAATGGGAAAACCTGAAATACAAAAACAGCAGAAAACAGAAACTGGCACTGGGGTGCACCGAGTTAATAGGTTAGTCCAAATATGATCAAAAGTGTATGGAAGTGTATAAATATCATAGCAATATCACCCAAAAGAGGCATGGAGCAAGCAGAAATTATAGATACGTTTTGGACGTATCAATGGTTCAACGGGACCAAAGGGCGCCAACCCACCGACAGTCTGCCCCGACCCATGTAACCCTAGGTTGAACAAGTATATAAGGCAAGCTAGGGACCTTTTCGAAGGATCCAACAGATTGTTGATCATCCGAGATCTAAGGTTCCCAGCTACCACTATCTTCCCCTCCACCACCAGCCAAGGACATGTAACTTGTAACCCAGGAAACTGATCTATCCGGCAATCCTCCGATCAACGGCGAGCACTTGAGCAATACAACAACTGAAAGTAGGAGTAGGGTCTTACCTCCTCCAACAGGAACTGAATCTAGGTAAACTCCATGTCTTGTGCCTTACCATTTTGAACTGCCGCTCACACGCCCTTCTCGAAACAAATAGGCCGTCACTCGACAACACTGCTGATCTCAAAACACCGACAAGCAACAGGTGGAAACGCGGGCTACACTAAAGTTTGGATAGCGCGTCCTTCGTTCAGCCTATTTGTGTGGTGGCATTGTAAATGGATTTTCTATGCAAGTATGGACACTGTAATCTTTATTGCGATCGATGAACCGATCTTTTTGGCTTATGTAACAACTGAGCACTTGGTAATAAAGTAAGGTCGTGCACATCAATCAACAGAAAGGCCGGTGTCGTGACACTAAAATGTATTCATTGTGCATATTATTACATAGTTCTTCCTTGCTACGATGTTCCATCCATTTTGTTCACTTCGTTGCGAAATAGGAAGGCGCAACCCAACACTTCCCTGAATGCATAATACACGTAGAGCCAATCTTGTTTACATCGCCGCTCGGTTGTGGTACTTGTAACGCCTGTCGCAGGCGAGGAAGTAGGCAAAGTTGAGTGTCCCCATCGCGGCGAGCGTCCAGTAGACGTTGTCCAGCCTCCCGTGGTCGATGTTCTCCGGTAGCCACGCCGTGACCCGCGTCACCACGTCCATGAACATGGTGCTCGAGAAGAAACCCAGCGCGACGAGCATCGGCGCCATGGCCGTAGCCAGGCTCCGCAGCGTCTTGGGGAACTCCTGGTAGTAGAAGGCCATGTTCCCAGGGAAGTGCAGGGCCTCCCCGACCCCGGCGATGCCGAGCGGGAACAGGAGCCACATCACAGACATGGGCATGCCGGGCTGGGCAAGCCTTCGGCGCTCCACCAGCGCGGCGGCGACCATGGCCGCGACGTTCAACACGTGGCCGATGCCCACGCGCTGCAGCGGGGTCGGTGGCGTGCCGCCGGTGATCTTGCGCCAGAGAGGGAAGACGGCGCGGTCCAGGACTAGGGTGGCCAAGATGAACGAGACACGGCAGCTGACGCCGACCGACCCCGCCGGGATGCTGAAGTGTGCTCCGACAGAGCGGTCCATGGCGAGCGCCTGCAGGACGATCATGCCGATCATCACACCGATCGACATGAACAGAAGTATGCCGGAGGACCACAACGGGAAGACGCTGACGACGGCCTTGAGGTCCTCCACTTGCTGCACCGTGCACAGCCTCCAGGCGTCATCTGATGCATCCTCGGACCCGGATGATTTGTCGCTTGTAGTGATCATGGCGGCTCTATTCAGAAATCTGCAACAACAAGGTCCAGCGGATGCATGATTCACCAATCCCGTGTCCTGTTTGGAAAGCAGCTACGGAGGAAATGTCACCTATGTACTAGCTTACCTTAAGCTTTTACTTGGTGCCCCGTCGCCGGCCGAGTCCACGACGGCGCCCGAGCCTGCGTTGTACTGCACACTGCCTTGCGCGCCACCGACTTTGATGCTACCCTTGCGCACGGCGGCCACGATGACGCGGGCCAGCTCTGTGTACGGGCTGGCCTTTGTCGCCGGCATCCGGTAGTAACATACGCCCAGAAGAAGCATGATTGTGCCGAATGCCGTTGTGGCGAGGCAAACAGCAAAGCCCACCGCCCATGACACGCTGTCCTGGATGTAGACGATGGCTGTGTCGCCGAGCATGAAGGAGGCATAGAGGAAGACCAAGTACCAGTTGAAGAAGCTGTCCTTGTCACGCGTGCTGCTGAACTGGTCTGCGCCCATTGTTGCGATGTTGAAACGTGTCCCACCAGCGCCAATGGCGAGAAGACATATGGCAGCGTACAACACGAATAGTTGCCCGGGGGATCCTTGCTGGCACTCAGCCGACGATAATGTGCAGTGTGGTGGCCGCAGCGATGGCAGCGCCGCGGTGAGGGTGAACAACACAAAAGCCTGTATAATTACATCGTGAAAAAATATTATAAAAAAGACGATCATTTGCCATGGATCACCGGGCTCAAGTGCGTGAGAAACAGTTTTGTTGCAGTGCTTCAGTTTTTTACATTGCATAAAAGGGCAGAGAATGCTGAAAACAACGGAGGGCACATTTTGTTTACATAGTTTCCTAATCAAGGTAATAGGAAAATTAAAAAAATCATCTAGGAATCGTCCAAAATCTTACAAATCGAATGATCCCTAAGTGATTCAATCTATGGATTGTTGCATTCATTTGTGGTGATAAGAGACTGCTGGTGTTGCAAGCATATAAAAGTTATTGTGCAGTCATGTTTCCTTATTCCTCAGATGTTGACAGTGGTCAATGATGATTTCTTGACATGTTGCAAACATATGAATAGAATGTTTGCATCGTCAAAAAAGGCCCTCTCGTCTTGTGCAAAGAGTGGATGAGTTCTCACGCGCCTAAGAGTTTGCAGATCGTTTTTGCACGACGCACAAAAAATATATAATAATAACTATAAAGTTTCATATCAACAGGGGATTTATCTTCTCAAACCTCTCTCAACTTCAAAATATTTATGTGTAAAGTTCCTGGTAATAATTTATTCACATGTGGATATGGAATGATCTGCGTATGTATTTTGAGGTAGTTGCATGAAAGAGAGTTTTTTTTTGCTTTTATGTGAGGAGCATGTGTCGCTATTTGTCATTATCTTCGGATAAATGTGAAGTTGTCATGCATGCACAATTTAAATAGTTATTTTGACAGATAGAGCGCGACATATTTTTCTTGACATTATATTACATGGCAGGACCATATGAGTACTTTTGTTGCACATCAAACGGTGACTTTCTTTTTATTAGAAGAAAGAATAAGAGTAGAATTCCGCTGCCGATTACTCCCTTCGTTCCGTAATTCCTGAACTAAACCATAGTGTTTGATCTAAACCATGACAAAAATTACAGAATTGGAGGGAGTACTTAAAATGAAAATAAATTATGCATAAGAAGATTGAGAAAAGGAATAGGGCCTATATGACTAAGTAGGCGATGTCTACTAACATGTTTATCTTAACATAGAACCATGCCACCTCGAAGGGGCACCTCAACATGCTCATTCATGCAAAAAACCGAATGTTTTAATCTATTCTGTTTATATTCAATAAATATTTTATAATTATATAATAATCATATGTATTTTCATTTTTTTGTTTTTACACTATTAATCCAAATATTCATGTTCACATTCCTATCTTCTATTTTTAAATAGCTAGCACCCACTAACCTGTTGCCCTCAACACCCAAGCATGTCACCATATCATGCAACATGCATGGGAAAATGCTCACTTCAACATGCAAGCATGCATGACAATATTCATTCCATAATGCTATTTATAGTTTTTAATACCACTATAAAATAATCAACACAATAAATAATATGTATTTTATTTTGATTATCATATCATTACTCCAAATATTCAGTAAATATTTTATAGTTACACAATAATATGTATTGCTAGCTAGTTTTTGTTTATATACTCTTAATTAAATATACATATTTATATATAATCAAATTTCATTGAAATATATTGCAATCAATTCCCACAGTAACGTGTGATGTATCATCTAGTTATAAGATGTGTTTCTGACCATCCTTTGAGCTGCTACTTCTATTTTGGCTCAATGAAGGACCATTGTGTCATGACGTTTGAAAAGTTGTTATCGTCTCTCAAAGTTAGCTGGAACGGATGGCAACAGATTAATTCGGTAGGGAACGGACCAGAACGTTGATGACGGCTCCGGCGAGGATGACGGGGAAGCAGCCGAGGTAGGAATCGGAGAGGACGGCACCGGCGATGGGCACGAGGTTGAGGGAGCCGCGGACGACGTTGGCGATCTGCGCGGCTTTGACGCCGTCCACGTGGTACTCCTTGAGCAGGTACACCAGCATGTTGCTGGTCGTCCCGTTGACGGCCAGCCCCAGCCCCAGCATGGTCGCTGCATCCATGTTTTGAACACCATGGAGTGAGTGACCATGAAAACACGGGTAGAGAGAGAGAGAGAGAGAGAGAGAGAGAGAGAGAGAGAGAGGCTGCATGCACTTACCAACTATGAAGGGAAGGGTGATCCATCCTCCTTTCTTTCCGTCTGCCTTGGTCTGGGCTTCTTGATCCTCGAGGAACTGAGGTTTCGGGGAGGCATCCATGTCTGCTAGCTCTTGATCCTGCTATGCTACTAGTTGGTTTGGACTCTGGACTGGAGAGCTGGAGATGCACGCCATATATACACATGGAAACGAGCCATGTTGCTGCTGGGCTAGCTGGGTACGTTGCTGGTATTATTTTGGGTGGCAAAAAAGGAATAAACATAAACAGTTAGACGCCTGAGAGATTCCATGTCTGTCCGCATCAGGGTTTAAAGAGCCTGGGGGGGCCGGTTCTCATCTTTTAGACCGGGCATTATTAACGCCCTGTCGTTTTTTTAGCTTGACTCAGCTGGCACTGCCTTAGCTATTGGTACTCTAAAAATGCTCTTGAAATCTCTTTCCCTGAACTCTTCGACATCTGTCAGGGTCAGGATTGCACTCTGGCTGAATTCGCCGCTGTAGATTTCAACATCTCGTTTATGGGCCGGATGTATGGTGCCGGTGCTTTGTTCGAGACTTGCCTCTCAACACTCTTCCTGATGGTATAATTTGGTCCATTTTCAGCAATCGCAGATTTTCTACAATGCCCGTGTATTAGTGGTTAGAAAAATTCTGGGTCCCATTTGAAAGCTTGTCTCCCTCCCTGAAAATCAAGATTTTTTGCTGTGCAATTATTTCACAATGCTATCTTGACGAGTGATGAAATATGTTAAACCCCAACTGTCCTGGTGATCCTTCATGTTCTTTTTGTGGCAATTGCAATGCTGAGTCTTCCAATCACTTATTATGTACTACTTGTTCTCTACCTTGCTTTGTTTGGGGGGTTTTGGGAAAGGATTTAGGCACTGATTGCTGCCCAACCAACTCATGAAAGAGTTTTTCTTGGTTATGCCGATTCCTTTCTAGAGGGTGGAAATTTTATAGGGGACTTTTTTTGCCACTCTATATTCTGACAATTTTCCTTATGTCACTCTAGATTTTGACATTTCACTTTGTCACTCTTAGCTTTTGACAATTATCGCAGTTCCCTCGCGGCATATATAATGGCATATAGAATGGATCTTCTGCCTCCTTCGTCAGACGAGCGGCCGTCCATGGCCTCGCGTTGGGCCGTGCCAGTAGCAAGGCTGGGGTGAAGCAGGGTGCTTCGGGGGGAAGGGTTGTTGGAGGGATGGGGCTTCGACGTGGTCGAGCCGCCGTCGTCGGCACCGTGGGTGCCGGGAGTGGCCGAGTGTCGCACCTCCCCTTCCCCTTTCCCCGGCCTAATGCTTCGTGGTTGTTATCCCGATGATGTCTGAGGCGGGACGTTCGTTGCCGTTTAAGGCGGTGGTGGGAGTTGGCTCCGTCCAAAGCCATCTCCTTTGATGGTTTCGGGACGGTCTGGATGCAGGGCGGCGGCCCTGGCGGTGGGAGATGTGTTGGTCTTGGGAAGATTGAACAGCTTGGGTGCAGGCGAGCAGACATGGCCGCGCGGACGTCATGGATGCGGGTGGTTGGCGGAGCGGGGTGCGCGGAAGGGGTTGGTGCACCGGGGTACATCACCTGCCCAGTATTTGTACTGGCCGACGACGATGGCGTCTGTGGACGTCGTTTCCTCCTTGCAGGCCCGTTGTGGTGCTCCTACTCCTTTCCGGTTACTCCTGGTGAAAACCTAATCTGCGGGATTGGATGGTGGCGACTGTGTGGTCGTTCCCTTCTTGGAGGCATCATGTTGGAGTCCTTGCTCCGTTGTCGGTCGTCTCACCTCTCCTCGGTGATCGCTCTCGGTGGTCTCCGTCGCTTCAAGCGGTTCTTTTTTTTCTCATTTGTAGTGTGCTTGCTAGTCGTTGGAGTGGTGTGTCAGTGCTCGGCACCCTTGTATCTCGCCTTGGGTGTGTGTTGTGTGTGGGGTGGCGTGGCATAAGTTTGTATTGGTCTCTCGGATGTACTGGTGATGAGTGCTTTATAATATAAAGCGGAGGAAACCCTTTTTCGTCAAGAAGGCAACATTTGATGGGCATATTGTTAATGGCAGAGACGGGGACCAGCAGGGTCCTGGCGGCCTGGCCCCCCCCCTAACATCAGGGAATTGCCGCTACTTTGTTACTTAACAGTGCATAAATAGTGAGTGTTTGCTGCTAAAAAGCTACTCCCTCCGTCCCATAATATAAGAACGTTTTTGACACTAGTGTAGTGTCAAAAACGTTCTTATATTATGGGACGGAGGGGGTATTTTCTAATAGTTTGGACGTCCCCAACCTATTTTAACAGCGTCCCACCCCGGTTGTCTTCATTTCTTGCTATTTATGTTGAGCAGTGCTAGACGGACGATAAAATCTGAACGATTCCTGCACGACGATAACATCCAGCCGGGGAATCCTGTCCACGGCTGTGCAACGTCCATTGGATTGGTGGTCGTGCACACATCGCTCGCACTTTGTTGTGTGTAGAGCAATTCCGATTTATGTCGTACTGTGCAGGTTTGCTAAATGGTTGATGATCATACTTCATTCCAGGCTGGGGTGCAGACTGTTCTCATGACGGCGTCATCGTTGGCTGATCGTGTGGAGGCATCGAGAAGGCTGATGATTCAAAAACACGATGGATGCTTCAAGCACTGCCTTTTTCCCCCCCGCAAAAAAAAAAAAGGCAGCCCCGTCTCCCTCGTCAATTAAGCGCTTGCATGCAGCCCCGTCTCCCTCGTCTTTGCTTGTCTTGACTCTTGGCCCTCGCCTTTACATTTTTTCAACCCGGCTCACAACCTTTTTTTTTTTTAAGTGGAACACCGTGCATTCCATTAATTAGTGGGCGTGACTAAATCGTCGGCCACAACACCCATTACATCAATAGGTAAACCCGTTAAACACGCTGGCTTTCCGTGACTAATCTACCACCATGGCTCACAACCTTTTCTGTTAACATGCTTAATGAAAACATTAGGATAACTAAAGGAGAGAGAATGATGATTAAAGTTCCCGATATAAAGAGAGTTGTTCCTTATTTTAGGAGAAACAAAGGTGTGCAGGCAAACAAGTGACGGAGATCCCTTTGAACACGTTAATTAATATCTCTGTGCACATGTTGGGAATGAAGTGCGCTGCCCTGTTCAGCGCGACCTATTTCTAGAAACCCCCTTTGCAGCACGTACAGTTACTCAAACAAGGGGCTTTTTACCCCGACATAAAATACCCCGCCCATTATAAAATTGTTCGACGTTTCTTTCACAATGCAATGGCGATCGATTGAGGCGAAAGCTACACATATTCCGTTATTATTGCCTCTCTGCCTCTTTTTCATCATTTTTCACATCAGCGTGGCTTTTTCATTATTTCATTTTCCTGTCATTCTTTCATCGTGCTAGTGGCCTATGCTGTCCCTTTTTTTTTTCTTGCCTCTGCTTCTTTTTCCCGGCCAGAACGAATCGATAAAAGATTAGTGATGGGGAAACAAAGGAGTGGCTGTGTTGATAGCTCATCTGATCTGACTGATAAAGGCACTAACATCTATGTCAATCCGAATGTGCTGGCAAAGTCTCCATACCTACTAGTGTACTGCTTCCTCTCTCTTTTTTGGAGAAAAGGACATTACTGGGTCTGCTTTGGGGAAAGCAGATGTTTTAGGGAAATCGTTACGTGCTGCATTTCATTTGCAATAAAGCAGTAGTGAAAGCAAACTGATGCTCTTGCTTATTCTGCGCAGATACTGTCTCTACAACACACATCAGGTACTACACTTTGTTATGAATATGCATGCTGATACGAGTTGTTGGCTGCTTTAGTTAATGAGAATGGATTTAGCAACAAGTTGACAAAGTTTGCTTTTTGTGTTTACTGCTCGCTTTCGACCATTGGTCATCAGATTTCTTTCCAGTTAGGTCATGCTGTGTAGATGCTAGTAAGGACATGCACAATAGTGCTATCTTAGGAGTGCGACATAGGATAAACGCTGAGAGAAAAATCATTAAAAAAAGCATTGTCTTCTCTTATTTAAAAGATGATCCCTTAGCATATATGTCTCATCATGTTTTTAGGAATAGCTAGTTATTGAAGATACGACTAAGAGATAACCCATTGTAAACATGTTTTTGTCATATCTAAATAATATGCAAGTTTTAAGATAAGACCGTCTTATCAATCAGTGTACATGCCCTAATTGGAGCAGTAGTAAATTAAGGGCCTGTCCTGATCTCCTCCAACTTCACAAAAATTCACATAACCAGCTTCTCACGCTAGCTTCTGGCTCTGCCTGGCGATCTCAATCTGTTCTGCTCGATCGATAGCTTCTTCGAGCGATCCATTGGCTGGCAGCCCAGCTAGACCAAGATCTGGCTTGTTCGGTTGCATTTGGGCTGGCTGAAACCAGCACATTTCGAGGGAGAGAGGAAAGGTTACGTAGGAGGGAGAGCGAACCGTTTTCTTTACGAGGGAAAGAGCAAACCATTTTCTTAAGCGGTGGTACATCAGCCGTAATATCATCGAACTTTATCTTATCGATTTGGTGGAGCTGGGCCGACCTCGCTCCAATTTTTTGCACTAGAATCGCTCAAAGCTTCCCGAAGCTAGCTTCCGGTGGCAAAATCGTCCGGCTCTGCTTCGCTCCAGAATTTTGTGAAGCATGGAGTGGGAGGAGATCAAAACAGGCCCTAAGTGGTCATTTAAAATCGACGATGTGGGCTGGCGGCCTATGTAGCCCTGTGCGCTCAGGACGAACCATTCTAAGTATTTTGGCTAGTTTGTAACTGATGTCTTTATTCCAGTGGATTTTTATTTTTCTTGATTTTCCTAAAAATAAAATATTACAAATTTTAAAAATTAACGTTCAATTAGAAAATTCTTCATTAACTTTGGAAATATTCATGAAGTAAAAATAACTGTGAATTTTAGAAATTATTCGTCAATGTAAAGAAAATGTTCAGGACAAGCCCGTTAATCCCCATTCTTCTTTTGCGCGAAGGTAGAGAAGTTTTTGTTCTAGGAAAAAAGATAAGGTGTTCAAATTGTTGAGTTATACAGTTGGACAATATTTTTTCTTTTGTCATGTAGCATTCAAATTATTTCATATTTCGCATCTGCCGAAGTAAACAAACAATGAATAGGAAAAAAATAACAAGTTGGAATCACTAACAAACACAACCAACTCCACCACGACAGTCAAAGAATGGAGGCGAAACAACCAACTCCACCCGTTGCGTAACGCCTCTTGTGTCAGCGGCGACCAATGAGGTAGTTCCTTCACTGTAGAGCATGCGGATCCCAGGCCAAGGAGGTGCACGTGGTACAACGATACGAAACCTGGTAGATGGATGCATGAAACCTGACATTATCCCCACCACTGAGGACATCAGTGGCGGTTGTGCGGATGACGTGCGAGGTCCACCGACAGCTTTGGGTGTTGTCGTGACATCGCCCACCAACAACTAGGGTTTTAGCCCCATCCAACCCATTGCCCTCATCTGGATCCGTCAGGATCTGTCTGTAGTGAGGAAATTCGAGGCATTCGTCTGCTACTGAGCTTGTCAAACGAACCAGTTCATCATCGAACTGAAGAAATTAACTTTGCCTCAGGATTTTTAAGTAGGATCTAAGGCAAGGAGACGTTCGCCACCCTCATTAGAAGCAAGAAGATGGAGGAAGGCCATAGGGGATTTGGGCGTGGTGGGGGTAGGTGAGGAGGAGGGTGGAAACTACTTGTAGTCATGCCATCGTAATTTGTACTAGTACAATCGGCTGTCTGCCCCTCCGCCACAACCACCACCTCCTGGTAGACCACCACCGGCTGCTCCGATGGTTTCTTAACAACATACCATGCTCTGGCATCAGAGCGCTCGGCACCATGATCTCATGCATGATATGTAATTCTACATCAACCTACACCTAGAAGCCATCAACAACTTGTTCGGAATGTTGAGGTACAACCCATTGACCCGCCCTAAAGGAATGTCATATGGTTCAACTACGACTATCTAGGACACTATGTTGCAAAATGCCTCAAATCGAAGATGTGCTTTGTGTGTAACATTCCTTGACGCCATATGGACAATTGCCTTAATTTGGGGTAAATTCCGTTGGATGCTCAGTACATTGGTAGGCCCAATGGGGTTTTGGATTTTACCATGTGAATGTAGACGAGAAGAATTCTAACAAGCGGCTTAACTTGAGCAACTGTGGAATTATGATAGTTAAACATGTTAATATCTTGTTGCAGGAGCTTGAAGAAAGAATGTCTAAACTTTGGGATACTAACCGGCCAATGTCTAAACTTTGGGATACTAACTGGCCTTGGGAAGTGAAAATGTTAGAGCATAAACATTATTTGGTTAGATTTCCTCCAAAGAAGGAGCTTGAAGAAAGAATGTCTAAACTTTGGGATACTAACCGGTGAATTTCTAAACTTTGGGATACTAACTGGCCTTGGGAAGTGAAAAGGTTAGAGCATAAACACTATTTGGTTAGATTTCCTCCAAAGAACAAGGTCTGTGATTTGGCACAAATATTTTTGATAAATATGAAGGACGTTAATGATGCTGAGAGAGTTATTGCGATGGTTCTAGTATGGGATGGTGATCTTCATGATGATTAGTAGCTAATTGAGGTGTGGGTCCATATCAGGGGGATTCCTCCCACATGGTGTACTTGGGAGGTCAATTCACATACCACCAAATTTTTTGGGCAGCTACCTGATGTGCATTGCGCGGAACCTTCAAGTCCTTCTATGAGAATGTTAAAGTTAGTCTTGCCACTAAGGAGCCAATCAAAATTCTTCTAGAAAGGGTGCTGGAAAATAAAAAAATGATTTGATCTTGACAAGTGAGTGGAATGATGAGCTAGCGGAGGACCCTATAGATCCTTATGATGATGACTTCGGCTATAATGATCTCCTAGGGCCGAGGAAAGAGTATGATATAGGTGAGAGGTCTAAAGATATGGATGATGATGGTGGTGGTCATGGGGGTATTCAAACACCCTTATAATTCCCTTCCTATTACTAAGAAAATGAGTGGGTGCCATATCACGTGTTGTAAATAACAATTGCTAGAAATTTTAGGCTCTAATTGACTTTAATCTGGTGGACTATGAAGATGACACAAAGATTCTTGAGGTGGATAGAATCATTGAAAAATTGTAGGAGTTAGTCATCTCAGGTAGGAGTATTAAGAACCAGGGTGAGAGCTCTACGGATAAGATAGTGAATATGACTGTTATAGAAAAACAAGTGGGTGTTATCACAATTGGAGATATCCCTGGGGTAGCTGTTGTTACAGTTGAAGAAAGTCACAATGATCTAGGATACATCTCCGCCGTATCTACTTTTCCTAATGCTTTTGATCTTGTTTTGGACTCTAATTTGCATGATTTGAATGATACTAACTCGGACTAATGATGTTTTCAGCAGATTTACCATGTTGTTTTTTTTGTGAATAAATAAAAGTTCCCGGAATTTGACGGAACTTTTTGGATAATTATTTTGGAAAAATTAAAAAATACCGGAGCGAAGACCCACCGGAGGGGGCGGGGGGACATGCCGCCCAATAGGCACCAGGGCGCCCCCCCCCCCCCTCAGGCGCGCCCTGGTGGTTAGTGGGGCCCACAAGGCCCTGCTGACCTTAATCTCAACACTATAAATTCCTATTTTCGAAGAAAAAATAAGAGAGGAAGTTTCATCGCGTTTTACAATACGGAGCCACCGCCACCTTCTATTCTTCGACGGGATGCCAGATCTGGAATCCGTTCGGGGCTCGAGAGAGGGGGATCTTCCGTCTTCGTCATCATCAACCATCCTCCATCACCAATTTCATTATTCCCACCGCCCGGAGTGAGTAATTACTTCGTAGGCTTGCTGGACGGTGATGTGTTGGATGAGATTCACCATGTAATCGAGTTAGTTTTGTTAGGTCTTGCCCTAGTATCCACTATGTTCTGAGATTGATATTGCTATGACTTTGCTATGCTTAATGCTTGTCACTAGGGCCCGAGTGCCATGATTTTAGATCTGAACCGTTTATGTTTTCACCATTCTATCTATGTTCTTGATCCGATCTTGCAGGTCATATGCACCTGCTACGTGTTAGGATCCGCATACCCCAAGGTGACAGTAATTGGGATTCTTTCCGCTAATTACCATAGTTTGAGGAGTTCATGTATTCACTATGTGCTAATGCTTTGCTTTGGATCTCTATTAAAAGGAGGCCTTAATATCCCTTAGTTTCCTTATGGACCCCGCTGCCACGGGAGGGTAGGAAAAGATGTCATGTAAGTTCTTTTCCATAAGCACTTATGACTATTTACGGAATACATGCCTACATTATATTGATGAACTGGAGCTAGTTCTGTATCGCCCTAGGTTTTGACTGTTATTTGATGGATATTATCCAACGATATCACCGATCCAATGCCTATGAGCTTTTCATATATTGTTCTTGCTAAGTTACTATTGTTGCCGCTACTGTTACAATTTCTACAAAATTGTTGCTACTACTGTTATCGTTACTGCCACTATCAAAACTATCATACTAATGTGCTACTGATCACTTTGCTGCAGATATTTAATCCCCGTGTGTGGTTGAATTGACAACTCAACTGCTAATACTTAGAAATATTCTTTGGCGCCCCTTGTGTCGAATCAATAAATTTGGGTTTAATACTCTACCCTCAAAAAATGTCGTGATCCCCTATACTTGTAGGTTATCAAGAACTTTTTCTGGCGTCATTGCCGAGGAGCATAGCTATATTTGTTGAGTCACTCGGGATTCATATCTGATTATCACTATGAAGAATCTTAATTGATAGAACCAAGATCGTTCCCTCTAAGACAAGGGGAGGTATGGAACTGTTATCTAGCTTTGCACTTGATTCACCCTCTATTTTGAGTAAGCTTGCAACACCACCACCTTCTATTAATTTTGATATGGCGCAAGTTATTGATGATGCTAGTACCTTGCTTGATAAGAATGTACCACTAGGTGAATTTCTTGATGAACAACTTGCTCGAGCTAAAGAAATTGAGACTGCTGAAACTGGTGAGATTATTGAAACTGAATTCTGTGAAACACCTATTAGACCTAGATCTCCTAGATATGAATTGCCTGATATACCTGAGGGTTATGTTATGGATAGATAGGTAGCTAGGTGTTGGAAATATGCCCTAGAGGCAATAATAAAATGGTTATTATTATATTTCCTTGTTCATGATAATTGTCTATTGTTCATGCTTGAATTATATTATCCGGAAACAGTAATACATGTGTGAATACATAGACCACAATGTGTCCCTAGTAAACCTCTAGTTGCTAGCTCGTTGATCAACATATGGTTATGGTTTCCTGACCATGGACATTGGATGTCATTGATAACGGGGTCACATCATTAGGAGAATGATGTGATGGACAAGACCCAATCCTAAGCCTAGCACAAGATCGTAGTTCGTATGCTGAAGCTTTTCCAATGTCAAGTATCTTTTCCTTAGACCATGAGGTTGTGCAACTCCCGGATACTGTAGGAATACTTTGGGTGTGCCAAATGTCACAACGTAACTGGGTGGCTATAAAGGTACACAAAGGGTATCTCCGAAAGTATCTGTTGGGTTGGCATGAACCGAGACTGGGATTTGTCACTCCGTGTGACGGAGAGGTATCTCTGGGCCCACTCGGTAAAACATCATCATAATGAGCTCAATGTGACTAAGGTGTTGGTCACGGGATGATGTATTACGGAATGAGTAAAGAGACTTGTTGTGACGAGATTGAACAAGGTATCGGTATACCGACGATCGAATCTCGGGCAAGTACTATACCGATAGACAAAGGGAATTGCATACGGGATTGATTGAATCCTTGACATCGTGGTTCATTTAATGAGACCATCGAGGAGCATGTGGGAGCCAACATAGGTATCCAGATCCCGCTGTTGGTTATTGACCGGACAGTCGTCTCGGTCATGTCTATGTGTCTCCCGAACCCGTAGGGTCTACACACTTAAGGTTCGGTGACGCTAGGATTGTAGAGATATAAGTATGCGGTAACCTAAAAGTTGTTCGCAGTCCCGGATGAGATCCCGGACGTCACGAGGAGTTCCGGAATGGTCCGAAGGTAAAGAATTATATATAGGAAGTCCAGTTTCGGCCACCGGGAGAGTTTCGGGGGTCATCGGTATTGTACCGGGACCACCGGAAGGGTCCCGGTGGTCCACCGGGTGGGGCCACCTATCCCGAAGGTCCCCATGGGATGAAAGGGGAAGGGAACCAGCCCCTAGTGGGCTTGTGCGCCCCCCTTGGGCCTCCCCTGCGCCTAGGGTTGGAAACCCTAGGGGTGGGGGGCGCCCACTCGACTTGGGGGGCAAGTCCCCCCCCCCCCTTGGCCGCCGCCCCCCTAGGAGATTGGATCTCCAAGGGCCGGCGCCCCCCAGGGCCCCTATATATAGTAGGGGGAGGGAGGGTAGCCGCACCCATGCCCTGGCGCCTCCCTCTCCCTCCCGTGACACCCCTTCCTCCTCTAGTGCTGCTTGGCGAAGCCCTGCTGGAATACCGCTGCATCCACCACGACGCCGTTGTGCTGCTGGATCTCCATCAACCTCTCCTCCCCCTTGCTGGATCTAGAAGGAGGATACATCGCTGCTCCGTACGTGTGTTGAACGCGGAGGTGCCGTTCGTTCGGCGCTAGGATCATCGGTGATTTGGATCACGACGAGTACGACTCCATCATCCACGTTCTCTTGAACGCTTCCGCTCGTGATCTACAAGGGTACGTAGATGCACTCTCCTCTCCCTCGTTTCTAGATGACTCCATAGATTGATCTTGGTGAAGCGTAGAATTTTTTTGATTTCTGCTACGTTCCCCAAAAGTGGCATCTGAGCTAGGTCTATGCGTAGTATCTTGCACGAGTAGAACACAAAGCAGTTGTGGGCGTAGATTTGTTCAATTCTCTTGCCGCTACTAGTCTTATCTTGATTCGGCAGCATCGTGGGATGAAGCGGCCCGGACCGACCTTGCACGTACGCTTACGTGAGACAGGTTCCACCGACTGACATGCACTAGTTGCATAAGGTGGCTAGCGGGTGTCTGTCTCTCCCACTTTAGTCGGATCGGATTCGATGAAAAGGGTCCTTATGAAGGGTAAATAGAAATTGGCATATCATGTTGTGGTTTTGGCTTAGGTAAGAAACATTCTTGCTAGAAACCTATAGCAGCCACGTAAAACTTGCAACAACAATTAGAGGACGTCTAACTTGTTCTTGCAGCATGTGCCGTGTGATGTGATATGGCCAAAAGGATGTGATGAATGATATATATGTGATGTATGAGATTGATCATGTTCATGTAATAGGAATCACGACTTGCATGTCGATGAGTATGACAACCGGAAGGAGCCATAGGAGTTGTCTTATTTTATTGTATGACCTGCGTGTCAATGAAAAACGCCATGTAATTACTTTACTTTATCGCTAACCGTTATCCATAGTAGTAGAAGTAATGTTTGGCGAGACAACTTCATGAAGACACGATGATGGAGATCATGATGATGGAGATCATGGTGTCATGCCGGTGATGATGATGATCATGGAGCCCCGAAGATGAAGATCAAAAGGAGCAAAATGATATTGGCCATATCATGTCACTATTTGATTGCATGTGATGTTAATCATGTTTTACATCTTATTTGCTTAGAACGACGGTAGTAAATAATATGATCTCTCACTAAAATTTCAAGAATTGTGTCCCCCCTAACTGTGCACCGTTGCTAAGGTTCGTTGTTCCGAAGCACCACGTTATGATCGGGTGTGATAGGCTCTAACGTTCGCATACAACGGGTGTAAGCCAGATTTACACACGCAATACACTTAGGTTTCACTTGATGAGCCTAGCATGTACAGACATGGCCTCGGAACACGGAAGACCGAAAGGTCAAAATGAGTCGTATAGAAGATGCGATCAACATTAAAGATGTTCACCATTGATGACTAGTCCGTCTCACGTGATGATCGGACACGGCCTAGTCGATTCGGATCATGTATCACTTAGATGACTAGAGAGATGTCTATCTGAGTGGGAGTTCATTAAATTGTTTAGATGAACTTAATTGTCATGAACTTAGTCTAAATTCTTTACAATATGTCTTGTAGATCCAGTGGCCCACGCTCATGTTACCCTCAACTTCAACGCGTTCCTAGAGAAAACCAAGCTGAAAGACGATGGTAGCAACTATACGGATTGGCTCCGTAACTTGAGGATCATCCTCATAGCTGCCAAGAAAACATATGTCCTTGAAGCACCGCTAGGTGACGCTCCCGCCCCAGCGAACCAAGACGTTATGAACGCTTGGCAGTCGCGTTGTGATGATTACTCCCTGGTTCAGTGCGGCATGCTTTACAGCTTAGAATCGGGGCTCCAAAAGCGTTTTGAGCACCACGGAGCATATGAGATGTTCCAAGAGCTGAAAATGGTTTTCCAAGCTCATGCCCGAGTCGAGAGATATGACGTCTCCGACACATTATACAGTTGTAAGATGGAGGAGAATAGTTCTGTCAGCGAGCATATACTCAAATTGTCTGGGTTGCACAATCGCTTGTCTTAGTTGGGAATTAATCTCCCAGACGAAGCGGTCGTTGACAGAATCCTTCAGTCGCTCCCACCTAGCTACAAGAGCTTCGTGATGAACTTCAATATGCAAGGGCTGGAGAAGTCCATTCCTGAGGTGTATTCAATGCTGAAATCAGCGGAGGTGGAGATCAAGAAAGAACATCAAGTGTTGATGGTGAATAAAACCACTAAGTTCAAGAATGGTAAGGGTAAGAAGAACTTCAAGAAGGACGGCAAAGGAGTTGCCGCGCCCGGTAAGCCAGTTGCCGGGAAAAAGCCAAAGAATGGACCCAAGCTTGAGACTGAGTGCTTTTATTGCAAGGGAACGGGCCACTGGAAGCGGAACTGCCCCAAATACTTAGCAGATAAGAAGGCCGGCAACGTCAAAGGTATATGTGATATACATGTTATTGATGTGTACCTTACCAGCGCTCGTAGTAGCTCCTGGGTATTTGATACCGGTGCAGTTGCTCACATTTGTAACTCAAAGCAGGAGCTGCGGAATAAGCGGAGACTGGCAAAGGACGAGGTGACGATGCGTGTCGGGAATGGTTCCAAGGTCGATGTGATCGCCGTTGGCACGCTACCTCTACATCTACCTTCGGGATTAGTTTTAAACCTCAATAATTGTTATTTAGTACCAGCTTTGAGCATGAACATTGTATCTGGATCTCGTTTAATGCAAGATGGCTACTCATTTAAATCCGAGAATAATGATTGTTCTATTTATATGAGAGAAATGTTTTATGGTCATGCCCCGTTGGTCAATTGTTTATTCTTAATGAATCTTGAACGGGATGTTACACATATTCATAGTGTGAATGCCAAAAGATGTAAGGTTGATAATGATAGTCCCACATACTTGTGGCATTGCCGCCTTGGTCATATTGGTGTCAAACGTATGAAGAAGCTCCATGCAGATGGACTTTTGGAGTCTCTTGATTATGAATCATTTGACACGTGCGAACCTTGCCTCTTGGGCAAGATGACCAAGACTCCGTTCTCCGGAACAATGGAGCGAGCAACCAACTTATTGGAAATCATACATACCGATGTGTGCGGTCCAATGAGTGTTGAAGCTCGCGGAGGCTATCGTTATGTTCTCACCCTCACAGATGACTTAAGTAGATATGGGTATGTCTACTTGATGAAACACAAGTCTGAGACCTTTGGAAAGTTCAAGGAATTTCAGAATGAGGTTGAGAATCAACGTGATAGAAAAATAAAGTTCTTACGATCGGATCGTGGAGGAGAATATTTAAGTCACGAATTTGGCACCCACCTAAGGAACTATGGAATTGTTTCGCAATTGACATCGCCTGGAACACCTCAGCGTAATGGTGTGTCCGAACGTCGTAATCGTACTCTGTTGGACATGGTGTGATCTATGATGTCTCTCACCGACTTACCGCTATCTTTTTGGGGTTATGCTTTAGAGACTGCCGCATTCACTTTAAATAGGGCACCGTCTAAATCCGTTGAGACGACACCATATGAACTTTGGTTTGGCAAGAAACCTAAGTTGTCGTTTCTAAAAGTTTGGGGATGCGATTCTTATGTCAAGAAACTTCAACCTGAAAAGCTCGAACCCAAATCGGAAAAATGCGTCTTCATAGGATACCCAAAGGAAACTATTGGGTACACCTTCTACCTCAGATCCGAAGGCAAGGTCTTTGTTGCCAAGAATGGATCCTTTCTGGAGAAGGAGTTTCTCTCGAAAGAAGTGAGTGGGAGGAAAGTGGAACTTGATGAGGTGACAGTCACCCCTTCCGAACCGGAAAGTAGCGCAGCGCAGGAAGATGTTCTTGTGGTGCCTGCACCGACTAGGGAGGAAGTTAATGATGATGATCATGAAGCTTCAGATCAAGTTACTACTGAACTTTGTAGGTCCACAAGGACACGTTCCGCACCAGAGTGGTACGGCAACCCTGTCTTGGAAATCATGTTGTTAGACAATGGTGAACCTTCGAACTATGAAGAAGCGATGGCGGGCCCGGATTCCAACAAATGGCTTGAAGCCATGAAATCCGAGATAGGATACATGTATGAAAACAAAGTATGGACTTTGGTGGACTTACCCGATGATCGGCACGCCATAGAAAACAAATGGATCTTTAAGAAGGAGACTGACGTGGATGGTAATGTGACCATCTATAAGGCTCGACTTGTCGCTAAAGGTTATCGACAAGTTCAAGGGATTGACTACGATGAGACTTTCTCCCCCGTAGCGATGCTGAAGTCCGTCCGAATCATGTTAGCAATTGCCGCATTCTATGATTATGAGATATGGCAAATGGACGTCAAAACCGCATTCCTTAATGGCTTCCTCAAGGAAGAACTGTATATGATGCAGCCGGAAGGTTTTGTCGATCTTGAGAATGCTAACAAGGTATGCAAGCTCCAGCGCTCAATCTATGGGCTGGTGCAAGCATCTCGGAGTTGGAACATTCGCTTTGATGAGGTGATCAAAGCGTTTGGGTTTATACAGACTTGGGGAGAAGCCTGTATTTACAAGAAAGTGAGTTGGAGCTCTGTAGCATTTCTCATACTATATGTGGATGATATATTGCTGATGGGAAATGATGTAGAACTCTTGGAGAGCACAAAGGCCTACTCGAATAAGTGTTTTTCAATGAAGGACCTTGGAGAAGCTGCTTACATATTAGGCATCAAGATCTATAGAGATAGATCAAGACGCCTCATTGGTCTTTCACAAGGTACATACCTTGACAAGATATTGAAGAAGTTCAATATGGATCAGTCCAAGAAAGGGTTCTTGCCTGTATTGCAAGGTATGAGATTGAACATGGCTCAATCCCCGACCATGGCAGAAGATAGAGAAAAGATGAGTGTCATCCCCTATGCCTCAGCCATAGGTTCTATTATGTATGCCATGCTGTGTACCAGACCTGATGTGAATCTTGCCATAAGTTTGGTGGGGAGGTACCAAAGTGATCCCGGTATGGAACACTGGACAGCGGTCAAGAACATGTGGAAGTACCTGAAAAGGACTAAGGATATGTTTCTCGTTTATGGAGGTGACGAAGAGCTCGTCGTAAAGGGTTACGTCGATGCTAGCTTCGACACAGATCTGGATGACTGCAAGTCACAAACCGGATACGTGTATATTTTGAATGGTGGGGTAGTCAGCTGGTGCAGTTGCAAGCAAAGCGTCGTGGCGCATTCTACATGTGAAACGGAGTACATAGCTGCTTGCGAAGTAGCGCAGGAAGGAGTCTGGATGAAGGAGTTCATCACCGACCTAGGAGTTATTCCAAGCGCGTCGAGCCTGATGACTCTCTTCTGTGACAATACTGGAGCTATTGCCATTGCCAAGGAGCCCAGGTTTCACAAGAAGACCAAGCACATCAAGCACCGTTTCAACTCCATCCAGAATTATGTTCAAGATTGAGACATAGATATTTGTAAAGTGCATACAGATCTGAATGTCGCAGATCCGTTGACTAAACCTCTTCCACGAGCAAAACATGATCAACACCAGAACTCTATGGGTGTTCGATTCATCACAATGTAACTAGATTATTAACTCTAGTGCAAGTGGGAGACTGTTGGAAATATGCCCTAGAGGCAATAATAAAATGGTTATTATTATATTTCCTTGTTCATGATAATTGTCTATTGTTCATGCTTGAATTGTATTATCCGGAAACAGTAATACATGTGTGAATACATAGACCATAATGTGTCCCTAGTAAACCTCTAGTTGCTAGCTCGTTGATCAACAGATGGTTATGGTTTCCTGACCATGGACATTGGATGTCATTGATAACGGGATCACATCATTAGGAGAATGATGTGATGGACAAGACCCAATCCTAAGCCTAGCACAAGATCGTGTAGTTCGTATGCTGAAGCTTTTCCAATGTCAAGTATCTTTTCCTTAGACCATGAGGTTGTGCAACTCCCGGATACCATAGGAATACTTTGGGTGTGCCAAATGTCACAACGTAACTGGGTGGCTATAAAGGTACACAACGGATATCTCCGAAAGTATCTGTTGGGTTGGCACGAACCGAGACTGGGATTTGTCACTTCGTGTGACGGAGAGGTATCTCTGGGTCCACTCGGTAAGACATCATCATAATGAGCTCAATGTGACTAATGTGTTGGTCATGGGATGATGTATTACTGAACAAGTAAAGAGACTTGCTGTGACGAGATTGAACAAGGTATCAGTATACCGACGATCGAATCTCGGGCAAGTACTATACCGATAGACAAAGGGAATTGCATACGGGATTGATTGAATCCTTGACATCGTGGTTCATCCGATGAGATCATCGAGGAGCATGTGGGAGCCAACATGGGTATCCAGATCCCATTGTTGGTTATTGACCGGAGAGTCGTCTCGGTCATGTCTACGTGTCTCCCGAACCCGTAGGGTCTACACTTTTAAGGTTCGGTGACGCTAGGGTTGTAGAGATATAAAGGGTCCCGGAGGGCCCCATGGGCTGAAAGGGGAAGGGAACCAGCCCCTAGTGGGCTGGTGCACCCCCCTTGGGCCTCCCCTGCGCCTAGGGTTGGAAACCCTAGGGCTGGGGGGCGCCCACTTGACTTGGGGGGCAAGCCCCCCCCCTTGGCTGCCGCCCCCCCTAGGAGATTGGATCTCCTAGGGCCGGCGCCCCCCCTAGGGCTCCTATATATAGTGGGGGGAGGGCCGCCGCACCCATGCCCTGGCGCCTCCCTCTCCCTCCCGTGACACCCCTTCCTCCTCCAGTGCTGCTTGGCGAAGCCCTGCTGGAATACCGCTGCATCCACCACCACGCCGTCGTGCTGCTGGATCTCCATCAACCTCTCCTCCCCCCTTGCTGGATCAAGAAGGAGGACACGTCGCTTCTCCGTACGTGTGTTGAACGCGGAGGTGCCGTCCGTTCGGCGCTAGGATCATCGGTGATTTGGATCACGACGAGTACGACAACATCATCCACGTTCTCTTGAACGCTTCCGCTCGCGATCTACAAGGGTATGTAGATGCACTCCCCTCTCCCTCGTTGCTAGATGACTACATAGATTGATCTTGGTGAAGCGTAGATTTTTTTTGATTTCTGCTACGTTCCCCAACAATAGGTACTTTCTTGCTTGCAGGGATAGGGATGATCTTAAGAAATTCCTATGCAAGTTAAAAAAATCTTTGAATGCTACAATGAGATATGATCCTAAGTTTGCTACTTCACCTATTTTTTACTGATAAGGATTATGAATCTCTATTGACCTAGAGTTAATTACCGTAGTTGAATATGATCTTTTTCATGGCTATGAAACTGGAATTGTTATGGCACATCTTACTAAATTAAATGATATAGCCACCCTATTTGCTCATGATGAAAAAAATCTGCTATTACTATATTCTCAAGTTATTTACATTCGCATTAAAGGGTGATGCAAAGATATGGTACAATACTCTTGCTCTTGATTGTGTGTGTAGTCCCCAGGATATGATATATTACTTCTCTAGAAAATATTTTTCTGCTCATAAGAAACAAGCTGCCTTACAGGAAATATTTAACTTTGTGCAAATCGAAGAAGAGAGTCTCCCAAAAGCTTGGGGGAGGCTTCTCTAATTACTTAATGCTTTGCATGATCATCCTCTTAAGAAAAATGAAATACTTGATATCTTTATAATGGACCAACCGATGCTTCTAGGGACCACCTAGATAGTTATGCTGACTGTGTTTTCAGGGAACAGACTATTGAAAAAGTTGTGGAACTATTGAACAGTATATTGAAGAATCATGATGAATGGACACTTCATGAACCCACTCCGAAGAAGAGGGGTATTTTATTTCTCGGTGTAAGGGCATATTTCTCCCTAAGTAGTTTTGGTGATTGATGACAATGCATTTGCGGACTAATCGTGTGCTCTAAGCTCCTACAGGTATATCTCACTTAGGCACAAGACGATTGTTTGCCCCTCGGATTCGATGGAAGACGGTGTTTTCTTTTTGCTCGCTGTCGGTGGCTTTGAGTAATAGGAAAGCCGTACTATTAAGAGGGGGTCCGCTTCGGAAAGGTTTGGGTGGAATCAACACGTACACATCTTACTCTCGCACCACCTTTCCCTTGCTTCTCTGGAGTTCCAACCGGTTATTATCATATATGCAAACTGTGACTTCTTAACTAAATCATCTGCCTGGCAAGCGGTAGTACCGCTCAACTAAGCGGTAGTACCGCGCAGCCACACGGTAGTACCGCCTACCGACATGGTAGTACCGCTCCAACGGTAGTACCGCGTCTCCAGAGCGGTAGTACCGTGTATCTGGCCCGGCGCTGATTCTAAGTGCAGAAGTAGGTGCGGAAGTAATTTTTTACTTCCGCATCCAATGCGGTAGTACCGCTTAGTCCAAGCGGTAGTACCGTGTCGCATTTTGCTACTACCGTTTTCCCTGCGGATGTAGCTGCGGATGTGATTTATTTCATCTGTGGTCGTCAATCATGTCGCATATTTTTGCCTAGCGGTAGTACCGCTCCCAGAGCGGTACTACCGCTCTCTGCGGGCTGAAAACGCACATAACGGTTGGATTAGCTCTCCCACTATATATAGGGGGTCTTCTTCTCCAAGAAGATTTACCTCTTCCCCCACTACTCCATTGTTGCTCCAAAAGCTCCATTTCCGCCCGATCTCTCTCCCTAGCCAATCAAACTTGTTGATTTGCTCGGGATTGCTTGAGGAGGCATCGATCTACACTTCCACCAAGAGATATTTGATTCTCCCCACTAATCCCTTGCGGATCTTGTTACTCTTGGGTGTTTGAGCACCCTAGACGGTTGAGGTCACCTCGAAGCCATATTCCATTGTGGTGAAGCTTCGTGGTTTTGTTGGGAGCCTCCAAGTTGTGGAGATAGCCCCAACCTTGTTTGTAAAGGTTCGGTTGCCGCCTTCAAGGGCACCACTAGTGGAATCACGGCACCTTGCATCGTGTGAGGGCGTGAGGAGAATACGGTGGCCCTAGTGGCTTCTTGGGGAGCATCGTGCCTCCACACCGCTCCAACGGAGACGTACTTCCCCTCAAAGGGAAGGAACTTCGGCAACACATCCTCGTCTCCACCGGTTCCACTTGTGGTTATTTCTTACCTTTACTTGTGCATGCTTTACTTGTTCAACTCCTATAGCATGCTTGTGTAGTTGTTATCCTTCTTTCCTTTAGTTGTCATCTTAGTAGAATATCTAGACAACTTACTTTGTCGTTTAATTTAAAGTGGTTAAGAAAAGTTAAAAATTGTTAGTTGCCTATTCACCCCCCCCCCCCTCTAGTCAACCATATCGATCCTTTCAATTGGTATCAGAGCCTCGTCTCTTTTTAAGGACTTTACCGTCCAAAGAGTATGGGTGACAACGTAGTCGAGACGGAGGACCATTCCGGTGGAACTTCGTCCTTGCCTACGTCAGATGGGGGAGCCTTGGTCTCTCGTGAGGAGTTCAATGTGGCCTTGACCACATTGAAAGAATCACTAGCGAGCGAGGTCAAAGGCATGTTTAAAGATTTGCTTGAGGGGCTTAAATTATCCACCACACCGTTGGAAGTGGCTCGTCCCGCTACCAACGTGTCGGAGGCTAATCCCGACAAGGGAGAAGCTAGTAGTGAACAAGCCCCGGTTACTAAGAATGGGAGTGGGAAATTTGCCCAATCTGCTCCTCCTACTCACTATGAAGGACCCGTTCCCACACCGCATTTAAATTTCGTTGGGCCCCCTCCCAAGTTTATCAAAAATATTGATTTTGCTACTTGGGTGTTTTGCTTCAAACGTCATATTAATCATTGTTCCACTAACCTTTGGAGAATCATTGAGCAAGGTTTTTATCCGTATGATCCCGACAACATGACTCCAAGATAAACTGCAGATCATCAGTTCAACGAGTCCGCTCTTTGCATTCTTCAAGATTCCATCCCTCCTGAAGACATTGCACACCTTCGACCCTTCACTGTGGCCAAGGAAGCTTGGGAGCATGTTGGGACGATGTACAAGGGAAGCACCAGTATTCAACGCTCCAACTATGAAGTGGTGCAAGATGAAGCTGATGAGTTTGCTATGATCGAAGATGAAGATCCTCGTGAACTTTATCGAAGATTAACTATCCTTGCGGTTTCTCTTCGAGATCATGGCAGTAAGGATATGGATGACAATTGGATCAAGCGCAAGTTCCTCAAGGCCATGATGCCCTATCATAAGGCCATGTCCTCTGTCATACGTCAGAGACCGGACTTCCACACTTTATCCTCAAATGAAGTGTTGGATGAATTTGTTGCCATGAGGATCTTGGACGTGACCGCCGACAATGCGGTCTTAAGAGCTCAACGATCAAAGAAGCCTAATCTTGCACTGAAGGCCAAGGCTTGTGTGGAAGAGGAGGAAGTGGAAGATGATGATGAGTGTAGCCCCGAGGACACCAAATATGCCTATCATGAGCACATGGCTCTTGCTTCCAGGCAATTCTGGGGCAAGAAGAACAGAAGATCCAACTTCAACAGGAACAACTCTAGTGGGAACAAGGGGAAGCAACGAGTAAGGACATGCTTCAACTGTGGAAATGTAAGTCACTTCGTTGTGGATTGCCCATATGAGAAGAGAGAAGACTTTGGAGGCAAGCTTATTAGGAAGGACAAGTCAAAGTCCTATCCAAACAAGAACAACTTCATCAAGAAGACTCCTCCGAAAGTGTTGGTGGCCCAATAAGAATATGTGGAGGATGATGATAATGATGAAGACGATGAGGTGACCACTATGGCCACAATTGCAATTGCAACTACTCCGCACTCATCTCTCTTCGACTCACCAAACGAGAACATCACCGCCAAGTGTCTCATGGCCAAGGCCACCAACAAGGTAACCCCAAACATCAATACTACTATCTCTTCTAATCCTTCATTGACCAATTGTATTGGTGAGGGTGAGGGTGTTAAGGAGGGAGAAAATGAATTTGAGTTGTTCATGAAAAATCTCAAGGGCAAACCCAAGAAGCATTTTTTTGCTCTCTTGGAACAACTCGGTGAGGCCAATGACATGATCGAGGCTCACGAGGAAACCATTACTAAAATGGAAGGACATAGTTGAGACTATGCCGATGAGATATCGGATCTCTCTAACGCCCTAGAGGAAGAGCGTGGTCTTCGTTTGGCTCTTGAGGAGTCACACAACGATTGTCATGCTAAATTAAAGAAAGATCTTGATCATGCTTTAGTTGTCTCTCGCGTCCTTAACTCCGAGAAGGCAAAACTTGAGGTTGACCATGCTAAACTCAAAGAGGAGTTTGACATACTTGACAAGGCTCACAAGGCCTTGAAAGGTATGCATACTACTCTCAAGGAGTCTCATGACCAACTCCAAGTTTCGCTAACCAAGGAAAAGGCTATCTTTCCTCGCATGGTTTTAATTGATAATGCAAATGCTACTAACCCATGTTGCGAGCATGTGCATCTTGTTGAAGAGAATGCCGAGTTGAAGAAGCAACTTGAGAAAGTCCTTGTGACTTGCATACAAGGTGAGAAGAACCTCAACACCCTTTTGAGCAATCAAAAGGAAGTTGTGGCAAAGGAAGGAATTGGGTTTGTTCCTAAGCCCAAGAAGAAGAAGAATGACAAGACCAAGCAACCACCCCCTCTCCGACAATCTTTTGTGAAAGAAGAAGAGGGCACGTCAACGAAGAAGAAAAGTGGTGGTGTCAAGAAAAACTCCACCATACCACCAAACATGGCCGGCGATTTTAATCCTTCATATGTTTTATGCCGTGCTAGTGATGGTCATGTGTTTGCTAAATTTGTTGGTTCTTCTTATGAGTACATTGAATGGTCCATTTGGGTTCCTAAGACCCTTCTTACTAACCTCAAAGGACCCATTACCAAATGGGTACCTAAATCCAAGCATTGATCTATTGTAGGAGTTTGCTTCCGGTGGGGGATCATGGTTGCTCGACAGCGGAGCCACAAATCATATGACCGGAAGCAAAGACTTGGTGGTGGACGTGCATCTCGGTTCATCTATGGCCACCAACGTCGAATGGGGTGATGCTTCATCTTCTAAGGTATTGGGACTTGGCAAGGTTGTTGTCTCTCATGATCTCACGATCGAGAAAGTCATGCTTGTTGAGTCCCTTGCATACAATTTGCTTTCTGTACGCCAACTTGCACTCATGTGCTTTGCTACATTCTTTGATATTGATACCGTGGCCCTCTTGTGGAGCAAGACTCTTAAAGTAGCCTATGTTGGGCATGTCGAGAACGGTGTCTATGTGGTTAACTTCTCGAAGCAACCCACTAAGGTCGCGACATGCCTAATGGCTAAAGTTGATGTGGGATGGCTTTGGCATCGCCGTTTGGCCCACGTCAATATGAGATCTTTGCAAAGTCTTCTCAAGGGGGACCATGTCCGAGGACTAACCAATGTTAGCTTTGCCAAAGATCGTGCTTGCAGGGCTTGCATTGAAGGAAAGTTACATGAGAAGGCTCACCCTCCCACGACTATCATCTATTCAAAGAGACCCCTAGAGCTCCTTCACATGGACCTCTTTGGGCCTCCATCTTTTGATAGTCTTGGGGGTAGAAAGTACTGCTTGGTGATTGTGGATGACTACTCAAGATACACCTGGGTATACTTCTTCTAGAAGAAGAGTGAGACCCAACAAACCGTCATCAACTTTGCAAATGAAGCTCAACGACAACATGAAGCAAAGATTTTGATGATCAGAAGTGACAACGGCACCGAGTTCAAGAACTACACCTTGGATGAGTTTCTTGGTGATGAGGGGATCAAACATCAATATGCAGCCCAATATACCCCTCAACAAAATGGTGTAGCGGAGAGAAAGAACCGAACTCTAATGGATGCTGCAAGAACCATGATGGCTGAATTCAAATCTCCATACAACTTTTGGGCCGAAGCCATCAACACCGCTTGCCACGCATCAAATCGTCTCTATCTCCGCAAAGGCTTGATGCGTCCAAAACGTATCTATAATTTCTGCTTGCTCCATGCCTCTTTTGGGTGATATTGCTATGATATCTATACACTTCCATACACTTTTGATCATATTTGGACTAACCTATTAACTCAGTGCACCACAGTGCCAGTTTCTGTTTTCTGCTGTTTTTGTATTTCAGGTTTTCCCATCACGTAAACTGCCAGAAAAATCCCGGAAAAATTATATAAAAAATCAGCGTTCCGGAAGCTTCCATGCGGCCAAAGTAGGGCCAGAGGGGGGCCAAAAGGGCTCCAGGTGGCCTGCCCACGCGGCCCCCCTCCTGGCCGCGCCGGGGGGGCGCCTGGGCCCCCCAGGCCTCCGCTGATGCCCCCCTTTGGCATATATTTAACACCCGTCGCAGAAACCCTGATTCCGGACCCCTTTTCTCCAGACACAATTCCGATCTCCGCCGCCATCACCATCAAGCTTCGGGGGACCAGAATTCCTGTGCCGGCACCCTGCCGGGATGGGGAAGTGCCCCCGGATTCATCTCCATCGACGTTGCTTCCTCCCTCCATGATGCGGGAGTAGTTCCTCCTCGGGGCTGAGGTTTCTACCAGTAGCTATGTGGTTATCTCTCTCTCCCATGATGTGATCTTCGTTGTGATCATAGGCTATGTTAATCTAGGGTGATCCCATGATATTTCCCCTTCCTCTATGTATTGGATTGATGTACTCACTTGTCTTTATCTAGTATAATCCCCGAGACCAAGGTGACAGCGGTCTATTGGAAATGAATTAGAAAGATATTTTCATGAGTGATTTCCTCTCTTGTGTGTTGATTGAAGATTGAGAGTCTCTTGGTGCTTGTCTTTGACTATCCTTTAGATATGTTGTGGTGATTGTGGGACTCTCTTTGGATGGCCGCGGTGACATTGGGAAATCCTTAGATTGAGAACTACAAACTTTGAGGTGTGCTTTTGTAGCCCTACATAATTCTCGTCCTCTCTTGACCACGAAGGAATGACCTCCGGGTGTGTCTCCATTGCATGTTTTATGGGAAATATCATGTGATTCGATTATGTTAATGTTGTTGGGAGTTGCCACTAGTGAAAGTATGAAGCCTAGGCCTTGTTTCCACCATTGCAATACCATTTGTGCTCACGTTTACCACTTGTTTGCTTGCTGCACTTTTTATTACAGATTTATATTACTTTGTTTTGCCATCCATATCACTTGCCATTTAACATCTCTTCGCCGAACTAGTGCACCTATACAACTCCTAGTTGTATTAGGTGTGTTGGGGACACAAGAGACTTCTTGTATCTTAGTTGCAGGGTTGCTTGAGAGAGACCATCTTCAACCTCTACTTCCCTGAGTTCGATAAACCTTAGGTCATCCACTTGAGGGAAATTGCTGCTGTCCTACAAACCTCTGCGCTTGGAGGCCCAACATAGTCTACAAGAGTAGAAGCGTGTGTAGACATCAAGCTATTTCTGGCGCCGTTTCCGGGGAAGTGAGTGCTTGAAGGTATATCTTTAGATCTTGCAATTAAATCTTTTTGTTTCTTGTTTTTATTTCACTAGTTATGTTTATGGAAAACCTTGCTATTGGATCGTTGCTTGCGGGAAGACGCCCCACACCTGTGGTGGTTGCTCCTCCCCCTACTGAAATTGTGCCCTATAAAATACCAGCTGGTATTATCAATTATGTTTTGGCTAATCGTTATGCAGGAGACAGACATCCCGGTGAACACTTGCTATATCTGTCACAATTATGTTCATTATTTAAGCTTGCAGGTGTATCAAGGGAGTTTGTCATGAGGAAATTGTTCGCCGTATCACTTATAGATAAAGCTTCAGATTGGTATAAGCTTCTCGATAACTCGCACTTGCTTGATTGGCAAGAGCTTATGTCTCTCTTTTACTCTAAGTTTTATCCTCTTCATGAAGTCCATAAGAATGGGAATTATGTTTATAATTTCTATCCTCATGACGGAGAGAGCATAGCTCAAGCTTGGGGGAGACTGAAAACGTTAATGCTAAAATGTCCTAACCATGGGCTCCCTAAAGATATGATTATTACTAATTTCTATGCGAGGCTCTCTCGACAGGATAAAGATTTGCTCGATGCTTCCTCTATGGGTTCTTTCACAAACGAAAAGATTGATGCTAAATGGGAACTCCTTGAAAGAATTCAACGCAACACTGAAGATTGGGAGATCGACAAAGGTAAAGAGTCAGGTATAATTTATGAGTATGATTGCATTTAGTCCTTTGTTGAAACTACAAGTTTTAATAAGTTTAGTGCTAAGTTTGGGCTTGATTCTCAACTCCTTGTTGATTTCCTCAAATCATTTGCTTCACATCTTAATATGCCTAAGGAGGATTGGATCAAGTATCATAAACCTTTTAAGGAGACTTGCAAAGAAAATGAAATTGTTCATGATGATTGCAACATGCATGATCCAATTCCTAAAAATGAAGTTTTGTATAAGCATGTTAATTTTTGTGGAGTGGATAGACCTTGTGAAAGGCCTATGATTGAAGAAGAGAAGTATTGTAAGCAACATAAGCATGAAAGAACAATCACTTGGGTCAGAGATTTAAATGAAATTGCTAGAGAATTGTGTGACCTTTATCCTTTTACTTGTGAACTTTGCCGTATAGAGGGTCACTTTAATTTTCAATGCATGAACTTTCAAAACATAACTGTTAACCGGTTGTGTGATAACATGATCACCTCTGATCTTTATGATGAGCTTATGTTATTTTTGATGTGTGAAGAGTTATCAGAAAAGACTTCTTGGCTAGATGTTAATGCCATAGGAATAAAAAACACTTTGCAAAATTGCCATCTCTGTTGTGTTGTTAATTGCCATGAAAATGATTACATAAGTAAGATTAGAAAGGAGGGAACTTTACCAAAGTATAAAAATGTCTCTTATATTTCTGCTAATAAAAAGGAGAGTTTCTCCCAAGTTTCCCCTATTGTTCCTAATGATAAACCAGGATATGTGGAGAAGCTTCATCTCCAACCACTCCCTCCTAAGGTTAAGAAGAAGAAAAAGAAGAGGAGGAGGAAGAGGAGCAAGAAAGAAGAAGAATGGGTATCAACCTGGCCTGAGCATATTCCTCCCATCAACTTTTATCCTAACGGTTGTAAGTTTAAAGAAGAAGGTGAAGTTTATTGCCTTAATTATCATCTTGATGATACGTCCGTAGGTACTATTGAAGATGATTTTGATTATGATATGTTACTTATTGTGATTGGGAAAATGATAATAATGCTACTTATGATCTTGAAAATCTTTTTGGTACCAACTCTGAAAGTGATGATATGGGAAGCTCTAAGCTTGGGGATAATAGGATTGCAAATCCTTTACCCACTAGTGATGTGATAATTGATAATTCTTTTGCTAGTAAGAATAAAGACAACATGTTTACAAATATAGTTGCTAGCAATGATAATGCTCTTCTCTACCATGATGATGTTATAACTCCAATCTATAGTGATTATAAAGGTACCTATGACATAAGGAGAAATTATCCTTATGAAACTTATCATAATCATGGAGGGAATTACTCCCTTGTTGAACACCACCCTCCTAATACACAATTAATCTATAGTGTTCAAGTTGTTTATGATAGTCCTACTCCCACTATTACCAATGAGAAAGATTATGCTTATGTGGAGAGTAAGAGTACCTTTTTGCATGTGGATCATGGTAACAATGCTTTATGTGATGCTTACATTGTTGAGTTCATCCATGATGCCACTGAAATTTATAATGAGAGAGGGGGACTTGGTTCTAAATATCTTAATAATAAGAAGTTTCCTCTCTTTATGGTGAATATTTTGAAGTTATGCTTGTTTTGCCTTCCTATGCTAGTTGCTTTGTGCTTCAATGAATTATTCTATTGCAATATTCCTATGCATAGGAAGCATGTTAGGCTTAAATGTGTTTGGTATTTGCTTCTTGATGCTCTCTTTTGTTCTTCAGCTCCTATTCCTACGAGAGCATCATTAAAGTCTTAAGCCTATCTTTATGGCTATAAAGAAAGAGCTCTAGGGAGACAACCCTTGTTATCTTTATTTTCAGTTTGTTCTTTCAGTTTTAAGTGGTCTTGATGTGTGTTACCACAGTAGCATCATCATTGTATCTTTATTTTTCAGCTTTGTGCCAAGTGTAGTCTCTGATTGCAAGAAAGTTCAAAAGTTGTGACGTGCTGTCCAGGAAATAGATTCTGTCCTTGGATAGAAAAATTCGTATAAAATCACCAGATCATCTTTTTGGTCTGAATTTTTTTGACAGCGTGCTCTATACAATTGTCTTTTGGGCATCTGTTCTGAGTTTTTTGATTAGAGTTGCAGAAGTGCCCCGAAAAAAATCATTTACTACCTGCTGTTCTGTTTTTCACAGATTCTGTCCTGTTTTGCCCTTCCTTCATTTTGCAAACCTTGAGCTTGCTTTTTCTTTGCAAAAACCTTTTGGCAATCTTGAGAAACAGTAGACCTTCAAGAATATCCTTATTTCCAGCAAGGAACAATTATTTTATTAAGGGTACTAACCTCGCTAATCAGATTATGATGAGTTATGTATGAAGGGAGTTTTCAAGTGTGCGAGGGAAGATGATAAAAAGATTCAGGAGTGTCAAACGCTCAAGCTTGGGGATGCCCCCATGCACCCCCAAGAAATATTCAAGGAGACTCAAGCGTCTAAGCTTGGGGATGCCCCGTGCATCCCCTTCTCCATCAACATTATCAGTTCGTCCTTCGTTCCACTATATTTTTATCACTTCATGTGTTATGTGCTATGCTTGGAGCGTCTTGCTTTTAGTTTCCTTTTTAGTTTTCTTTAGCTTTTAATAACGAGTCGGAACTCAGCTTTCTTTGTGTGGGAGAGAAACACGCTCCACTTCAACCTAGAACACAACATAGAATTTTCATGTCTATCTTTGCTGTGTATGTTCTTGGTCTTTCAATAGCTACTATCATGTTCAGCTCTTAGTTTTCATGCTTATCTTTTTAAAGAGCTTTTGTTTAGTTGGTTGCTTGAACTCTTTTTAGTTGTCATGCTTATCTTATTAAGAGAGTTTGCTTCTGTTGCATTGGTTGATATGTCTATGATAAAAATGCTACGTGCAAAATGGTGCTTAGTAGTTCATGTTTTCTTATGGTTAGTCTCAAATAGCTGGGGGGTTCCCAATGTGTTGTTGGAGTACCAACATGATTTGTTTGCCTATGATGTGGTATGGTTTAGTAATATCTTCCTTTGAGAATTTATTTTGATTGACTTGGCGTATGGTCACGCATATTTAAGACTGTAAAGAAAGTCTATCAAGCCTTGATGATCTTTTGTTTCTGAGTAGCGATATAACTTCCATGCCTGATTCAATGTTGCTTTGTCGCTCTGCATGATTATGACCGTCATTGCTCTTTTAGTTGGTCGCTCCCAGTCTTTTGCTAACCTCCACCTGTACTAAGCGGACTGACTGCTTGTGCATCCAAAATCCTTTAAACCAGTTATGCCATATGAGTCCACTATACCTTCCTATACATGGTATTTACCTGCCATTCCTAACGAAGACTTTCATGTACCATCTCGAAATTATTCAAAAAAAAGCATTCCTATTTTGTGCCTCTGTTTTAGTTCATGAGGAAGTAGTAGTTAATTCATAATCTTTTTAAGTTGGACAAGCTTCACCCCGGGATTGCATGTCTAATGTGCAAACCCATAATACGAGAAGGAACTGGCAAAGAGTGCGCCCGGCTCAAAAATAATATAACAAACAAACCCTCCTTCACGCTTTGTTCATGAGAAATCAGAAAACTTTGGCAGTGATAAACAAAGGAGATTAAGAGGATGTGATCGTCCTCATTCGGGAGCCGTTCCTCGAAACTTGTCCATCTCAAGAAGTGATTAAGTTGCCTGCTAGCATTCGTTGACGAAACATGCATATCCAAAAAAATAATTATTACCTCTGTTTTTAAAACCAAGAGCTCTGGTACATGCTTTGTCTTTGTTTCCGACCACGGGTTTTCAACCTTGCCAACAAAAGCCACGGTTCGAGAGTCTCCGCCTTCTTTTAAAGCACCAACTACTGAGAGCATGATTGTCATTCTGAGTGTAATGTGCATTGTCCCAAAGTAGCATTGTCTTTTGCATGATTGTGATATCGTTTATTCTGAAATTATTGTATCTAGTCATCACTTAAACCTTGCAGGTGCCCCTGCATTTATGTTTTGCTTCACTAAAGGGGGCAAGCGAGATATCACTTTATCATATTTGCACACCATGCTCATTACAAATCTATTTGATGTTTCAGTATCATATTGTAAAACTTTCAGTTCTTTGTGATTTTCTCATGAGGCAACTTAATTACTACAAATTCATTGTCTCGGTAAGCTTTTGTCATGTGACTATAAAAAGTCCTATATGGTTAATAGCATGTCACCACAGAAATTATGCTTGTTATCATTTACCTACTCGAGGACGAGCGGGAATTAAGCTTGGGGATGTTGATACGTCCAAAACGTATCTATAATTTCTGCTTGCTCCATGCCTCTTTTGGGTGATATTTCTATGATATTTATACACTTCCATACACTTTTGATCATATTTGGACTAACCTATTAACTCAGTGCACCCCAGTGCCAGTTTCTGTTTTCTGTTGTTTTTGTATTTCAGGTTTTCCCATCACGTAAACTGCCAGAAAAATCCCGGAAAAATTATATTAAAAAATCAGCGTTCCGGAAGCTTCCATGCGGCCAAAGTAGGGCCAGAGGGGGGCCACAGGGGCTCCAGGCGGCCTGCCCACGCGGCCCCCCTCCTGGCCGCGCCGGGGGGGCGCCTGGGCCCCCCAGGCCTCCGCTGATGCCCCCCTTTGGCTTATATTTAACACCCGTCGCAGAAACCCTGATTCCGGACCCCTTTTCTCCAGACGCAATTCCGATCTCCGCCGCCATCGCCATCAAGCTTCGGGGGACCAGAATTCCTGTGCCGGCACCCTGCCGGGATGGGGAAGTGCCCCCGGATTCATCTCCATCGACGTTGCTTCCTCCCTCCATGATGCGGGAGTAGTTCCTCCTCGGGGCTGAGGTTTCTACCAGTAGCTATGTGGTTATCTCTCTCTCCCATGATGTGATCTTCGTTGTGATCATAGGCTATGTTAATCTTGGGTGATCCCATGATATTTCCCCTTCCTCTATGTATTGGATTGATGTACTCACTTGTCTTTATCTAGTATAATCCCCGAGACCAAGGTGACAGCGGTCTATTGGACATGGATTAGAAAAATATTTTCATGAGTGATTTCCTCTCTTGTGTGTTGATTGAAGATTGAGAGTCTCTTGGTGCTTGTCTTTGACTATCCTTTAGATATGTTGTGGTGATTGTGGGACTCTCTTTGGATGGCCGCGGTGACATTGGGAAATCCTTAGATTGAGAACTACGAACTTTGAGGTGTGCTTTTGTAGCCCTACATAATTCTCGTCCTCTCTTGACCACGAAGGAATGACCTCCGGGTGTGTCTCTGATGGGCCTCGAACCCCTCGTTGGTTACCCCAAGTGGAAGGTGTAAGATGCAGTAAGTAGAAGTGTTTTCCCCTAGCAAAGATGCCAAGGATCGAATCCCCAGAGACTCCTAGGTTCAACAAGTAGGTGTCAATTGCTAACGGCGCAATTAGCAATCAACGTGGACCTACACACAGATACAAATAATTTTGCTCCCAACGAGTACAGAGAGGATGTCAATCTCTCCGGCCTTGTAGTTCACAAAGGGTTAAAAGCAATATGATAGTAGTAATAGATAGTGTTTTAAAATAGTAAGTAAATAGCGAAAAGTAAATAGTGGATGTGATCAATGATGGTAATATGGACCGGAGTCTCATGATGTTCACTAGTGATGTCTCTCTCCCAAAAGACGATAAAACAGCTATGTGAGGTAAACAAATTACAGCTGGGCAATTGACAGGACCCACGAGCGCATACAAATGCTGATTACATTGCAAGAAAGGTTGAGGTTCAAAGCATGGGCGGTACGCCAAAGTAAGTAGACCGAAATCCATCAATATCTACTACTAATCATCCACCTTGAGATATCTATCCAGAACATCTCGCTGGTATTAAGTTGCGAGTCCCACCCATAGTGTAAACTCAATGCAACAGACAACTGCATTAAAAGAACTTTGCGTAAAGTAAACAATCCTTGCACCCGCGGGCACAAGCACCGTTGTTTTCCCCCTTGTGGCAACAGCACATCCCCTAGACTCATGTTTCTGTCACTCAAGCTAGTCATCGAGGGGCATGAACCCACAATCGAGCATAACGTTCCCTCTTGGAGTCACTACCTATTACTCGGCCAAAGCAATAAATAACAACGGAGAACATGCAAGAATTACTTATGAACTAAAATATAAAAGAGGTGAATCAAATATATTACTCAAGATCAATCTGAACATAATCTCATAATCCATCGGATCCCAGCAAACTCAACATAGCAACAGCATAAGGATTACATAGGTGCCTCGATCATGTAGGGCAGCTCACGAGGACTAATTAGTGAAGCACAAGAACGGGAGGAGAACATCACATAGCTACTGTTCATGGACTCATGGTCCAAAGGAGACTACTCACGAGTCATCCGGGAGGCGTCCATGGTGGTGGAGAAGCTCCTGGTGGTGATCCTCCCCTCCGGCAGGGTGCCGGGAAGAGTTCTCCTGGTGCTCCCGATCTTGGAAGCGGCGGCGGCGGCGGAACAGAGATGGGATCGCGAAAAGAAGTCCTTTTCTGAGGGTTACGGAGGACCCTTTAAATATATGCCAAAGTAGGGCACCGGGGGAGCCTCGGGGGGCCCAGGCGCCCCCCGGCGCGGCCCAGGGGGGGCGCGCCCACAGGGCGCCTGGAGCCCCTGTGCCCCCCCCCCAGGCTGCCCTTCGGACGCAGTGTTGTTTCCGGTTCGCTGATTTTTTATATAATTTTTCTGGATTTTTCTGGGCAGTTCTCGAAACGTGAAAACCTGAAATACAAAAACAGCCGAAAACAGAAACTGGCACTGGGGTGCACTGGATTAGTAAGTTAGTCCAAATACGATCAAAAGTGTATGGAAGTGTATGAATATCATAGCAATATCACCCAAAAGTGGCATGGAGCAAGCAGAAATTATAGATACGTTTTGGACGTATCAACATCCCCAAGCTTAATTCCTGCTCGTCCTCGAGTAGGTAAATGATAACAAGAATAATTTCTGTGGTGACATGCTATTAACCATATAGGACTTTCTCATAGTCATATGACAAAAGCTTACTGAGACAATGATTCTATAGTAATTAAGTTGTCTCAAGAGAAAATCACAAATGACTGAAAGTTTTACAACATGAAACTGAAACATCAAAAAGATTTGCAATGAACATGATGTGCAAATATGATAAAGTGATATCTAGCTTGCCCCCTTTAGTGATGCAAAACATAAATGCAAGGGCACCTTCAAGGTTTAAGTGATGACTAGATACAATCATTTCAGAATAAACGATATCACAATCATGCAAAAGACAATGCTACTTTGGGACAATGCACATTACACTCAGAATGACAATCATGCTCTCAGTAGTTGGTGCTTCAACTTAAAGGTAAAAGAAAGGTTAAGTGCTAGAGCTTTTTATTTTGAAAACATGGAAGCAATTGTGTCAACGGTAGTAGTACTTCATATGTGTCATGTATAAAACATCTTATAAGTTGCAAGCCTCATGCATCGAATACCAATAGTGCTCGCTCCTTGTCCTAATTAGCTCGGATCCCCATGGGTTATCATTGCATTGCATATGTTTTAACCAAGTGTCACAAAGGGGTACCTCTATGCCACCTGTACAAAGGTCCAAGGAGATAGATCGCATTTGATTTCTCGTTTTTGATAAATCTCAACTTGAGGACATCCATACCGGGACAACATAGAAAATAGATGATGGACTCCTCTTTAATGCATAAGCATATTCTCATGAGAGGTTGAGGATTAAGGTCCAAGCTAAAACTTCCACCATGATGCATGGCTTTGGTTGGCGGCCCAATGTTCTTCTCTAACAATATGCATATTAATTCAACCCACGGTAAATCACCCTTACTTCAGACAAGACGAACATGCATAGCAACTCACATGATATTCAACAAAAGTGTGACAGTTGATGGCGTCCCCAGGAACATGGTTACCGCTCAGCAAGCAACTCATAAGAAATAAGATACATAAGCAACATATTCTTTACCACAATAGTTTTTACTCTACTTTCCCATGAGCTATGTATTGCATGGTTAGTTTGCTTAGTGCAGGTGGAGGTTAGCAAAAGACTGGGAGCGACCAACTAAGAGAGCAATGACGGTCATAATCATGCAGAGCGACAAAGCAATATTGAATCAGGCATGGTAGTTATATCGCTACTTAGAAACAAAAGATCATCAAGGCTTGACAGACTTTCTTTACAGTCTTGAATATGCGTGAGCATACGCCAAGTCAATCAAAGTAAATTCTCGATGGAAGATATTACTAAACCATACCACATCATAGGCAAACAAACCAAGTTGGTACTCCAATAACACATTGGGAACCCCCCAGCTATTTGAGATTAACCAAAGAAAACCTGAACTACTAAGCACCATCATGAAAGTAGCATCTTTATCATAGACACATTAACCCATGCAACGGAAGCAAACTCTCTTAATAAGGTGAGCATGGTAATTAAAGAGAGTTCAAGCAACCAACTAAATAAAAGCTCTTAAAAGGATAAGCATGAATACTAAGAGCAGAGTATGATAGTAGCTATTAAAAGACAAAGAACACACACAACATAGATAGACATGAAAATTCTATGTAATGTTCTAGGTAGAGGTGGAGCGTGTTTCTCTCCCACATAAAGGAATGTTGGGTTCCGACTCGTTATGAAAAACTAAAAAGAAAACTAAAAGCAAGACGCTCCAAGCATAGCACATAACATATGAAGTGATAAAAATATAGCGAAACGAAAGACGAACTGATAATGTTGATGGAGAAGGGGATGCACGGGGGGCATCCCCAAGCTTAGACGCTTGAGTCTCCTTGAATATTTCTTGGGGTGCACGGGGGCATCCCCAAGCTTGAGCGCTTGACACTCCTGAATCTTTTTATCATCTTCCCTCGCACACTTGAAAACTCCCTTCATACACAACTCATCATAATCTGATTAGCGAGGTTAGTACCCTTAATAAAATAATTATACCTTGATGGAAATAAGGATATTCTTGAAGTTCTACTGTTTCTCAAGATTGCCAAAAGGTTTTTGCAAAGAAAAAACAAGTTCTTAATTTGCAAAGTGAAGGTAAGGCCAAACAGGACAGAATCTGTGAAAAACAGAATAGCAGGCAGTAATTGACCTGTTCGGGATACTTCTGCAACTCGAATCAAAAAACTCAGAACTGACGCACGAAAGACAATTATATAGAGAACGCTGTCAAAAAAATTCAGACCAAAAAGATGATCTGGTGATTTTATACGAATTTTTCTATCCAAGGACAGAATCTGTTTCCTGGACAGCACCTCACAACTTTTGAACTTTCTAGCAATCGGAGGCTATACTTGGCACAAATATGAAAAGCAAAGATACAATGATGATGCTACAGCAGTAAACAACATCAAGACACAACAAAAGCTAAAAAATTATTCATGTGGGCTGCCTCCCAAAAGCGCTTTCTTTTATGCCTTTAAGCTAGGCATAATGCATAGATCAAGTTTTATCAAGAGTAAAAGAATAACTAGCCCGTACAACGGACTCAAAAGGTAACTTGACCTTCTTATGAGGGAAGTGTTCCATCCCTTTCTTGAGAGGAAACTGAAATTTTATATTACCCTCTTTCATGTCAATGACAGCACCAACGGTGCGCAAAAAGGGACGTCCCAAAATAATTGGACATGAAGGATCACATTCAATATCCATAATAGTGAAATCAACGGGCACATAATTATCATTGACAACAATAAGAACATCATCGATCCTCCCCAAAGGTTTCTTTATGGAAGAATCAACGAGACGAACACCAAAAGAACAAGAATCATAAGGTTTCAATTTAAGCATATCATATATCCTTTTGGGCATAACAGAGGTACTAGCACCAACATCACATAATGCATAACAAGAGAAGTCATTCAAATAAATTTTTATCATAGGATCCCAACCATCTTCTAGCTTTCTAGGTATGGAGGCTTCTACTCTAAGTTTCTCCTCCCTAGCTTTGTTGAGAACATTAGTGATATGCTCTGTGAAGGCAAGGTTAAGCGTGCTAGTGCGGGGATCTCTAGACATCTTGTGAAGGAAATCAATAACTTCTATAAGAGTGCAATTATCAAAATCAAGGTCACGAGCATCAAGTAAAGTAGTAGTGGTGTCCTTAAGGTTCGCCTGTTTGGTAGTTTCTATAGCATCACCATTAATAGGTCCATTGGGACCAGGAGTACATTGGGTGCTAAGAGTGTGAACATCCTCAATAACTTGGATAGTAGCAACAGTGTGGTGGGTAGGAAGGCTCTTAATTCTTTCCTCTTCCTCCCTTTCTCTAGCCCATCTTTCTTTTAGCTTAGCCATCACCCTAATATTTTCATTAATTTGTACTTGAGTAGCATTAATAGGGATGACTTCCCTCTCCTTAAGAGGAGAAGTTTCAATTTTCAGCAATTTTACCTCATTGGCTAAGTGATCTACCTTAAAAGAAAGATCATCTTGTTTATGTAGTTTCTCTTCTACATTCTTATTAAAGGCTTTTTGGGTAGTGATGAAATCTCTAAGCATGGTCTCTAGTTCAGTATTGGAGTTCTTGGTACTAGGATAAGCATTGTTGTTCCCATAAGAGTTAGAGGGGAACGGTCTAGAATTGTTACCAAAGTTACTCCTATAAGCATTGTTGTTAAAATTGTTTCTAGAGATAAAGTTCACATCTACTTGTTCTTGAGCAATCAAAGAATTTAAAGGAACATCACGAGGATCAATAGTAGATTGCTTCGAAAGTAGAGACATGATCAAGTCAACTTTTTCATTAAGGGAGGAAATCTCCTCGACAGAGTTTACCTTCCTACCTGTTGGAGCGCGTTCGGTGTGCCATTGGGAATAGTTGGTCATCATCTCATCGAGAAGCTTTGTGGCAGCACCAAGTGTAGTTGACATAAAAGTTCCTCCCGCGGCCGAATCTAACAGGTTCCGCGAGGTAAAGTTCAAGCCTGCATAAAAAGTTTGGATAACCATCCAAGTAGTCAAACCGTGAGTAGGGCAGTTTTTGATAAGAGATTTCATACGTTCCCAAGCTTGGGCAACGTGTTCATTATCCATTTGTTTAAAATTCATGATGTTACTTCTAAGTTGGATAATTTTAGTAGGTGGATAGTATTTTCCGATAAAAGCATCTTTGCACTTGTCCCATGAATCTATGCTATTTCTAGGCAAAGACTGAAACCAAATTATAGCTCCTCCTCTCAAAGAGAAAGGAAAAAGCTTAAGCTTAACAATATTACCATCTATTTCTTGGTACTTTTGCATATCACAAAGTTCAACAAAGTTGTTCAAGTGTAAAGCAGCATCATCTCCAGCACCGGAGAATTGTTCTTTCATAACTAAGTTCAGTAAAGCAGGTTTAATTTCATATGAAGGTGCTGAAGTGGCAGGTGCAGTGATAGGTGTGCTGATAAAGTCATCGTTGTTGTGACTAGTGAAGTCACACAACTTGGTGTTGTCGGTGGAACCCATAGTAGCAAGCAAGAAAGATAACTATTTTTTGTGATTTTCGATAAAAAGAACTAAAGCAAAAATAAAAGGTAAACTAACAAGACTAAAAAGCAAAGGTAAAAGATAGCATGCAACTCCCCTATCCTGAAGAGTGGAGTCCCCGGCAACGGCGCCAGAAAATACTCCTTGATGGGCCTCGAACCCCTCGTTGGTTACCCCAAGTGGAAGGTGTAAGATGCAGTAAGTAGAAGTGTTTTCCCCTAGCAAAGATGCCAAGGATCTAATCCCCAGAGACTCCTAGGTTCAACAAGTAGGTGTCAATTGCTAATGGCGCAATTAGCAATCAACGTGGACCTGCACACAGATACAAATAACTTTGCTCCCAACGAGTACAGAGAGGTTGTCAATCTCTCCGGCCTTGTAGTTCACAAAGGGTTAAAAGCAATATGATAGTAGTGATAGATAGTGTTTTGCAATAGTAAGTAAATAGCGAAAAGTAAATAGTGGATGTGATCAATGATGGTAATATGGACCGGAGTCTCATGATGTTCACTAGTGATGTCTCTCTCCCAAAAGACGATAAAACAACTATGTGAGGTAAACAAATTACAGCTGGGCAATTGACAGGACCCACGAGCGCATACAAATGCTGATTACATTGCAAGAAAGGTTGAGGTTCAAAGCATGGGCGGTACGCCAAAGTAAGTAGACCGAAATCCATCAATATCTACTA
>LR738712.1:807027966-807040959 GCA_902687465.1 Secale cereale
CTTGAGATATCTATCCAGAACATCTCGCTGGTATTAAGTTGCGAGTCCCACCCATAGTGTAAACTCAATGCAACAGACAACTGCATTAAAAGAACTTTGCGTAAAGTAAACAATCCTTGCACCCGCGGGCACAAGCACCGTTGTTTTCCCCCTTGTGGCAACATCACATCCCCTAGACTCATGTTTCTGTCACTCAAGCTAGTCATCGAGGGGCATGAACCCACAATCGAGCATAACGTTCCCTCTTGGAGTCACTACCTATTACTCGGCCAAAGCAATAAATAACAACGGAGAACATGCAAGAATTACTTATGAACTAAAATATAAAAGAGGTGAATCAAATATATTACTCAAGATCAATCTGAACATAATCTCATAATCCATCGGATCCCAGCAAACTCAACATAGCAACAGCATAAGGATTACATAGGTGCCTCGATCATGTAGGGCAGCTCACGAGGACTAATTAGTGAAGCACAAGAACGATAGGAGAACATGACATAGCGACTGGTCATGGACTCATGGTCCAAGGGAGACTACTCACGAGTCATCTGGGAGGCGTCCATGGTGGTGGAGAAGCTCCCGGTGGTGATCCTCCCCTCCGGCAGGGTGCCGGGAAGAGTTCTCAAGGTGCTCCCGATCTTGGAAGCGGCGGCGGCGGCGGAACAGAGATGGGATCGCGAAAAGAAGTCCTTTTCTGAGGGTTACGGAGGACCCTTTAAATATATGCCAAAGTAAGGCACCGGGGGAGCCTCGGGGGGCCCAGGCGCCCCCACGGCGCGGCCCAGGGGGGGCGCGCCCACAGGGCGCCTGGAGCCCCTGTGCCCCCCCCCCAGGCTGCCCTTCGGACGTAGTGTTGTTTCCGGTTCGCTGATCTTTTATATAATTTTTCTGGATTTTTCTAGGCAGTTCTCGATACGTGAAAACCTGAAATACAAAAACAGCCGAAAACAGAAACTGGCACTGGGGTGCACTGGATTAGTAAGTTAGTCCAAATATGATCAAATGTGTATGGAAGTGTATGAATATCATAGCAATATCACCCAAAAGTGGCATGGAGCAAGCAGAAATTATAGATACGTATTGGACGTATCAGTCTCCATTGCATGTTTTATGGGAAATATCATGTGATTCGATTATGTTAATGTTGTTGGGAGTTGCCACTAGTGAAAGTATGAAGCCTAGGCCTTGTTTCCACCATTGCAATACCATTTGTGCTCACGTTTACCACTTGTTTGCTTGCTGCACTTTTTATTACAGATTTATATTACTTTGTTTTGCCATCCATATCACTTGCCATTTAACATCTCTTCGTCGAACTAGTGCACCTATACAACTCCTAGTTGTATTAGGTGTGTTGGGGACACAAGAGACTTCTTGTATCTTAGTTGCAGGGTTGCTTGAGAGAGACCATCTTCAACCTCTACTTCCCTGAGTTTGATAAACCTTAGGTCATCCACTTGAGGGAAATTGCTGCTGTCCTACAAACCTCTGCGCTTGGAGGCCCAACATAGTCTACAAGAGTAGAAGCATGTGTAGACATCAAGGCTTGAACAAAACTCCGTATGAGATTCTTACCGGTAACAAGTCAAATCTCAAGTACTTCCGGGTATTCGGGTGTAAGTGTTTCATTCTCAAGAAAGGTGTTCGTTTGTCTAAATTTGAATCTAGAGCTCATGAGGGCATATTTGTTGGTTATGCTACAAACTCTCATGCTTACCGTGTCCTCAACAAGTCCAATGGACTCATTGAGGAGACGAGTAACATAGAGTTTGATGAAAATAACGGCTCCCAAGTGGAGCAAAGTGGTACTTGTGATGCAGGTGATGAAATTCCTCCTCAAGCCATAAGAAGAATGGGTGTTGGATATATCCTACCCATTGAGGAACCCCTTGTGGCCGAAGGAGAAGGACAATGTTCCACTCAAGTGGAACCATCACCAACCCAAGACCCACGCGCTTCCGAAGAACAAAGTGAAGGCCCTCAACCTGATGAACAAGGCCTAGTGCAAGATCAATATCAAGTTGGTGGAGAGCCACCAAATGATGCACAAGGCCAAGTTCTATCCCCCGAGCAAGATCAAGATCAAGAGGAAGCTCAAGATCAAGATCTAGCTCCTGACGGCGCTCAAGATGATCAACTCAGTGCTCCTCAGTTAACACTTGAAGAGCAATTAGAGCGTCGTTCTGCAAAAGTTTCCTCCAGCTTGCTTCCAATGAGCATCACATCGAGAACATTCTAGGAAGCATCAAAAGGGGGGTAAGCACTCGTAGACAGTTAGCAAACTATTGTGATCATCAAGATTTTGTCTCCTGTGTTGAACCTCAGAAGGTTTATGAGGCGCTCGAAGACCCTGATTGGCTCAATGCCATGCATGAAGAACTCCAATACTTCAAGCGCAACAAGGTGTGGCATCTGGTGCCAAGACCAAAGGAGAACCATAATATCATTGGAACCAAATGGATCTTTAAGAACAAGCAAGATGCTCATGGCATTGTCATCCGCAACAAGGCGCGTCTGGTGGCTCAAGGCTACTCCCAAGTCGAGGGTATCGACTACGGTGAAACCTTTGCCCCCGTTGCTCGTCTTGAATCCATTCGTTTGTTTCTTGCCTATGCTTCCCATCATAACTTTAAATTACAACAAATGGATGTGAAAAATGCATTTCTTAATGGTCCTATTAACGAGTTGGTGTATGTTAAACAACCCCCGGGGTTCGAGGATCATAAGTTCCCCAATCACGTGTACCAACTCGATAAGGCACTCTATGGCCTTAAACAAGCCCCACGTGCGTGGTATGAGCATCTTACCGAGTTGCTACAAGATCGTGGGTTTGAAATTGGGAAAATCGACCCCACTCTTTTTACTAAGAAGGTCAAAGGGGAGTTGTTTGTATGCCAACTATATGTTGATGATATTATCTTTGGTTCTTCTAACAAAGCTTTCAATGATGAGTTCGCCGCACTCATGACCACACATTTTGAGATGTCCATGATGGGAGAGTTGAAGTACTTCCTTGGATTTGAGATCAAACAAAGAAGAGAAGGCATCTTCATCAAACAGTCCAAGTATACTCAAGACATGCTCAAGAGGTTCAATCTAAGTGATGTCAAGCCGCCTACTACTCCAATGCCAACCAAATGCCAACTTGACATTGATCCCAATGGTAAAGCGGTGGATCAAAAGGTATATCGCTCTATGATCGGATCATTGCTTTACCTTTGTGCATCTAGACCTGATATTATGTTGAGTGTAGGAATTTGTGCACGGTTTCAAGCCTCACCTAAGGAGAGTCACTTTGTGGCTGTCAAGCGAATCTTTCGATATTTGGCTCATACCCCAAACTTTGGCTTATGGTACCCGAGAGGAGCAAATTTCAACCTTGTAGGTTTCTCTGATTCTGACTGGGCGGGAGACAAAGTGGATAGGAAGTCCACTTCGGGAGGGTGCCAATTTCTTGGTTGCTCTCTTGTTAGTTGGTCTTCCAAAAAGCAAAGTTGTGTATCTCTCTCGTCCACCGAAGCAGAGTATGTGGCTACTGGCAGTTGTTGTGCTCAACTCTTATGGATGAGGCAAACTTTAAAGGATTACGGTGTCACTTGTGACAAAGTGCCTCTTTGGTGTGACAATGAAAGTGCCATCAAGATTTCTCTCAACCCGGTGCTACACTTCAAGACGAAGCATATTGAGATTCGGTATCACTTCATCCGGGATCACATAAGGCAAGGAGAGATCGAGCTTCACTACGTCAACACTCATGATAACCTTGCAGATATCTTCACGAAGCCATTGGATGAAGCAAGATTTCGCGAGTTAAGGCATGAGCTAAATATCATCGATTTGAGCAATCTGGTTTGAGTCTGTGCACACACACCCCTCACACTCAATATAGCTATCTTGTCTAGATGTAGGCATGGACATAGGGGGAGTATTGTTCTCTCAATGAACTGTTCCTCCCCCCATTATGCATAAACTAATCAAGTCTTTATCATTTGCCATACATAGTTGGTTTAAATGCTTCAAGTCGAGTATTGGTCATGGGCCCAAGGATAATTCTTCGCGGTGCCATATCTATAAACTCAAACATAGGTGGCCTCGGCCACTGCCCTCCTATGAGGAGTTGTGTTATTTGCTTTGCTTGTGCGTGCGTTTGCTTTTCTCTCTTCTTTGCTTAAAGCCTCTTGTCAAAACGTGCAAGCTCTTGGAGGAGCGGTACTACCGTGCTTGTTTACGGTACTACCGCAAAGGGGTTACGGTACTACCGCTCGACCAGCACGACAGTATTTATTTACTGCCGCTGGTAGGGCGGTACTACCGCTCGGCGAGCGGTACTACCGCGGTGACCGCGGTACTACCGCACACATTCGAACGGGTGGGGGTTATAAGCAGGCAGGGGGAGTTCCAACTCCCCCATACCCATTCACTCCTAACCCGCACGTCGTCCCTATCTCTCCCTCTCAAGAACGCCGCCGGAGGACCTCGCCGGATCTCCTCCCTCGGACACTCTCCTCGCATTCCGACCGGTGGGATCGCTCCCCACCGCGCCCTCTTGCCATGGATGAAGGTTTCTCCCCTTTTCCCCTCTTCTTGTTGCCTTGTTGTTGTTTTCTAGGGTTAGGGGAGATGCTTAGTGTTCTTGTGTTCTTCGTGTTCTTATCCATGGAAGTTTAGGATGTAGGAGAGTGTTTTTGCATTAGAAATGCGGATATGTATGTTGCTACCAAGTTACTATGATCAGCCGTAGTACCGCTAGTCGATCTATATGGCCCTCTCTAGATCTGTTCCTCTCAGATCTGTTCCGTGCGGTACTACCGCTGGAGAACAGCGGTACTACCGCCCGATCTGGTCCAGATCAGATCTGACCAGAGCGGTACTACCGCTCTGGCGGAAGTAAAATTTTACTACCGCTCCCCAATGCGGTACTACCGCTCCGCAAGCAGCACTAATTTTTTACTTCCGCCCCTGTACACGGAAGTACATTCTTACTACCGCAGAGTATGCGGTACTACCGCATCCACCATGCGGTACTACCGCTTACTAAGCGGTACTATTTTTTTACTTCCGCGTCTGGTCAGCAGTACTACCGCCTGTGTCATATTGTCTTCGTAGCATGTACACATTCCTCTTTCTACTGGTTTCTTGTGCTTGTTGAGGCTTTGGCATTGATTCTCTTTGTGTTTTTGTCGTGTTCTTGTGGTTGTGTTTTAGGTGGTGGCTCCAGTTTTGATGCTCGTCATACCAACCCTGTCCGCGACACCGGATCCAAGCGTCTGCGTACCCCTAGTGATGTGCCAGAGGGCTCCAATCCCCAGCGCAGGTTCAAGACTGCCGCCAACAAGCGAAAGGAATCCTCAATGTCTATGGAAGAGATGCCAGCTGCTGAGTTCATGGCACGTAGGAAGCAAAACCCATATGGAGAACCCCGTGCTTTGTTTCCTGGAGATGAGCTTTTCTGGACCAGGCAGCAGTATCGCATCTACCAGGAGGTGCTCAAGAGCAAGACTAACATGTACGTGGATGCTCACTGGGTGGATGTGGACCACATGCGGAAGGACACCAACCGCGCCTACTTTGCCGAGGCTCTTGATCTGGTCGAGCAGTTGGGACTTGAGCACATCATGACCTTCCAGAATGATTTTGATCCGGAGATTATTGCTCAGTTCTATGCTTCAGTCAATTTCCTCACCAAGGAGGATCGCCCAATGATATGGATGACCAATGGTCACAAGATGACTTCTTCTTGGAAGGAGTTCATGGATCTTCTCCAGATTCCTGACGAGGGACTCCACAACCCAATTGGATTTCCGCCTCACGCCAATCCTGAATCTGCCAACAAAGACAAGCTGCTACCATTCTATGTGGAGAAGACTCTTGCTAGTGGCAAAAAGACATGGGTGTTGAACCCCTTTTTGGACATCATGTATCGGATCTTTCGCAACACTCTGTTTCCTCGCGTTGGAGACAAGGACAAGGTCCATGCCTACCTGGTTGACATGCTGCTGATGTGTGAAGAGGCTCGCACCACCCAGACTCCACCACTTGACATATCCCATATCATGTGGAATGAGCTCCGTTTTGCCATCTATACTCGCAAGGTACCCATCTATGGTCCATTCTTGTTTCCGCTGATCTCCAAGACCTGGGAGAAGCTATACCCTGAGGAGGAGTTCGAGGCCGACTGTTTCCGTTATGATCCCATCCGTGTTCGCATCAAGACTCGATGGGCCAACACCACCACTCGTGCACAAGCTGCTGCTGCCCAGATGGGCACTGATGAGGAGCCTGTGGAGGAGGCTGATGATGAAGGCCCTGGAAGATTTGCTCCTTCTTCCTCCTCTGCTGTGGAGGAGCCTTCTTGGGCTAAAAAGCTTAAGCAAAAGATGAAGGCCCTCTTCTGCATGCAGGCTAAGGGTCAATACAGGGCTCATGTGACTGACAAGAAGACGCGCCAGCGTGACAAGAAGCTTTTGGCGGTCTATGGAGAGGACGTGTCAAATGGGTCAGAGGATAACATCACCCCTGAGGCAACTTGGATGGCCCGTCAGGGGTACAAGTGGTCAGAGTCTGACGAGGAGTATCAGGAGGAGCAGCCGGGATCTGATGATGAGTACGATGATTGAGTTTCTCCAGGGCTGCCACCCTTCTTAGTGTCCTCTTTCCCCTTTGTGGTGTCTTGATGACAAAGGGGGAGAGAGTGATTTGCGTCTTGTGCCAGTTGCCAGTTGTTTCTTTTCGAACTCTGTTTATTTGCGTGCTTTTGTGTCGTGTGCGTGAGACTATCGTATGGTGTAAGACATATGTTCCTTTTATCATTGAACTCGTCGTTATGTCTTTAATTTTATATCAAGAGCAGTTAGTTTACTTTCCCTTGTTTATGTGCTATGTGGTATATATAGAGTATCTTATGTGTAGAATATAGGGGGAGCACTGTACCTAGTATGTGTGTTGTGTAGTCCAAAGCACAATCTTATGTAGGCACACATCCAGGGGGAGCTCACCTATATTCAAGTGTTTGGATTGCATACTCTCTTATTTTATCCCTGTGCAAATCCCGTATTGTCATCAATACACCAAAAAGGGGGAGATTGTAAGGTGATACGTCCAAAACGTATCTATAATTTCTGCTTGCTCCATGCCTCTTTTGGGTGATATTGCTATGATATTTATACACTTCCATACACTTTTGATCATATTTGTACTAACCTATTAACTCAGTGCACCCCAGTGCCAGTTTCTGTTTTCTGCTGTTTTTGTATTTCAGGTTTTCCCATTACGAGAACTGCCAGAAAAATCCCGGAAAAATTATATAAAAAATCAACATTCCAGAAGCTTCCCGGCACCCGAAGTACAGCCGGAGGGGGGCCACCAGGGCTCCAGGCGCCCTGGTGGCACGGCCCCCCTCCTGGTCGCGCCGGGGGAGCGCCTGGGCCCCCCAGGCCTTCGCTGATGCCCCCCTTTGGCATATATTTATATCGTGTCCCGAAACCCTCGAGACGGGAACCCTTTTTCGCGATCTCATCTCTGTTCCGCCGCCGCCGCGCTTCCAAGATCGGGAGCACCAGGAGAACTCTTCCCGGCACCCTGTCGGAGGGGAGGATCACCACCGGGAGCTTCTCCACCACCATGGACGCCTCCCGGATGAGTTGTGAGTAGTCTCCCTTGGACCATGGGTCCATGACCAGTAGCTATGTGATGTTCTCCTCCCGTTCTTGTGCTTCACTAATTAGTCCTCATGAGCTGCCCTACATGATCGAGGCACATATGTAATCCTTATGTTGTTGCTATGATGAGTTTGCTGGGATCCGATGGATTGTGAGATTATGTTCAGATTGTGTTTGAGTAATATATTTGATTCACCTCTTTTATATTTATGTTCGTAAGTAATTCTTGCATGTTCTCCGTTGTTATTTATTGCTTTGGCCAAGTAGTAGGTAGTGACTCCAAGAGGGAACGTTATGCTTGATTGTGGGTTCATGCCCCTCGATGACTAGCTTGAGTGACAGAAACATGAGTCTAGGGGATGTGTTGTTGCCACAAGGGGGAAAACAACGGTGCTTGTGCCCGCGGGGGCAAGGATTGTTTACATTACGCAAAGTTCTTTTAATGCAGTTGTCTGTTGCTTTGAGTTTACACTATGGGTGGGACTCGCAACTTAATACCAGCGAGATGTTCTGGATAGATATCTCAAGGTGGATGATTAGTAGTAGATGCGGATGGATTTCGGTCTACTTGCCTTGGCGTACCGCCCATGCTTTGAACCTCTACCTTTCTTGCAACGTAGTTAGCATTGGTTTGCGCACATGGTCCTGTCAATTGCCCAGTTGTAATTCGTTTACCTCACATAGCTGTTTTATCGTCTTTTGGGAGAGAGACATCACTAGTGAACATCATGGGACCCCGGTCTATATTACCATCACTGATCACATCCGCTATTTACTTTCCGCTTTTTACTTACTATTGCAGCAATACCTATCACTATTATCACTTGCGTTTAATCCTTTGTAAACGACAAGGCCGGAGGGATTGACAACCTCTCTGTACTCGTTGGGAGCAAAGTTATTTGTATCTGTGTGCAGTCCACGTTGATTGCTAATATCTGGCGCCGTTAGCAGTTGACACCTTCTTGTTGAAACTGGGAGTCTCAGGGAAATCGATCCTTGGTATCTTTGCCAAGGGAAAACTTCCGCTACACTGCATCTCAAACCTTCCACTTGGGGTAACCAACGAGGGGCGAGAAGCCATCATAAGGGCATATTTCTCCCTAAGTAGTTTTGGTGATTGATGACAATGCATTTGCGGACTAATCGTGTGCTCTAAGATCCTACAGGTATATCTCACTTAGGCACAAGACGATTGTTTGCCCCTCGGATTCGATGGAAGACGGTGTTTTCTTTTTGCTCGCTGTCGGTGGCTTTGAGTAATAGGAAAGCCGTACTATTAAGAGGGGGTCCGCTTCGGAAAGGTTTGGGTGGAATCAACACGTACACATCTTACTCTCGCACCACCTTTCCCTTGCTTCTCTGGAGTTCCGACCGGTTATTATCATATATGCAAATTGTGACTTCTTAACTAAATCATCTGCCTGACAAGCGGTAGTACCGCTCAACTAAGCGGTAGTACCGCGCAGCCACACGGTAGTACCGCCTGCCGACACGGTAGTACCGCTCCAACGGTAGTACCGCGTCTCTAGAGCGGTAGTACCGTGTATCTGGCCCGGCGCTGATTCTAAGTGCAGAAGTAGGTGCGGAAGTAATTTTTTACTTCCGCATCCAATGCGGTAGCATCGCTTAGTCCAAGCGGTAGTACCGTGTCGCATTTTGTTACTACCGTTTTCCCTGCGGATGTAGCCGCGGATGTGATTTATTTCATCCGTGGTCGTCAATCATGTCGCATATTTTTGCCTAGCGGTAGTACCGCTCCCAGAGCGGTAGTACCGCTCAGCCAGTGGTAGTACCGCAACTTACGTGCGGTACTACCGCTCTCTGCGGGCTAAACGCACATAACGGTTGGATTAGCTCTCCCACTATATATAGGGGGTCTTCTTCTCCAAGAAGATTTACCTCTTCCCCCACTACTCCATTGTTGCACCAAAAGCTCCATTTCCGCCCAATCTCTCTCCCTAGCCAATCAAACTTGTTGATTTGCTCGGGATTGCTTGAGGAGGCATCGATCTACACTTCCACCAAGAGATATTTGATTCTCCCCACTAATCCCTTGCGGATCTTGTTACTCTTGGGTGTTTGAGCACCCTAGACGGTTGAGGTCACCTCGAAGCCATATTCCATTGTGGTGAAGCTTCGTGGTTTTGTTGGGAGCCTCCAAGTTGTGGAGATAGCCCCAACCTTGTTTGTAAAGGTTCGGTTGCCGCCTTCAAGGGCACCACCAGTGGAATCACGGCACCTTGCATCATGTGAGGGCGTGAGGAGAATACGGTGGCCCTAGTGGCTTCTTGGGGAGCATCGTGCCTCCACACCGCTCCAACTGAGACGTACTTCCCCTCAAAGGGAAGGAACTTCGGCAACACATCCTCGTCTCCACCGGTTCCACTTGTGGTTATTTCTTACCTTTACTTGTGCATGCTTTACTTGTTCAACTCCTATAGCATGCTTGTGTAGTTGTTATCCTTCTTTCCTTTAGTTGTCATCTTAGTAGAATATCTAGACAACTTACTTTGTCGTTTAATTTAAAGTGGTTAAGAAAAGTTAAAAATTGTTAGTTGCCTATTCACCCCCCCCCCCTCTAGTCAACCATATCGATCCTTTCACTCGGTCCTGAAGATATGCAAGAGGCAAATAAATGCATGAAAGAAAAATATATTATAGCTGAAGATGTGAAGAATTTACCACCTATTGAAGAAATACATGGTCTTTACACACCACCATAGGTGGTAGAGGTAAATTCTCTTTTGAATCTTGATGAAGGTGATATCCCTTATAATAAACATCCTAGTCAATGCTTGTATGAATTCGACAATTACATTATGAAGGAAGATCATTTCAATGCCTATGTTATGAAACAATTAAAGCTAAACTCTGATATGATTGCTCGCTTGAGTGACTTGTTATTTAGAATCACTAATGATGTTAGAGGAGTAGGAAAACATGTTTCTCTGGTTCAGACTCGGTTAGAACAGGTTGCTAAATCTCAAAGTGAGTTACTCTATGAAATGAATAATAATATGAATGATCGTGATGTTAGAGTAATGACTAGAGGAGGTAAAATGACTTAGGATCCACTTTATGCAGAAGGTCACCCTAAAAGAATTGAACAAGACTCTCAAAGAATTAATGTTGATGCACGATTACATTATGAAGGAAGATCATTTCAATGCCTATGTTATGAAACAATTAAAGCTAAACTCTGATATGATTGCTCGCTTGAGTGACTTGTAATTTAGAATCACTAATGATGTTAGAGGAGTAGGAAAACATGTTTCTATGGTTCAGACCTGGTTAGAACAGGTTGCTAAATCTCTAAGTGAGTTACTCTATAAAATGAATAATAATATGAATGATCGTGATGTTAGAGTAATGACTAGAGGAGGTAAAATGACTTAGGATCCACTTTATCCAGAAGGTCACCCTAAAAGAATTGAACAAGACTCTCAAAGAATTAATGTTGATGCACCTAGTCCTTCTAGAAAGAAAAAGAAGAAGAAAAATAATAGGACTTTGCATGCTTCTAGTGAACCTGAGGTAGAAAAACCTTCTAAGGATGATAACGATGTTTCTGTCTCTGATGTTGAAACTTAGTTGTAATGAACATTCACCTAGTGATAATGATAATGACAATGATGATGTTCATGTAGATGCTCAATGAGATAGATAAAGAATCAGACAATGATGTTGAGATAGAACCTGTTGTTAATCTTGATAACCCACAACCTACAAATAAACGTTATGATAAAAGAGACTTTATTGCTAGAAAACATGGCAAAGAAAGAGAGCCATGGGTTCAGAAACCCATACCCTTTCCACATAAACCATCTAAGAAAAAAGATGAAGAAGAATTTGATTGCTTCGATGAAATGCTTAGGCTAGTCTTTTTGCGTACTCGTTTGACTGATATTTTAAAGATGGACCCTTATGCTAAATACATGAAAGATATTGTCACTAATAAAAGAAAAATACCTGAAGCTGAAATCTCCACCATGCTTGCAAACTATTCTTTTAAGGATGGAGTACCTAAGAAATTGGGAGATCCATGAATACCAACTATACCTTGCTCCATCAAAAAAATTTATGTAAAAACTGCTTTATGTGATTTAGGAGCTAGTGTTAGTGTTATGCCTTTATCTTTATATACAAAATACTTGATTTGAATAAACTCACACCCACTGAAATACCATTGCAAATGGCTGACAAATCAACTGCCATACCTATCGTTGTTTGTGAGAATGTGCCTGTCGTGGCTGCAAATGTTACTATCTTAACAGACTTTGTTATACTTGATATGCCTAAGGATGACAACATGTCGATTATCCTTTATAGACCGTTTTTGACCATTGCAGGGCTGTTATTGATTGCAATAAAAGCAGAGTCACTTTTCATATCAATGGCAATGAGCCTACGGTTCACTTTCCGAAGAAACAATTTCAACTGAATGGTGTTAATGTTATTGGAAAGATTCCGACAATTACTATTGGAAGTTTTCAACTCCTTATACCTACTACCAAAAATAAATATGAAATAATTATTGTTGGGGATCTGCATATCCCCATTGAGGTAACTTAGTGTTTTACGAAAATTCTTCAGGTTCATGCTAATCAAAAGTGGTTGTTAATAAGACTTGATCAACCTTATTAATGGATTATTTCGAAAGGCATGTGGTGGATGAATATAGTAGACACAACCTTATTTAGCCACTTTATATTTTCTATCATTTTTAGTTTAATACAATAAAATGCCATGAATATCCTATTTTCTGATTTATCCGTGCAATAAAAAAGTGCTCACCAATAAAATTGCTCAAAATGACCTAAAATTTTGACACGATTTTTTATGAATATTTAAGAATTTCTGGTACTGAAAATATCTTTTCAGGGGTTGTCCCGGTCTTTATTCTTGCTATTTGGAGGTTAAATATTAGACCCTAATATAGAGGGAACGTTCCCTGCAATATAGCACTAGCATGAACGAATGTTACCCCGGGAAGGCTCATTCGAGTGAACGACACCACTAGAGAGCATTACCTCATAAACCACTCCCAATGAAAGTTCAGAAATTGCCCTGTTATAACAGAGATTTATCATGCTACAACGGAGATATTTGCCATGCTAAAAATAAATAATTGCCATGTGTTTTAGAGATTTTTCCATGTTGCACCAGAGCGAATTGTCATGATGTGTCAGAGAGAACTTTCAGGCTATGGAAAAAAAGGAGTTGCCCATATGTTTAAGAATTACCATGGTACAATAGGCCGAATTAACATGCTCTATAGAGTAGTTGCCATACATACTTTCCTGTAATTTGTATGCACGGTATATGGGGGGGG
>LR738712.1:807041026-807073656 GCA_902687465.1 Secale cereale
GCATGGTACACACAGGGACGTCCCTACAAAGGGTGTATGGGAGCGTATGATTGTGTCATTCATTGGGAGAGTGCATGGGAGGGAACAATGTGCCCCACAAGGATTGCCACTGTCACCGATTTTAACATTCGCGCGTGGAATCAGATGAACCAGAGAGGGTTAGAAAAACCCACTCCCAGGGAACATGAACTCTATAAGAGTTCCGTAAATAATCCCTCTGGGATCCTTAGTAAACTTTGTCATTTATTACTAGGACCATATTTGCAATTTATTTACATAGTTCCCAATTTATTTACATAGTAGAACAAATCAAAATTGGAAGACTATAGATGCCACACAATAAGTTGCTACTAGAGATAATCATGGTAAGTGTCAGGTAATCAGCAATGAGAGTTGCTTACTATGTGATGAGCTAGAATTTTGTCACCGTCTGTTCTTTTATTGTCACGTAATTAAACTGCACTGGATAGAGGTGACATCTATGATGCAAAGGCCATTAGGTGACAGTTATGAATCTGTAGCTTCGCTTTGGTTGTCTAATAAGAAAGTAGATTCATCATTTGATACATGAGTGCCTAATTCGGAATCAAGACATATTTTATGTCCATGTGAAAAACTTGAAATGCATAATGACATGTTCTTCGGCTGCATTAGTTCTGCTGGGACATGGGACACCAGAGGCGATGGAGTCCAGGGACAATGCTCAAGCTGCTGTTCTGAAGGAAAGCGTAGCAGCCGCTGTTATGAAAATGTAGCATCCGTTCTCAGGAGCTTAAATCTGTTCAATCTGCCGAGCCCTTTTTGTGCTGTGTTAGAACTTAATTTTGTCTGCTGGGTTGGTCTGCCTGCTAAGGCGTGTGTGTGTGTGTGTGTGTGTGTGTTTTGCGAATTTGCTAAGGCGTGTGTTATGGGCGTGTAAAGAATGATGCAACTGACGTTTCATTTTAATAACATGCAAAGGGACGTGAGCCTTTTGATCTTTAGAAAAAAAAACATACGCCCAACTTGTTTTGGCCATAGGAGTAAAAGAAGAAGCTAGAAAATGTTATGTAGCTCCTTTGAGCTGCAACTTGAGACTCTCACTGATTAAGCAATTCGCTGGCGTTGCCGACACACCAGTACGTCCCATTAGTACTATTGAGTTGCCATAAACAAAATACTATTGAGTTGACCATAAACTATAGCACCCTTTGTTTAGAAGGAAGTACATATCTTTTAACTTTTACTCCCTCTATAAACAATTATAAAAGTGTTTAGATCACTAAAGTAATGGTCTAAATGCTCCGTTATTCCTATACGGGTGGAGTATTAATAGAGAAGAAACAAGCACTCAATTTAATTCGTAAATTTCTGAAATAAGGGATTCAAGTCAAGTAGAGACCTGAAATCTTGGTAACGAGACCGTACTTTTTTTATTCCAGTACGTCGTACTCAACTTTTACATTCTGGGATAAAAAAAAGACTTCCTACTCAACTGAGAGTCTCAAATAGGATCAAGGAAATAAATAGCGTGCTATACAAAATAGTGTTGGCCATAAAAATATGCTATTAGCGAGACATCTTACACCGATCAATTTAGCGGGACAATTCTCTACGCGCTATAGCGTGCTATTAGGGGCGCTATAGCATGCTACTTTTCAGTGGATAGGATGGCTTCTCCTTAGCATGTCATTGTATGGTATGGGGGTGCATTTGATGTTAAGAAAACAAAAGCTCCTTTTTCTTTTGAGGGTAACAAAGGCCCATTTTGTGAACCCATAGTGCTGTCCACGACCCCACCAACCAAGGGTGTTCAACCATCGCCTCAAACAAAAAGAGTTTGCTGGATGATTACACGATAAGTTTATCGGTTCCTTTTGGATCCCAAAGCATTCCCACGAAGCGAAAAGCATCACAATCACACAATAAAAAAAAACAGCGATAATCCAGCTACGAAAAAGAATCACCCTGAATTGGCTGACCCAAGTAGATGGAAGGGTATGCGATTTAGACGGGGAGAGAAATATTCTACAGGATGAGGACTGATGAGCTAGAATCCTTCTTAGAATCTGAAAATAACTGGCCCTAATATTCTACACTATGAGCGTAGAATGGAAAAATTTCCAGCTTTTTTTTAGATGAACTGGGAAATTTCCAGCTGGCCAGGTACCGGAACCTAACTGGCCAGTTCTTAAATGTACATTAGCCTTTCGTTGAGTGGATCTGATCTAGTAGGCATTAGAGGCTCAATACGAACAAAGCAGCAAGGTCTAGGCCTAATCGCCACACTCACCTTGTCTCTTCCTCTCCCTCTGGGTCGCCAGATCCACTTCTGCTCAATTTTCTTGCTGTGGTACCAGAGATGGGAAACCATGGCCCACGAGGAGAGAAAGGATGATGTTCAAGGTCGAGATTACTGAAACATCATAAACATATTTATGATTTTTATACTTTTAATGTCATTTCTTATTAAATCTTGTGCTATTTGTTTTTTTATTTGGACTAGTTGGAAGTTTTTATGTATGAGGGTACATGGACCTTTCCAAACTCTAAAAATTCAAAAAATTACAGGCGTTAATATTTTGCTAGATGAGGACACCTGCCAAAAGGAGGAGGACTGTGCGGCCCATGCACCCTATCCCTAGGGTGCGGCTCCAGCATTCGTGGGGCCATAGGGTTTCTCTAACCTCGTGGCTCATGCCCCTATCTATATATTGCTCCAAAACCCTTTCTCAAATTACCTTGTAATTTTCCGCTGTCGACACTTCATGATCTGAGGTGAAGCTCATGTACAACCCTGTGATGGTTACCCTGCCAAAGGGGCAATGCATCATCACCTTTATCAACCATTGATCTGAGCTGCTCCCACGAGGGGGTTTGAGCATATCCACCCCCTAGGCTACGGGTTTGTAGGATTAGCTATGTAGTATATTCTCTCCTTGGACAAGTGGGTTCTTAGTATGTACTGGAGTGTCGCTTGACTAAGACTAGGGGTGTTGCTTCTATGGATTAATACCTTAGCTCTCAAGTGAGAAAAAGTTGTCCCCTTACACTTGGGGACCCAAAAACATGGTTTCCAATTACTTTGGTGGAAGCAAGAAGTGATGCATGTTGCTCGTGAAGTTTCCGCTCCGGCATCGCACATGCAGCAGTGCGGGGAAAGGCACCGGATGGCTGCCATTATGTTAAGAATGAGTGGAAACAGTAGAAATCCTTGAAATATAGCTATCTGGTCCATCTTAAATCTTAATTGATCCCGTCTTTGTGAAATAACATTCTAAGTCATACTCCGCACTTGAAATATACTAAGAAAATTAAGAAATTTCATATAAACGCAATGTGTCTAAGCTCATGCTCTCCTAATATGAATTACATTTCCGTTTTCTCCTGCTTCATCTTCCCTTAATTCTTAAAAAATAATCTTGATTCTAAATATAAAAATTGCTACCCAAATGGTGTGCAAATTAAATCGTATGTACATCTCGTGCTCTTACACCTATATATTGAAAAAGAGAAGTGTGGTGTGGTGCAGTGCCCTCAACGCCGTGGTTACCCAAAATTTCTGACATTGTTAGTAGTAATAGGTCCGCGGCATCAAGAATAAAAGAGAGGGGGAGATCCTGGGCAGTTAGTATGCACTAACAAGCAATAGTAGATCTCAAACACCAAATAGCAAGGATTTATTTAGAGTTTGCATTGAGCCTGCCAATGTTAAAGATTGGTTTGGTCCATTAACTTTGCTTGGTTCCCGAGATTTCTTTACTTCATGTATGTTGTTCTCCTACCTTCCATGCCATTGTTTTTCAATGTCCATAATATAATGAATCTTCCGATTCGGAAATTGATGCAAAAAAAAATGGCATTCAGAACGTCTTTGTTATCACCCTATGCTCTTATATGACACTACTTTTCTAGTACAACTAGGAAACTTCCATCGTTTTCCTTGAAGTGCAAATCGCTTGCATGGAGTGGAAAAAGTATTATATTCCTGCAGATAGTTGAAGAAATCTCACCTTTAGAGTTGTTGCTAGTTTCTCAGAATAGAGGCAATCAATGATAACACTTAATGAAAACAATGTATATTGAGACATTCTCTCGTTTCGAGTGTTAACTCTGAGATCAACATCTCTCGCTTTACACTTTGTGCAGTAATGTTTTACTATCATTACATCGGCTCATTGCTCGGTAGTAATGGACCAACGTCGGCTAAACATTGACCAAGTCTTTGCCTAACATTCCCTCGCTCACACCCCGATAAGTTAAAACAACAAAAGCATATGCACCATTACAAATCGATGTATAACATGTGCCGTAAAGCAAAATTATAGTCTATAGATAAGTAAAGCCGATGATAAGCACTCTATCGCTATTAATAATATAAGATGGACATGATATAAAGTCATATAGCATATACAACAACTTCGAAACAGCTTTGTGGCTCGCAGGCTAATTATTTGCTTGACATTTTTTTATTTTGGAAAGCTGTTTTTGTAGGGAAATGCTTTGTGCATGTACATGTACATGTGGGTAGATGAGCGATCATGTCCATTCAGTTCAGCCCAAAAGTATGATTTGAGATCGGTAAAAAAGGTGTGGTACATGAAATCATTTTAGTAGGTTTTCTCATTTTCAGAATACCTGCAACAGTGGGGATGGGGACTGGCATGGACAGAACTTCCGTAAAGTTGAGATGATGTACTCCCATACAGCCCAAAGGCGGGGCCGATGGGATTGCAAATAATCCAGATAGCACAAAGGAATAGTGCACCTAGTTTTTTTCTCTTTGGGATGAAGGAATAGTACACCTACGAAGTAGCCACTTTGTAGTCTGGGGATAAAAAGAATATCTCCTTCTCACTAGCAAGGTGGCACCATGCCACCATAGCAGCAGCCCACCTGCCATCTCCCTCTTTCCCTCACCATCTCTTCTCCAACATGGCCTTCTTCCCCCTCTCTTCCTCCCAAATATGTGCCGAATCTTCTGGCTGCCGCGGCGGTGCCGCTCGATGGAGGTACGGACTACAAGTATTCTGCCACAAGGGGGTTTGCACTGAGAGAGGATAAAACGTCACGTGTACATATCCGTGGAGACATGAGTCTAGCACGATCGAGTTGGCTTGCTCACACGTAAACCTGAGCGAAAGACCTTGCTAATTGATCCAGAACACAGTCCAAAACACAAAAAAGGAGCGTCTGGTTGACACAAAAACTTAGTCCCTCAGCAAACAAAAACTGGCACTGCATCTCACCAATACAACCGGCATAACACAAAACACATCATGTTATGTATTACTTGAATGAATCGGGAAATTGCTAATATATCCAACGTATCGTCCATAACTCGTGTTGAGCACGGATGTGGCACTACATCATGTTCGTGGCTCCTTGGTCACCGACCGGCGACTGGTGCGTGAGAGGGAGCCTGCCGACGTCAACAGATGCTTAAAACCTCAAAGTCACTCTTGCCGTAATAGCCGATGTCCGAAGCAGAGTGGCCATCGTTGAGAAGCTTCTTGATGCCATTGGCTTCCCCGATTATGTTCTCCTCAACATGCTCTGGCTCCACACTAGCACTAACACCCATAGGAACCTGAATGGCAGCCATTAAACATACAAAGTGTATGGATCTCGAGGACAGTAGGCAAATAGAACCCAAATTAATATTAATATTAATATATATGTTTGAAAATAAAACTGTATCATGTTTGCAGGAAGTGTTCATTTGTTAACAAAAGGTTCATGTTTAGAAAAACAAATATTGTTAGAAAACTTCCTGTATTTTGAAAAAAGTTTATGCATGCGTATATTTATACCCTCATATACTTCCGAACAATATTCATATATTTGCCACCTCTCCTCACTCCACAAAAACAGGAACTAAAAAATAACAAAAAATGTAACAAAAAAATGATCGATGAGAAAATGGAGAAAGAAATAGAAAGAAAAATGGATAATATAAAATGAAATATAATGAGCTGACATATCTAGTCAGGGACAGCTCATTGCACTAAGTGTAGACGAATCAAAATTATTTCTCCTAAACAAAACAAACCAAATTAAGTGCTAGCTCAAGGAGGAGAGCCCCTATTAGACGCTCATGGTATCCAATAGCAGCGCGCGGCACATGGGCAGCCCCGGTAGCCACCGCCATTAGCGATGTACCAGGGTTCACTATAGCTCCTGCTATTGTATCGTGGTTCACTGTAGCAAACTGATTCTATAATTTGCAAATTTAGCAAAAATAAATCCAGTTTGTGGATAATTCTTTTGAAATCTAGGATTTTTGCCAAAAAAAGTGAATATTTTTTAAAATGTCAAATATATTTTGGAATTCAGAGCAGTTTTTTCAATGTGGATTTTTATAAAAGATTAGTTTTTAAGAATAGTAAACAATTTTTAAAGTACCAAACATTTTCTGAAAAATGGAAAGAATTTTGATAATTCTGAACAATTTTTGGAAAAAAAAGTCTTATCAAATTTTTAATACTTTAAATTTGTGATTCCTTTTAAAGAAAAGGAATAGAAGAATCGAAGAAGAAAAGAGAAAATGGTTAAAAAAAACTAGAAAACTGGGTTTAGGAACCATCTAGAAAGGTACCAAAACTGGGAAAAGTAGACAGGAACGTGCTAGAATGTTCTAAAAAAACAGAAGTCTGTATTGCATGTACCTGCTGAAATGGGCTGGACAATATCGCGGTCGCTCCTTCTTGAAATGAACCTGTCAGAACCTCTTTTTTTTGTCAAAAAGCGACTGCTTTTCTTCTCTTCTTTTTAACGGTCCCTGGTTTCTCTAGTTCCAGTCTTAGTATATTTGTCTTGTTCTAGTTTTTATTCTGGTTTGGTCTAGTTTTAGTGTATGTTTTCGGGTTTTGGTCAGGTTTCAATTTTTTTCTTCACACTTTCCTTCTAGTTTTCCTTTAATTCTTTTTTCGTTTTTTCCATTTTCCTTTTCTATCATTGTTTTTTTTTCAATAAGGTTCTTCTTCTTATATTTTCCCTTTTATTAATTTTCTTTATTCCTAATTATAAAATATATCAATTTGTTCTTATAATTAAATATAAAAAATAGAACACTTGAACTGGTGAACATTTTCATAAAAAATATCTGAACTTTTCGACGTACATAAAAACATTTAAGTACATGAACAGTGTAATAATAATTTCAAAATAGTCTGAACTTTTAGACATACCAAACTTTTTGAAAAAATACATGATTTTTTTCATATCTTTGGACATTTTCTGACATATGTGAACATTTCTGAAATATTTGATGGGTCATATATACCTTTTTTCGGATCGGTAACCTTTATTAAATAGCAATGTTCAAAGGGATATACAATGTCGAGCAAAACAACGAGCTACACGTGGCGCCCGGAAGAAAGAGAAGAAGCTGCCTTTGCTAAAGAGTGAGCTTCCCCGTTATGTTCACGCTTCTCATGAATGATCTTGAACTCTTGGAAAGTATCGTGCTGAAAATCAATGTCACTCAAGATCACAGCATACCTGCAGGGCACAGAATTACCTAAATTCACGACCACTTCCAAGCAATCAGTAGCAATACATATCGAACTCAGATGAAGGTTCGTAGCAAGCATTGTAGCATCACTGCATACATGTGGTTCCAAAGCTGTCGGGTCGACGAGGCCATCAAAAACGATGGCAGATGCTCCCAGATATGTTTGATGGGTCATATGTAGCTAAATAGTTCAACCCCACTATGTCTATTTTCTTATCATGCACACATGCCACCTCATTAAAGGCCCACCACAACACGCATGAGAAAAACAAATTTCATTATTAATTGATCACATGCACACATCCCACCTCATCAAAGGTCCACACAATATGCATAGAAAATATTTTCCATTATATTATGCGGGTTATATTCAAAATATTTTCCGACTACAAAATAATAATAAAACAATGTATAATATTTAGTTTTAGTTTTAGTTTATACATCAATAATACAACTATGCATGTTTTGTACAATCAAATCACTTGAACATATTTCAATCGATTCCCGCAGCAACAAGAGGGGAATACTCTAGTGTGTTTTAGTATATGATGAACATTTTTAAATGTGATAAAATTGTTAAAATAAACATTGAACATATTTAAAAATACATGTAAATTTGAAGTACACAAATAGTTTATTTCGTATACCAGGATGAACATATATAATACATGATGAACATTTTATAAATACCCGATGAACATCTTACAATTCATCATGAACATTACACTAAGGATATTTGTAAACACGTGATGGATATTTTAGAAATAGATTATTAAAATTCACAAAGAACATTCATTAAACACCCAATAAATATTTTTGAACAGACGATGAATGAATTCAAACACGGTTAATAAAAATACCCTATGAACATTCTAAATACACGATCAATATTTTAATACCTAAAGAATGTTTTCTAATCACCCTATGAACATTGTGCGGTGAACAATTTGTACACATGATTAATGATTTTTTAAATAAGCGTGAACAGTTTTTCTTTACGATAACCTTTAAAAAGGATCATAACATGGTGGTAAACATTCTAAATCTACAAAATTTCAAAATCTTAAGGTTTTTGGGCGAAAAAATCACTCCAATTGAAATAATATTGGAGGATCTATATCAAAAAGAAAACAATATCTTTGTAATTGAAGAATGAAAGGAATACTGTTTTATAAATGGAAAATAAGAGAAGGGCGAATGGTAGTATAAAAATACTTATGTACGTACGTGACAAGGGTAACATTTGTAAGAAGAAACGTGCTAGCCAAGTCAGAATCAAGAGGCATTCCCACGCCAGTGCTATGTCTCCCTTACTACTCCCTCCGTCCGAAAATACTTGTCATCAAAATGGACAAAAAAGGATGTATATAGAACTAAAATACATCTAGATACATCCCCTTTTATTCATTTTGATGACAAGTTTTTCCGGACGGAGGGAGTACGAGACGTACACTCTTCACGCCTCTGCCCCTCCGTTAACGGGCCAGACCAATATTGTAGCTTCTCAGGACCGATTCATACGGTTTGAGAACCTTTCGTGCTGTTTTATTGTTCTTTTTATATGTCTTTTTTGTATGGATCTACATCTGCATAGGTCTTTTCATACAATTTTTTTTGGTTTTCTTTTTGATTTAGTTTATTTTTTCCTGCAATTAACAAATACTCCCTCCGTTTCTATTTAGTTTGCATATAAGATTTGGTCAAAGTCAATTTTTGTTAGCTTTGACTAAGTTTATAGAATAATATATCAAGATTCATAATATGAAATCAATATTGTTAGATGCATCATGAAATTAATTTTCATACCATACAACTTTAGTATTGTAGATGTTGATATTTTTTCCTATAAAGTTGGTCAAACTTTGCAAAGTTTGACTTTGACTAAATCTTATTGCAGACTAAAAAGAGACGGAGGGAGTACGTGTGGATTTTTTTCTAATAAATGCTAAATATTCTGGGTATGCAGGTTCACAGTTTTTCACAAAGAAGCTGAACATTTTGGAAATACACATTGACAATTCTTAAGTTCATATTTCATAGATTTTTAATACAAGGTAAAAAAAATTGCGCATTGAACATTTTTATAAAGGCCATAAACATCTAATACATCTGCTAAGTGGTAGAATTAATGTTTTCAATGTCATGAACATCTCTTCGGAAGGTACAAATAATTTGAAAAATTACACGGAGATTTTCTTACAAGCAAAAAATTTCAAAAATGTCACTAAATTAATTGAGGGTCTTGAACTTTTTTTCAATGGACAAATTGTTTTTATATAAACTAGCAAACATGCCCGTGCATTGCAACGGGAGAGTAGATATTTTTTATCCAAGCCACCGTTTTCATTTTGATTCCATTTTAGTTATGGCTCGTAATATTGATGGGATACACATATGACTAGACTCAGATAACAACCGGTCGGTGCCGTTCAACACTAAGGAGGCCATGTTTATAAATTAAATATATCTAAGAAAGTACATATGTGTTAAGATACTATGTATCGATTTCAATATTAACATTCATGACTATCACAATAATTAATTGGTTATTTTCAGAATAAATCTTAAAATCTTAATGTACTTTCGATGTTTATGAATTTTATAAGTGCATGTATATGCTATAAAAATTATTTGTGCATCCTAAAAAGTTTTTTTTTAAATAGTTAAAAATCTAAAAATAACATCATATTTAGATTCTACAAATTTTTCTAATTAAATTTCATATATAATATGTTAAAATCGGAGTTGCGGTTTAAAAGATATGGATACTTTTGTTTTAAATAAACTGCGGACTGATTAACCGAAAAGTCAGGGTGTTATATGTTAAAATGAAAAAAACGATTCGGTTGACTTAAATATGGATGGCCGGTTGATTACATGAAACCTCAGGGGTTTTTATGCGAAAATGCCAAAAAACGATTCGGATCTGTCTTAAACATGTAGTGATGGTTAATTTACAGAAAACAAAGGGGCTTTTATGCAAAGTGGCATGACGGACGAACTGAAACCAAATTTTCTTTATTATTAGGTAAAGATTACATGGACATTTCTTTTGTTGTGTAATCATTTTTTTAAATGTCATATTTTGGAAACCCATGGACATTTTCTGTAAATTTTCAAGATCATTTTATTGAATTGTACATAATCATTTTAATAAAGTATCTAAATGTTTATTTTCATTGCATAATGTTTTTTCAAAATGTCAATAACAGGTTTTTTTATGCACCTTACAATTATTTCATTGCTATCAAACATATCTTTAAATTTCAAGTATAAATTATCAGCATTCCATGAACATTTTCAAATATGCTATGAACATATATAAAATTTAAGTATAGTACTTCTGAAAATATATGTATTTTGAGTATTAAGAAAATATGAAGAGGTAAAAAAAGTAACAAAAACGGAAAAAAGGACGAAAAAGAAACAAAGGAATAATAGAAAACCAATGTATGAATAAAAAGATAAACCAAATACGCGGCAATTCCAATAGAAACGAGTGCAAACTTTCCCTCAGAGGATTGTTCCGGAGACCCTATATGCCGCTTGGTTGCGAACCAACCTGTGGATGGTTGATTAGGAGAACAGTGGTATCACCAGCCCAGCAGGGTTCCAATCCTGATGCTCGCACTATTCCTGAATTTATTTCAGTATTTCTGGCGATGCGTGTTCCGTGCCAGGAGACGTTCCCGACGACTACGAGACGCCTATGGTGACTTCGTCAATCTCAAGATGATATGTCAGCTCAGTCTCTTGGAGATGATCATAAGACTAGGGTCTGCATGTGTGTTCATAGGGATGAGTGCATGCACGTATATATGAGCACTTGTGTCTGTACCATGTTCTAAAAAAATGCCGCTTGAAGACTAGAGTGACGACAACGACATGGTGTAGCAACATATAGTAGTGACATTACAAATTTTCAATCATTTGAACAATTTCTGAAATTACCAAAAAAAGACAAAAGAGGCAAAATTTGAAATTCTCAATATTTTTGGAAAATTGCGAACATGTTATAAAAACAAGAACCTATTTTAAAACAAGAGAAACAAAATTTGAAATTCCCTACCATTTATTAAAAACATGAACAAACTTTTGCAATTTCAAATGCTATATAAAATAGTTCAAACAAAATTTGACCGTATTTTAAAAAAGTAAACAAAACTTGGAAATTCTTTAAAAAAATCAAAGCATGAACAGTTTTTGAAATATGTGAACAAAATATTGAAATTGCTAATATTTTTTGAAAAAAATCGAATAAAATTCAGACTTCTGAACAAATGTTGAACATGTTCTAAAATTATGAATTCATGAAAACAATAAAAAAATAAAAGGAAGGAAAAGAGAAAAGCAAAAAAATCAAATGAAAAAAAAGCAATTGAAGAAATAAACAACAAACAACCCGGTTCAGGAATGATGTATAAGGTTCACAAACCGATAGAAACCTGCGAGCTGGTTAGTAAACAATTATAGTCTTATGAAAACGGTAGACTACTATAATAGATAATAACTTTTAGTTGATTTTTTTTCTAAATTCATGTAATATTAAAAAATTCTGAAAAAATCACGCATTTCAATAATCATGTAACTAATTTTTATTTATTTATTCTTAATAAGTTCAGCATTTTAAAGGAAAATAGCAACACATTTTTTCATGCATTTTATAAAGTGAATGTAAAGTTTGAATCATTATAAATAGTTTAACTAATAATATTTTCTGCCTATTTGTTAAAAGATCACGTGATATGAAAATGTGCTTAGTACTTTAGAACTAATGTTTTTCTAAATATTTAAAAATTCATCGGGCATTATTATAAAAAGCTAATAGGTATTTTGTAAGAAAAAATGTTGATACGGACAAAACAAAAACAAAAATATAAACACAGAAAAAAGAAACAGGAAAAGAGACAAAAGAAATAAAAAAAGAAAAAAGAAACTAGAATATAAAACTGAAAACTAGCGCATGCTGGGAGATTGCACGATATTACCCGCAATTTGAGGAATCTCCCGCTTGCCTTTAAAATGTTGGGAACAACATTTGTACAAAACGGTCTTGCCTCCTCCTTTAAATTCTCCTTTTTGTATTCTTCTATCATGCAATGTTTTAAAGTTTTCTTGAAATAGTTTTGCATTTTCATGATCGAGCCTCATTCGTTCATTCATCTAAAGCACTTATATCAAGCAACCTGTTCTCACCATTTTTCAATGTTTTCAACATTTGATCCAAGTCAAAAATTAATTGCTTAGTTTCCCAAATAAACCTTTTTAGGTGCCCAATAATAAGCCTTCTAAAGGAAGGTGTGAATTTTTCTTCATAAACCATTTTAGAAGAAAACTAACCATGGTTTTCTTATGAGCATAATTTTGTTATCTCAATTTTTTATTGACCTATTAACTCTATTTTGTAAGATAAAAGTTTATTGTATGGTTTGCTAATTCAACTTGATCACTAGATCGAGCACTATAAGGGAAGCTACGTTGTCATCAACACCATATTATAGTAAAACCTTTTTGAATGCACTATGATTCAAATGTGAGCCAACATCAGTCATAAAATATTTAGGAACTATAAACATAAAATATAATATCTTTAAGCATTTTAATACAAGTATGATGATCATCACTTTTATTTCAAATAACTTCTACTCACTTAGTGATGTAATCAACAACAACTAAAATATGTGTGTTATCATAGGAAGATGGAAAAGGTCACATAATAATCAAAACCACATAGATCAAATGGTTGAATAGCTATAGTTATAGTTCATAGTAATTTTTTGGCATCTATATACATCTGTATGGGGTCCATGGTGGAATCTTTACAACGACTTGTATCTAGGAACAGAGGGAGTATTATTCATGGACAAGTCACACATAATATCCTTGTCTACGTTGCCACCCTTGTCCCTCGGTTATGGTACTTGTATCGCCAGACACAGACGAGGAAGTAGCCAAAATTGAGTGTCGCTGCCACCGCGAGTGTCCAATACACATTGTCTAGTCTCCCTTGGTCTATGTTCCCCGGCAGCCATGCCGTGGTCCGCCTCACCACGTCCATGAACATGGTGCTCGAGAAGAACCCCAGCGCGACGAGCATCGGCGCCATGGCCGTAGCCAGGCTCCGCAGCGTCTTGGGGAACTCCAGGTAGTAGAAGGCCATGTTCCCAGGGAAGTGTAGGGCCTCTCCGGCCCCGACGATGCTCAGCGGGAGCAGGAGCCACAACACAGACATGGGTGTGCCGCCGGGGTGTGTGCGCATGCGGGCAAGCCTCCGACGCTCCACCAGCGCGGCGGCAACCAAGCCTGCAACGTTCACCACATGTCCGAAGCCCACGCGCTGGAGCGGGGACGCTGGGGTACCGGTGATCCTGTGCCAGAGAGGGAAGACGGCGCGGTCCAGGACCGGGGTTGCCACGATGAACGCGACGAGGGAGCATACGGAGACAGCCCCCGCCGGGATGTTGAAGTGTGGTCCGAGCGAGCGGTCCATGGCGAGGGCCTGCAGGATGATCATGCCAAGCATTACGCCGATCGACACGCTCACCATTATGCCGGACGACCACAACGGGAAGACGCCAAGGAGGGACTTGAGGTCCTCGACCTGCTGCACCGTGCACAGCCGCGAGGCGCTAGGACCTGATGCACCCCCGGAGTTGTTGCTTGTAGTTGTAGTGATCATGGCGGCTCGATTCAGAAATCTGCAAGAACAAGAGACAATGAATGTATCGTGAATTTACAGGTTCGACAAATAACACTGTCATGCATTGCCACCTACCTACATACATACCTTAAGCTTTTACTTGGTGCCCCATCGCTGCCCGAGTCCACGGCAATACCGTCTCCCACGTTGTACTGCACAACAGCATGTGTGCCGACTTGGATGCTAGCCTTGCGCACGGCAACCCCGATAACGCGAGCCAGGTCCGTGTAGGGGCTGCCCTTTGTTGCGGGCATCTGGTAGTACCGTGCACCCAGAAGAAGCATCGCCAGGCTGAACACTGATGCGACGAGGCAGACACCGAACCCCATGGCCCACGATATGCTGTCCTGGATGTAGACGATGGCCGTGTCGCCAACGATGAAGGAGCCATAGAGGAAGACAAAATACCAGTTGAAGAAGGTGTCCTGCTCGCGTGTGCTGCCAAACTGGTCCGCGCCCATTGTTGCGATGTTGAAACGTGTGCCGCCGGTGCCAATAGCGAGAAGGAATATGGCAGCATACAGCACGACAAGTTGCCCTGTGGATCCGTGATGGCACCCGACGGTGGACGACGATGTGCAGTGTGGCGGCCGTAGGGACGGCAATGCTGCGGTGAGCGTGAACAACACGAAAGCCTGGACAATGCCATTGTTAATTATAATGATTTTTACAGTTTTGTTGATGGTTTGTTTTTTCTATTGCGTAAAAAGGTAGAGAATGCTGCAAACAAGTAAGTGATTATATGGATTAATTTTCGCATTCATTTTGTTTATAAGAGAGAGATGGTGTTGCAAACATATAAAGGTTATGCTGCAATAGTTTTTCCTCTGGTTTATTGTCAGATGTATAGTTAAATGATGATTTGTTGCCATGCTGCATAAGTGAAACAAAATGCTGGCACCATGATAGAATTGTCAGGAAGAGTAATTTATTTCTCCAGCAGCTAAGAATTGGCAAATCTGTTTTTGCACTACACAAAATTTGATTTAATGTTCACTATAAAGTTTCAATGTAAACAGGGAATTTCCCTTATCTGCAGAAATACTCATGTATAAAGTTCCTATTAACACTTCATTTGTGTTTTCTTTGCGCTGCATATTTTTTTTGCTTTGGATATGAAAGGAACAGTGAATGCATCGAGCTAGTTGCATGAAAGAGATTTATTTTTCTTTTATTTGAGAGCACGAGCCAGAGTTCGTATTTGTCATAACCACCGCATAAATGCATGGTGCTCATGCATGCATAATTCCTATGGTCATACCTAAATAAGCACTAGCAAACAAATTGTACTACAAAAAATGATTAACGATCACTATAAAGATTCATGACAATGGAGATTTTTCCTATGTAAATTTCACGGTAATAATTCTTTCTCTTTTGGGTATAAATGATCAGCGTATGAATTTAGCTAATTGGATGATACATAGTTTTATCTTCTTATTTTATTTGAGAGCATGAGCCAGAGTTCACATTTGTCCTTATCGTTGCATAAATGTGTAGTGGTCATGCAAGCATAATTCATATGGTTATTTTTATGAACATAGTGTGACATGATAGCTATATGTTTCTCTCTACATTTAAATGGTCTCCTTACATGACATGACCATTTGAATAATTGTGTTGCACATCGAACAGCGAGTTTCTTTTATTGACCGAAAAATAAGAGGAGAATGCTACAACGGATTACTTAAACCAAATGGCAGTTAAGAAGATTCAAAAAAGGAAAAGGCAAAGGAAAAATACATTATAAGATCAGGCTCTGACCATTAAGTCTTTGAACAGATGCTACTAATATTTCGATCGCTCTGTGAAGGACCACTGTGTCTTGACGTTTGAAAAGTTGGTATCATCTCTCACTCAAAGGAAGGCTGAATAAAAACTTCCGAGAATGTAGTTTGGTGTTGCTTTTCTTTCTGGAGGTGGTTGATATATAATCTTAAGAGGCATATTAATTTGAACATCCCTACAAATATATTTAAGAAATCATCATCCTTTACCTATATATTATTATTATCCCTTAAAAGCGACAGCAGATTTTTGGTTCTCGGGCTCCATGGATCCCGAAATTTTTGAACACTCAAAAATTAAACTTTCAAGTTTAAAAAAAATGAAAATAAATACACAAATACTTGCAGATGTATAATAGTGCGTGGGAAATTTCATCATGAAATACGTTTTCATGTGAGCTATACAAAAAAACTCATGTACTCCTTCCTTCCATATATAGAGCCTAAATCATCTTTTGAGACTCCCTTTGACTATTGATAAGATTAGTAGTATATGAGATGTATAATGTGAAAATTGTATCGTTAGATACTTCTTTCATGTACGCATTTTATGGTATGCTTTGTGTAACTTGCATGCCATATATTATTGCTATAACATTTTGTCAAGTTAGCCTTGAAACCCGCATTAGACCCTATATACTCCCTCCGGCCTTCAAAGAGTGTACTTCCAACTTTGTTGGAGAGTCAAACTATCTCAAAGTTTGACCGAGTTTGTGAAAAAAAATTCAATATTTGTGAAACTAAATAGGTATATGATGAAAATATATTTTATCATGAAGCTGCTACTAATTTGTTGGCATAGATATTGGTGTATTATTGTATAAGTACAGTCAAACATAAAACAAATTGACTTTCCAACAAAGTTGAAAGTATACTCTTTTAAGGACAGATGGAGTATATGGGTAGGGGGAGTACTTTTATAGTGAATAGTACATGTACTAGAAATACGTGATTTTGTCATTTTTGTGTAGCTCAAGTAAACAAATATTTTGCCATGAAACTTTGCAAACAAGTAGCATACATCGTATGTATGTGCGTATTTTTCTGAGTTTCTTGAAACCTAATAATTTGAATTTTGAATTTATCAAATAAAGGGCTCCATGGAGCCCAAGCTCTATTAGGCATTTCTTCAAACCCAATTTATCTCCACCGCAAAAGAAGAGAAGAAGAAGAAACTTTTATCTAATATAAATTATATTGGTAGTTAGCGTCACACTCACCGTGTTGCCCCACTTCTTTAGCTTACATTTAACTCGAAAGCCCAACTTGGATCAGGAAAGAAAAAAGACAAGGCAACTATAAAAGTCGAAAGTCCATATCAAGGCAGATCGAAGACGGTAGCAAATTAAGTTGGTATAAGGGGTCGGACCAGGAAGTTGATGACGGCGCCGGCAAGGATGACGGGGAAGTAGCCGAGGTAGGAATCGGCGAGGACGGCGCCGGCGACGGGCACGAGGTTGAGGGAGCCGCGGACGATGTTGGTGATCTGCGCGGCGTCGATGCTCTCCACGTTGTACTCCTTGAGCAGGTACACCAGCAGGTTGCTGGTCGTCCCGTTGACGGCCAGCCCCAGCCCCAGCATGCTCCCTGCTCACACGGAGACGGAGCGAGTGATTCATACGTCTAGTCATCTACACAGATTGTGTGTGAGAGACTGAGAGAGAGAGAGAGGTGTGCACATATGTACCAGCTATGAAGGGGAGAGTGATCCATCCTCCTCGCTCTCTGCCTGGTTTCTCTTGGGCTTCTTCTTGGCCGACGACAGGCTTGAGTTTAGAGTTAATGGAGCTATCCATCTCCAACTGCTCTTGATCCTAGCTACCTAATTAGTTTTTGGACCTTGGAGTCTAAAATGAGGCTCGAGATACACCACACGGACCTCCCATGGAGCTACTGGTATATATACACTTGGAGATGAGTATAGTTTTCATTTTTAGGGCAAAAAAAAAGTAAGAAAAACAAAAACGACGCCTGAGAGATTCGAACTCTCGCGGGGAAACCCCATGTACTTAGCAGGCACACGCCTTAACCACTCGGCCAAAGCGTCGGATGTGGGAGTTAAATTGCTCATCCTGTATATATTCATATCCTTTCGGAAAACAAAGACCTTTTACACATTATATGTCTGCTACTGTGGAACTTTAGGAATGATTGTGATGAAGTGCGATCTTCTGTTCCGCACGATGGATGGCAGAGGGTGCTCCATCTGACACTGATCATGCATGAATACATGCTAGCTCCACGTATAAAGGCACGCACCTTGCTCTATGCAGTAGCAAAAGCCAAATGGGTGATCCTTACTATCCTTAGTAGTCGCATCTTTTTTTTCCTGAATACGCAAAGCTTGCGTATCATTGCATTGATAGAAGAAATTAAGATGAGTACAGGAGGTGGTACAACACATGACACTGACGCAAGGGGGGCGTGAACATGGTGCCCGGAGCGGAGAGATGTAAGATATGCACGACCCAAACAAAGAAGAACACGACTAAACTCGCCGACCAGAGAAGCAAACCAATCTACAACTAGACGACCAAAACTCTGAAGCCGGCACCAAGGATGCCATGAGCAACCAAGATAACGCTTTCATGAAGGAGAACGACACCGAGACACCGTCGTCGTCCGATTTGGAAACCCGGACCTAGGGTTTCCCCTGAGGCTCGAAGAGGGGCATAGAACGACCATGACAATGCCTCCAGGAAGGAGACAACACCCCCGGGTGTCGCCGCCGCCAGCAAAGAAACGCAGGGCTTTCGCCTTGGCCAGTTACAAGAAATCCCAAGCCATCGAATCACAGTCGAACATGAGGTCGTCGGGTGTAGGCCGGTGCTGCGACTGCGGGAAGGGGAGCCACACGCGGTGCCAAAGGAGGCACTATGCATCGTCGGGTGCACGAACTCCGGAGGAGGGCGAGGATGTGTGGCTGCGTGCAATGAGAGGAAGTGGGGATAGGACAGTGACTGTAGCCTCGGATAAGCCCGGATCTGGAGGAAGAAGCGCAGACCCGGGGCACCGGGACCGGAGCAGCAGGGGCGCGGGCGGGCCCAGGGAACTGGAAGGGGGCACAACTCCTGGAGCATACCGGTGACGAAGATGCACAGGGATGGATGGCCAACCAAGACACCGCAGGTTGGTGATGGTGTGGATATGCCGAGGAGCCAAAGAGCCAAGAGAGCCAACAAGAGGACGGTTTTTTAGGCTCGTTGGGTCCAAAGTGGCATCGGCTTTCCATGGATGCAGAAAGGGGACACATGTCCATGGCCGTTGGGCCGAAGCCGCCCCTGCAGAGGGACCGGGTCGAAGTGGACTCGTGTGCAGCCAAACCCACGACCAGCATGCCACAGGAGGCAGACACCGACGGGCACAACCGCAGCCAGCAGCCTCCATGGCCGCCTAACGAAGAGGCAGACCTGAAACTCGCGCGGGGGGTAGGGTGGGGGTGGAGCCGCAGCTAGCAAGGCCGCGCCAAGACCGGCCAACAGAGCACCGCAACTAGTTGGAGAGGGCGTCCAAATAACGTTGAGGTGGACAGGGAACCACCGCACAGAATTGCGACCAGGGCAGTCCACCCGCACCGCCAACGAGAAGGGGATGCCGGAGGAAGCCACTGCCACAGCCAACCCAGATCTGGCGCGGGAGGGGGCGGAGGGTGGGAGGAGGAAGGACAGCCCCGTCGCCGTCAACCCAGGGCGACGGCGCTGGGGCAAGCGGAGGAGGGGTGCAGGGACGCCGATGGCTAGGGTTCCCCGTGTCACCCAGCTCGGGCGACGCGGGTGTCAAGGGGGGCGATTTGTTGGTTTTATTGTCACATCTTGCTGATATAGCAACTAGATTTGTATTCTCCACTTGCATGCACACATGCAGCTAAAAATATGGAAAAAGAAATTGTTGTTGAGGTTGCATTTGTGGTGAGGTGGAAAGTGTGCATGTTGAGATAAACAAAAATAGAATGGAGCAACTATTTGTGTATAAATAATCTAAAAACTGAAATAATCGCATGTTCACGACGGCTCTCGTACACAAGGACATAAACAGAAGTCCCATCTAGCTACAGCCGCCGGCGCCGGTGCCCCGCCGGCGCCGGTGCCGGTCTATCCCGTCTTCGGTGGCTTTAGGGCCATGGAGGCGGAATGGATCTCGGCCCTTGCCGGTGGGAGGGCTCCGTTTTTAGATCTGTTGTTTTTAGCATTGTTAGGGTTTCTCTCCTGCTCAGGAAGGCGAGACGGCAGCGGCTCCCTGAAGATGGAATAAAGGTCTCCCGCCTAGCCCTCATTCCGGTGACGCGTCTAGCATCATCGGCGGGCGTGTGGAGGTGTGTCTCCGGCAGATCTCTCTTTGGTGGATTTGCTCGGATCTGTTCGTCGTTCGTTTTCGTTCGTGTGTCTTCGGGTTGGATTCTTTTGATCTACACTCTTCATCTGCGGTGGTTGTTGTTCTGGTGCGTTAGTTCCATGGGGCCTTAGCTCGACGCCTTCCCGACTGTCTACTACAACAACGTTTGCCCGGCTCCGGCGAGGGAGGGGTGATGACGGTGGCATGCCTTCGGCTCGCTTCAGTGCTTGTAGTCGTCGCTAGGTGGTCTACGGATGTGGATGTAATTTTTATTATTTCTAGTGTTTGTTGTACTACCATGATTGAAGATGAATAGATTGAAAGTTTTTCTCGCAAAAAAACTATTTATGTATAATGAATTCTAAATATTTGTATATGTGAAAAAAATAATTCCACATTTGCAGGAGCAAGTATCCACCACTGATCAATATATGCACTACATGGTAACAACCAATCAGAAAGGCGAAAATAAACATAGTTGGTCTACTAGTTTCTCTCCAATATACGTTTTGCAACCTATATGGAAAAATATGGTAGATAGATTTTTACGTTCAATTTTGTGCAAACCATTTATATTTGAAAGGAGATCCTGTTTACACTAGATGAAACCAAGTGGGCAGATGAACATATCAAATCAACAAATCCAATGATGCAAAACTAATCTGCCACATTTCTGATTCATCAGTAATCATTGCTATTTTAATATCATGCACATGTTGTCAATTTATCAGTTAACCAAAGTTGCATCACATTTGTAAATTGTACAATCTATACTCTACAATGTTCTAAATACGCTTGCATAATAATATACTAGAAACCATTATAAAAATACTTTGGATAAATTTACCATGATATTTAAATATACACAAACACATACACTTACATACAAACATATATGTATGCACTATATAATTTATGAAACATCAAACATAATTAAATTTAGCATAAACAAATTTTCACTTATATACATTAAATTGATACAAAGAACACTACAATTAAAGTTATGTGATTAGTTATACAAGTAAATATGAAAACTATACTCACTAATATTCTATTATGACAAAAAAGGTTAAATAAGTACAAAAGTTTAGTACAAAAATATGTATTGTAATTCACCATGAGTCCTCCCCCTTCTCCGTGTGTGCCTTGTAGCCCCCTCCACCCTTATTCCCATTGATGACCGACGATCATATCTGTATGCCTGCGTCCGATATGAGTTGAGTGATGTATTTGATTGTGTGGATGATTTTTCGTATATACAAAAAGCTCACACTCACTCCTCATTTAGTAATTCGTTACAAAAAAAACAGTTTGTTAGTTCATCTCCATAACATATGCAAGTGTTGCACAAAAAAGGCATCAGAGATTGTGGAACTAGATAGTATTGTGTCTTTTCTTCGGACATGAAGATGCTTCATACCTTTGTTAATAACAAAAAGTGATCATATGAACTTGAGTACTATTTTCGGATAAATGGTTTTCCCTCGCTTTATATTATAAAGCAATGACCAAGCACACGATACATCAAGCACGCCCGGGCTGCGGAACAACCAAGCCCAAACAAAAAAAGAGAATTAAAGAGAAAACAATGAATACTGGTAGATCGGCGAAGAGGAAGAAGACCGAAACCGCTGCACCCACCGGAGAAGTCCCACCGCGCTCGTAGCAATCCGAAGCATCGCGTACGGAGAAACACTTTCAACGAGGAAAACGACGAGAATGCCACTGCTGCCCGGACGAGTCCAAGGGTCTCCCCTGGTACGCGGGGGCGGTGGGGAAGGGGTACACCTGAAGCCCTCCAGGAAGGAAAGGCGACTGATACGTCTCCAATGTATCTACTTTTCCAAACACGTTTGCCCTTATTTTGGACTGTAACTTGCATGATTTGAATGGAACTAACCCGGACTGACGCTGTTTTTAGCAGAACTGCCATGGTGTTATTTTTGTGCAGAAATAAAAGTTCTCGGAATGACCTGAAATTCAATGGAGATTTATTTTGGAATATATAAAAACTATCTGCGAAAAGAACCAGACAAGGGGGCCCACACCCTGTCCACGAGGGTGGGGGCGTCCCCCTCCCCTCGGGCGCGCCCCCTGCCTCGTGGGCCCCCTGTTGCTCCACCGACATCTCCCCCGACTCTATATATTCACTTTCGGGGAGAAAAAATCAAAGAGAAGGAGTTATCGCGTTTTACGATACGGAGCCGCCACCAAGGCCTAATCTCTCTCGGGAGGGCTGATCTGGAGTCCGTTCGGGCCTCCGGAGAGGGGAGATCGTCGCCATCGTCATCATCAACCTTCCTCCATCACTAATTCCATGATGCTCACCGCCGTGCGTGAGTCATCCCATCGTAGGCTTGCTAGACGGTGATGGGTTTGATGAGATTTACCATGTAATCGAGTTAGTTTTGTTAGGGTTTGATCCCTAGTATCCACTATGTTCTAAGATTGATGTTGTTATGACTTTGCCATGCTTAATGCTTGTCACGAGGGCCCGAGGGCCATGATTTCAGATCTGAACCTATTATGTTTTCATGAATATAAGTGTGTTCTTGATCAATAGTCACCTACTATGTGTTATGATCCGGCAACCCCGAAGTGACAATAATCGGGACCACTCCCGATGATGACCGTAATTTGAGGAGTTCATATATTCACTATGTGTTAATGCTTTGGTCCGGTACTTTATTAAAAGGAGGCCTTAATATCCCTTAGCTTCCACTAGGACCTCGCTGCCACGGGAGGGTAGGACAAAAGATGTCATGCAAGTTCTTTCCCATAAGCACATATGACTATATTCGGAATACATGCCTACATTACATTGATGAACTGGAGCTAGTTCTGTGTCACCCTATGTTATAACTATTACATGAGGAATCGCATCCAACATAATTATCCGTCACTAATCCAATGCCTACGAGATTTTCACATATTGCTTGTTGCTTATTTACTTTTCCGCTGCTACTATTACAATCACTACAAAAACACTACCATTACTTTTATTGCAGTTACCGTTACTTCCATATTACCTTGCTACTAAATTACCTTGCTGCAGATACTAAGTTTTCCAGGTGCAGTTGAATTGACAACTCAGCTGCTAATACTTGAGAGTATTCTTTGGCTCCTTTGTGTCGAATCAATAAATTTGGGTTGAATTCTTTACCCTCGAAAATTGTTGCGATCCCCTACACTTGTGGGTTATCAAGACTATTTTCTGGCGCCGTTGCCGGGGAGCATAGCTATATTCTTTAAGTCACTTGGGATTTATATCTGTTGATCACTATGAAGAACTTGAAAGACTCAAAAACCAAGATTTATCCCTCAACTACGAGGGGAGGTAAGGAACTGCCATCTAGCTCTGCACTTGATTCACCCTCTATTATGAGTAAACTTGCGACACCTACTCGTGCTATTGAATCTAATATGTCGCATGTTCTTGATGATGCCACTTCTTCTATGTATGATGAAACTACTTCTATGCTTGATAATACTGTGCCACTAGGTGAATTTCTTGATGAACAAATTGCTAAGGTTAGGGAGAATGCAAATATTGAAACTGGTAATATTGATGAAAGTGATGATGAAGATTCTTCTCCTAGATATGAATTGCCTGTTATTCCTGAGGGTTATGTTATGGATGAAGAAACTGCTAGAGACTTTCTTGCTTGCAATGATAGATATGATCTTAAGAAATTATTAGCTAAGCTGAAAGAAAAGTCTTTGAATGCTAGAATGAAATATGACCCTGATTTTGCTACTTCACCTATCTGTGTTCCTGGTAAGGTTATGATTTCTCTGTTGATCCTGAGTTAACTACTTTGGTTGAATCCGATCCTTTCCATGGCTATGAATCTGAAACTGTTGTGGCACATCTTACTAAGTTTAATGATATAACCACCCTGTTTACCAACGAGGAAAAGATTCGTTATTACTATATCCTTAAGTTATTTTTGTTCTCGTTAAAGGGTGATGCTAAGACATGGTTTAATTCTCTTGATCTTGGTTGTGTGCGTAGTCCCCAGGATATGATTTATTACTTCTCTGCTAAATATTTTCCCGTTCATAAGAAACAAGCTGCCTTACGGGAAATATATAATTTTGTGCAAATTGAAGAAGAGAGTCTCCCACAAGCTTGGGGGAGGCTTCTCCGATTACTTAATTCTTTGCCTGATCATCCTCTTCAGAGGAACGAAATACTTCATGTCTTTTATAATGGACTAACCATTGCTTCCAGAGACCACCTGGATAGTTGTGCTGGTTGTGTTTTCAGGGAAAGAAACTATTGAATAATATGTTGACCAATGAAAATAATTGGACACTTCCTGAACCAGCCCCTAAGCCAACTCCGAAGAAAAGGGGTGTTCTATTTCTCAGTCCTGAAGATATGCAAGAGGCAAAGAAATCTATGAAAGAAAAAGGTATTAAAGCTGAAGATGTTAAGAATTTATCACCTATTGAAGAAATACATGGTCTTGATAACCCGACACAGGTAGTAAAGGTAAATTCTCTTTCTAGATTTGATGAAGGTGATATTCCTCGTTATAAGTCTGCTAGCCAATGCTTAGATGATTTTGATAATTTTATTGTAAAACAAGAAAACTTCAATGCTTATGTTGGTAGACAATTGCAGCGTAATGCTTATACGATTGAACGCTTGAGTGATTATATGTCTAGAGTTAAAGGTGAACTAAAACTCATTAGTAAACATGCTTTTATGGTTACCACTCAAGTAGAACAAGTACTTCAAGCACAAAATGATTTGCTCAATGAATTAAATAGTAAGAAAAATAATAATGCTATAAGAATTGTGACTAGAGGTGGTAAAATGACTCAGGAACCTCTATATCATGAAGGCCACCCTAAGAGAATTGAGCAAGATTCTCAAAGAACTAATTTAGATGCACCTAGTTCTTCTAAGAAGAAGAAAAAGAAAAATGATAGGACTTTGCATGCTTCTAGTGAACCTGTAGCTGACACACCTAAGAATCCCAGTGATATCTCTATCTCGGATGCTGAAACGCAATCTGGTAATGAACATGAACCTAGTGATAATGTTAATGATGATGTTCATGATGATGCTCAACCTAGCAATGATAATGATGTAGAGATTGAACCTGCTGTTGATCTTGATAACCCACAATCGAAGAATCAACGTTATGATAACAAAGACTTTGTTGCTAGGAAGCACGGCAAGGAAAGAGAACCATGGGTTCAGAAACCCATGCCTTTTCCTCCTAAACCATCCAAGAAAAAGGATGATCAGGATTTTGAGCACTTTGCTGAAATGATTAGACCTATCTTTTTGCGTATGTGTTTGACTGATATGCTTAAAACAAATCATTTTGCTAAGTATATGAAAGATATTATTACCAATAAAAGAAAGATACCCGAAGTTGAAATTTCCACCATGCTTGCCAATTACACTTTTAAAGGTGGAATACCAAAGAAACTAGGAGATCCAGGAGTACCCACTATATCTTGCTCCATTAAAAGAAACTATGTTAAAACTGCTTTGTGTGATCTTGGGGCCGGTGTTAGTGTTATGCCTCTCTCTTTATATCGTAGACCTGATTTGTATAAGTTGACACCTACCGAAATATCTTTGCAAATGGCTGATAAATCAACTGCTATACCTGTCGGTATTTGTGAGGATGTGCCTGTTGTGGTTGCAAATGTTACTATTTTAACTGACTTTGTTATTCTTGATATTCCCGAGGACGATAGTATGTATATTATTCTTGGTAGACCCTTTTTGAATACTGCAGGGGTTGTTATTGATTGCAACAAAGGCAATATCACTTTTCATGTCAATGGTAATGAGCATACGGTACACTTTCCGAGGAAACAACCTCAGGTCCACAATATCAATTCTGTTGGAAAAATTTCAACGATTACTATTGGAGGTTTTGAATTTCCTCTTCCTACTGTCAAGAAGAAATATGATATTCTTATTGTTGGGGACATGCATATCCCCATTGAGGTAACCTAGTGTTATTCGAAAATTCTCCAGTTTCATGTTATTCAGAAAGAGTTTATTAACAAGACCTGATCAACCTTGTTAATGGATTCCTTCTGATGAGCATGAGATGGGTGAATCTAGATAGCACAACTTTCTATACCCTCCTTTTACTTTCTTTTAATTAGATTAAATAAAGCAAAAATAGTATTTTATGTCTATTTTCAGAGTTATCAGTGCAATAAAAAAATACCCCGAAAATAAAAGTTCTCCAAATGCCCCGAAAATGAAATATGATTTTTTCCAGAATATTTAAGAATATTTGGCACTAAAAACACAGCAGGGGGAGCCAGCACCTGGCCACGAGGGTGCAGGGCGCGCCCACCCCCGGGCGCGCCCCCTGCCTCATGGGCCCCACGTGGACCCCTCCATTTACTCCAACACCCACACACTCCTTCTTCCTCCCAAAAAAAATCACTATCTAGCTCAAGCACGAGTTCTAGCTCATCTTGCTGCCATTTCCGATCTCCTTGCTCAAAGCTCCATTCACAAAACTGTTTGGGGAGATTGTTCCTTGGTATGTGACTCCTCCATTGGTCCAATTAGTTTTTGTTCTAGTGCTTTATTCATTGCAATTTTTGCTGCTTAGGTGACCCTGTTCTTGAGCTAGCATGTCAAATTTATGTGGTTCCAAGTAGTTCTAATGCATGATATAGTCTCTAGGCACTTGTAGGAGTAGTTGCTATCAATCTTGTTGAGTTTGGTTCAATTTTATTTTGAGTCTCTAAAAATTTCAGAAATTTTCAGAGGAAGAAAATGATGAGGAGATTGTTGAGAGGCTCTTCCAGTCAAAGTTCAAAGGATATGCAGAAGGAAGAGAATAAGAAGCCCAAATACAATCTTCCTCGCACTGCAGAAGTTCGGCCGTGTGAATGGCCTTGCAATGAGTTCTTGGAAATCGCCAGGATTTATAAAGACTTTTATTATTTGGCGGAGAATGCAGGCCTCACCGACTTCCTCCACGACCACCGTGAATAGTATCTTTTGCTCACTAATATTTTCACGCAAAACTTTCATTTTCATGCTAAAAAATCACCACCTTCAGTAGAGTTTCATTTATATGACGAGGTTAAGGAGATGTCGTTCTATGAATTTTTTTCAAGAATGTAAGATACCCTTTGGTGGTAGTCTTGAGGAACCACATCGTAAAGATGTTGAGGGGTTTATTGATATGATAGCTATAGGGGAAACGAGGCAAGTTTCAGGGGCAAGAATAACTAGTATACAATTTCCTTTTCTACGCTACTTTGCTATATTTGCTAGTAGATGCTTAACTGGTCGCGTGAACAGTGTGAATCTTAGTGCCCCTGATATTGTCATTTTGCGCCATGCTTTGTTTCAAGACACAACTTTTAGCTTGGGTGATATTGTTGCTAAAAGATTAAGTCTGAACCGCACAAAGGGTCCCTTCTTTGGAGGCATCTTTGCTTCACGCCCTGCTGAACACTTTAGAATACCTATTAGGTATCATGAGAAGGAAGAAAAGTTGCTGGCCCCGGTTTTTCTAGATTATAAGAGTATGATAGCACATGATTTTATTGTTAAAGACAAGAAGAAGTTGCTTAAGTATAAATTGAGGTTTGATGAAAAATATTGTGAGATTATCACCTTGCCTGCACCATCTCTGTTTGATCTATTTTCAGGCACGTACCTCATTTTGCCAGATGCTGTCTATAAGTACTGGAGCCAGGCACAAGCTTCAGAGCCGGAGCCGGAACCACCACTTGACCCTTACCGGTAGTCGGTTTATCAGTGGGATCCGGATGAGATTGCCAACCAGTGGCACCCAGAGGATGCTCCTCCGTGCACCGAAGAGAGTAGCTTTGATCTGTCGCAATAGGACAACTTAGGCTAAAAGCCTAAGCTTGGGGGAGTATGTATTTCTCACCGACATTACATTCATGTTCACAGACTTACTCCACTAGTCGGTGCCCACACTTTTTCATTGTACTATCCATGCTAGTTTCATTTCTTTTCTTAGTCTTTTTCTTGTGTGTTAGAAAAACCTTAAGAAAAACAAAAAAAATTAGTTGTAGCTTTTCAGCTAGTTTACTTTCCATGCTTGTAGTAGTAGTAATTAAAAGAAAACCCAAAAAGATTTATCGTTCTTCTTTTGCTTGTTGGGAGCTTTCTCGTGTAAATAGTTTATTTTCTTTTCTTTGGGGGTCAAGCGGAGAAGACCATGATGAAAATGTTTAGTGGCTCTTATATGCATTACTGTAGATTTAACCTTGAGCCATATGACTTTGTCTTCTCTCTTGTATTAAATGCTTGCAGATTCTAGTTTAGTCCAATGCACGTGCACTATTATTTTTATCCACACCGTTCGGTCATGCGAGTGAAAAGCAATGATGATGATATATGATGAATTGATTGAGATCACTACAAGAAATATGTCAACTTGTGACCACCACTATTGGTCACTGAATGGTCACAAATTTCCATTTGTGACCTTTTTGTGACCAAAAACATAAGGTCAAAAGCTGGCCGTCATAAACTGACTATAGCGACCTTCTCTGTGAGAAGGTCGTAGACGTTTTTGACCAAAACAACAGGTCGTTGAACCAATGACCTTTTGTTTTGGTCATTGGATGTCTACCCAGGCCATGTCGGATTCGACGTGGCAATCTGACGTGGCAAAATTGCGACCAATTGAAAAGGTCACTGATAAGATTCAGCCCGGTCCGATTAGGTGTCTATATGGGCCGAGCCCGTTAATTCAGCCCATTTATGTTTTTTTCCTGCCAATTTTGGTCAACTGCTTTGGGCATTTTGCGGTCCATTTTAAATTTGGGCCTCACGATTTTTACAGTGCATTTAATTTTGGGGCCTTGGCCTTTTTGTAATCCAATTTTTGGGCCTTGTCCTCTTTGCGATCCATTCTTTTTGGGCTGTAGCCATTTCCACCAGTTTTTCATTTGGTCCAATAGACATTTCGGCCAGTTTTTAATTTAGGCCACGCCTCTTTGTTTCAAATACAATTTACAGCACAGACATAGATTCAACCCAAATTCAATACCAATATATTCTCTTTTTGACCACTTTCAATCCAAGAATACATTTCAAATAAACATAGAATAATATTCCAAGTTTTTGTACATATATCCTAGCATTTGAATAATAAGTTCAGCAAGCAAATATACACTAAATTCTCAGCAAGATCAACAATACATCCAAATTCCCAGAAAATACGGCATTACAACAAACATATAAAGCAAGTCGTTGACTTGGACTTCCAGCTTCTTCAAAAAAATTAGCACATAACTCTCCTGTAGATGAGAAGAAAAGCCACATGTTCAGTCTCGATATGGGTAATATATGCTAAAAATAAATCCAAGAACCGTGCAAGAGCCTAGGTTTTACTATGACTTGGACACCCAGATTGGCGATCCTTCCTTACCTAATGTGTGCAAGTCCAAATAAATTAATAAACAATCCATTTTATAGAGCAAATGATATGCCCCCCTTTTATCTAAAACTGTAGTGTATGCTAGTGACAGAACTAGGGGTAAGACTGTTATGATATGCCAGATTGCCAGAAATAGTGATAGAGCATCTTCATATTTCGAAATGTAACATGCATCACATCAAAAAATTGTAAGCATTGAACCTACATCATATCTACATTAACATCACCAATCAGGTTGCATGTGTATGCTAGAAATCAAGAATCAAAAGGACTTCAGCTTGTTTCGAATATCTTGCCTTTGCTGCTCCCAGTTCAGTAAACAAATAGTCGAGCAGTGAGCGCTTTGCCTCATGGACTTGGCCGTGCACAATAGATTTCGGAATGGAGCATAAATAGAATACCTGGAAAAGAACAATAAAGAGCTATACAATTAAGTCGATGAATTATTCTAGCAATAACTAAATTAGAAAGATCCCTCGTTGTTCCATTTAACCATACTACAAGACAGAGAAGAATCACTCTTGGTGAATCAAATCATAACAAATCGAGCAATAGATACAAGAGGCACATCAGGCCTAGCCATTTTCATTTCATTAATTTAGAAAGAGGGGCGATGGGGCACAGAACCTTGAGGCCCTGCTATGGGGTTGTGTCCGATGAAGGTTGCCCTTTGGGGCGGCAGCTGCAGCTCCGTCAGATGCAGCAGCAACACCTCCAACCGACACAGCGACGGCGGCGGCACAAATGGTCACCTATGTGACATTTTAGATCATAATTACATAACTGCATTTATTTATTCAAGACACAAGCAGCAAAGATAGTGTCTACCTTCACATATAGAACCGAGCATAGATTTACAGCACATTAAAGATTCAAGTAGTTCAAGACTTAATTACTTAACAAGAGGGTAAGAGATATGGAACAGAAATGGACAAATGGTGCCTATTGAGTGAGAGCAAGCAATATAAAGGGGCACAACTGTGTGAAACTGTTATCAGTATTGTTTCAAAGTTTACTGTGGCATATTTTTCATGATCAGTATGACTTCTTATAAATACTAACCAATAGCACTGCCGCCAGATGAGCTGCTTATACATAACAATAAGTCAACTAACAGCTACGTATAGATGATGATATGCCATCTAATGTCTCAGTATTTCCCAAAATAATTGAGCTTAGGTTCAACATGGGATCAACATATATATACCAAGACTTGGTGCGAGAGTATGTCATACAAGCGAAACGACATCGCACTATTTTTGGCAATAGCAATGTGCCATCTGATCCCACTAATGATTCCCAAATCCTAAAAATAGCAGTCAGCCATGAACCAGCAAGTCAACCTAGCACCTAAGATTCCAGTATCTGGACTAGCAACACAATATGAAAGAGCTTGCCATGTGCCTACAAGCCAAATTTAAAGCCTTCTACTATAGTGCAGGACCCAAAAATCCATATGTAAAAATATCTTGAAGTTCAACTCGGAACAGCAACATCCATATGTAAAAATCATAGTCGCATTGCATTAGTTCAGAAGCACCAAAAAAAATAACAAAGTAGAGTGCCGAAGTGCAATTAACAAAGTTGATTTATAAGACAGGGGAAAGTTATATATCATCGCATAAAAATAGAATGTTGTTAAACTGAAGAGCAGTTTACCATACAGGCTATCTACTTGCAACATCAGTATGGTAGCAGGATTCCAACAGGCAACATCAGTAAGTTAGCAGGATTTATTAGTACACAGTAAGGTAGCTAGCACGATTCAGTGTGCAACATAAAAACTGAATCTTGTTAAACTGAAGAGCAGTTTGCCATCTAACACTATTATATAGTTGGCCAGGTTTGCAACTTGCATCTAGCACTAGCAACATCAGTCAGGTAGCAAGCAGGATCCATTGTGCAACTTTATCATGAGATAAAAACTGAAGAGCACCTTCTGACTCGAGCATCTGAGCACGTTTCTTGCGCTCTGCTGCGGCCTGCATCTCCATGGCCTTCTTGACTCCATCTGGAGGAGTGATGTCCCCTAGACAGACAGAAGACAACCTCAATACTCATACATCTGGAGAGTGATGTCCCCTAGACAGACAGATGACAGCATAGATGGGGTTCTCCATGTCGTACGAGGCCATGTAGGGGTCGACAATCTGTGAATCCAATCCAATCCAATCGAGATTCAGTCCCAATTCCAGTCGAGATTCAATCCCAATTCGAGAGAGAAATTAGACAAGAGAAGAATTAGAGAGGAGAAGAACCTTGATGTATAGCACTCCTCCGATCTGTATTAGACAAGAGAAGAATCGAGCTCGTGCGGAACGCCGTGGTTCACCGCGCGGAAGAACCCGGTGGCCTGGCACGCCGCGCGCACGGCCTCGGTGGCCCGGGCGCGCGCTCCCGCGTCGTCGGCGTCCTCCACGGCGAAGAACGGCGCCAGATCCACCACGGGGAGCGCGCGCCCGGGCCACCGAGGCCCATAGCAGCCCTCCTCACTCCGCGTGTGCGCCTCCGGCGAGGCACAGGCCGGCGTGCTGGATCTGGGATCTGGCCGCCGCAGGCCTAGGTGCTACTAGGGGAAGGGGGAAGGGGAGGTGGAGAGGGTGGGGCATCGGGCGTGTGGGAGGGGAGGGAGCGGAGGCCGGCGGCGATGCATAAGGTCGTCGGTGAGTTGGGTGGTGGCGCCGAGGCGGGTGGGTGGGAGGGGAGGAAGGAATGAACCGAGGAGGCGGTCTGGTTTGGGAAATCGGCAACGGCGCGTGGGAGGCGTGGAGGGAGGAGGAGCAGGCGGAGCAGGAGGGCGTGGGGGAGGCCATGGACGGCGGCGAGCTCCGCTGGAGGGAGGCGGCGGCGGCGATCTCTCTCTCGATCTGGAGGGAGCTGGAGGAAGGAAG
>LR738712.1:807073666-807116357 GCA_902687465.1 Secale cereale
GAGGCCATGGACGGCGGCGGCGGATCGAGATCTGAGGGCGACGGCTGTGGGTGCGGGAAGATAGGGGGACGAGAGGGTGGCGGCTGTGGGACGAGAGGGGGAGAGTGGATCGGGGGAGAGGAGGGGATCTTTTTTTTTGAGAGAGGAGGGGATCTGAGTTAGGGTTTGGGTGAGAGGGTGAGGAGGTGAGGGCTGCCGTTGGATCTAGAAGCATCCGACGGTGGTTGATACATGATCCGCGTGATATGCCTCTGGACCAATCAGAACGCACCAAACAATCTGAAGATCTTTTGACCATATAAATTGGTCATGATTGATTACACACAAATTTTTCGTTCCATTTTTCAATGCTCAAAATGAGTTTTTTTGTGAAACACCTATAAATATCCGTTCAAATAATGTCATATTTTGCAGAAGTTTAGATCTTAGATTGGCAAACAATATTGACAATGATAGTTTTATTTCTTTTGCACGAAAAATTCATTTTCCATTTTTCGAGTGCCCAAAAGGAGGTTTTTTTTGTGAAGGACCTCCCAAATAATTGTTGCAAAATTTGACCAAATCATTTTTATAAAATACTAGGCCATATTTAATGCACAATTGACCAAATGGTTGGGTGTAAAAAGTTTTGATCCACCTCTCGTGAAAAAGACAAATTTCCGCCGATTCAGCTGGAAGCGGGTCAAATTTGAACTACGGCTGCCTCATAGTTTGCTATTTATTTTTTCCAAAAATCATTTCTAGGTACATAAGTACCTATTTAATCAGAGAAACACCAAAAAAATTCCAAGATTCAACCACTAGCTAGGAACGGTCTTTCCCGCCGTTTTGACCGCATTTTGAAACGGGCATAAAAAATTCAAAAAAAAATCAAAAAATTGGAACACCTTCGCATTGTGTCATTATATATGACCAAGTTACCAGGAAAAATGTTAAACTTGTAATACGACAATTCTATTAAAAAAGTGTTCTCAGAAATGAGCTATCATGCGTGAAGATTCATGGCTTTCAAGCCAAATGATCAATCCCATGGCCACATTCATGGCATAGTTTGTTCAAATGATCTCACATTGTGCACAAGGGTGCATCTTGGAATGGCAAACAATGTTGCCTAAGGAAGTTTTCATTTTCTTTGGACGAAAAATTCATTTTCCATTTTTCGAGTGCCCAAAAGGAGGTTTTTTTGTGAAGGACCTCCCAAATAATTGTTGCAAAATTTGACCAAATCAATTTTCTAAAATACTAGGACATATTTAATGCACAATTAACCAAATGGTTGGGTGTAAAAATTTTGATCCACCTCTCGTGAAAAAGACAAATTTCCGCCGGTTCAGGTGGAAGCGGGTCAAATTTGAACTGCGGCTGCCTCATAGTTTGCTATTTATTTTTTCCAAAAATCATTTCTAGGTACATAAGTACCTATTTAATCAGAGAAACACCAAAAAAATTCCAAGATTCAACCACTAGCTAGGAACGGTCATTCCCGCCGTTTTGACCGCATTTTGAAACGGGCATAAAAAATTCAAAAAAAATATAAACAAATTGGAACTCCTTCGCATGGTGTCATTATATTTGACCAAGTTACCAGGAAAAATATTAAACTTGTAATACGGCAATTCTTTTAAAAAAGTGTTCTCAGAAATGAGCTATCATGCGTGAAGATTCATGGCTTTCAAGCCAAATGATCAATCCTATGGCCACATTCATGGCATAGTTTGTTCAAATGATCTCATATTGTGCACAAGGGTGCATCTTGGAATGGCAAATAATGTTGCCTAAGGAAGTTTTCATTTTCTTTGGACGAAAAATTCATTTTCCATTTTTCGAGTACCCAAAAGGAGGTTTTTTTGTGAAGGACCTCCCAAATAATTGTTGCAAAATTTGACCAAATCAATTTTCTAAAATACTAGGACATATTTAATGCACAATTGACCAAATGGTTGGGTGTAAAAAGTTTTGATCCACCTCTCGTGAAAAAGACAGATTTCAGTCGATTCAGTTGGAAGTGGGTCAAATTTGAACTGTAGCTGCCTTGTAGTTTGCCCTTTATTTTTTCCAAAAATCATTTCTAGGTACTTAAGTATCTATTTAATCATAGAAACACCAAAAAAATTCCAAGATTCAACCACTAGCTAAGAACGGTCATTCCCGCCGTTTTGACCGCATTTTGAAACGGGCATAAAAAATTCAAAAAAAATCAAAAAATTGGAACACCTTCGCATGGTGTCATTATATATGACCAAGTTACCAGGAAAAATATTAAACTTGTAATACGGCAATTCTATTAAAAAAGTGTTCTCAGAAATGAGCTATCATGCGTGAAGATTCATGGCTTTCAAGCCAAATGATCAATCCTATGGCCACATTCATGGCATAGTTTGTTCAAATGATCTCATATTGTGCACAAGGGTGCATCTTGGAATGGCAAACAATGTTGCCTAAGGAAGTTTTCATTTTCTTTGGACGAAAAATTCATTTTCCATTTTTCGAGTGCCCAAAAGGAGGTTTTTTTGTGAAGGACCTCCCAAATAATTGTTGCAAAATTTGACCAAATTAATTTTCTAAAATACTAGGACATATTTAATGCACAATTGACAAAATGGTTGGGTGTAAAAAGTTTTGATCCACCTCTCATGAAAAAGACAAATTTCCGCCGATTCAGCTGGAAGCGGGTCAAATTTGAACTGCGGCTGCCTCATAGTTTGCTATTTATTTTTTCCAAAAATCATTTCTAGGTACATAAGTACCTATTTAATCATAAATACATGGTTTGGTGGCGATACGTCGAGGTTTGGGCGGTGGTCGAGGGCCCCAACTCTAGAGCGCGTAAACTCGCATGCCCGCTGCGTGGTCACCGCGTGACTGTGGCGTTGCCATGTGTTCTGGGCGGCCTAGGCATGTCTAGTGGGTTGGCCACTCCCCAGGTAGGTGCTAGGAAGAAAATTACAACATAAGATTCTCACGAGGAGACCGATCGATGCTCAAACATGAATTAGCAGCCAAGTGTTTGATTAGCGGTACGGAAAATGCACATGGCTAATGGGCGTGAGTTTTGGTTGAGGATGATCAGTTACTAAGAAGACCGTCTTCACAAATTTTCAGCTCAAAAGGAGGAGTCTAGGTGGTACTTGCTTTGCAAAGTACCACACTGGACATAAATACGAATGTTGAAGATGGGCTCAAAATAATGAATGAATTGAGCTGGCATTTGGTGGAGGATAGTTATTTGGGCATAGGAAAGCACTGTAGAAAATGGATACCATTTGGACATGCCAAAGTGGTACTTCCTTCACAAAGTGTTTTTTTGAACAGAATAGGAAAATGAATATTTTTGAATTATTTTTGAACTAGGCAAGGAAGGTTTTTTACATATTTGATGAAGATATGACCCAAAGAATTTATGAGATTTTTTGGGGAATTTTGGGAATGACAGAAATATAGGTTGCTTCACAACCTAGGGCAAAAACTGCCACATGGACATGACACATAGGCAAAACTGATGAGGTGGCGCCTAGTCGTAGCAACCCACCACAATTTTCAAGGTTATGACCATCTATATTGGTCATGAACAGCTAGAAATACGGCAGCGAACCAGTGCTATCTGCTTTGTGACCATTTCGTGTAAGGAAATTATGACCTTTCTGACCAAAATGGTCGTTATAGTTTAGGGTTTGGAGCCCCCCGAACAGCTTTTGACCAATTGGTCTGAAATGGTCATAGATCTATGACCAATTCTTCCAGGGTCACTAACAAAAGGTCATAAGTTGACATATTTCTTGTAGTGGATGAGAAAAGCTGGTATGAACTCGACCTCTCTTGTTTTTGTAAATATGATAGTTCATCGTTTTTGATTCAGCTTGTTATGAATGAAACATGCTTGCAATGAAAATTAGAGATCATAGCTGCTCATGCCATGCTTAATTAGCTAAGAGTTTATAATGGTCTATCTTGTGTGCAAACATGATATTAAAATGGTTGTGATGTGGTATGATAGGGTGGTATCCTCCTTTGAACGATTCAAGTGGTTTGACTTGGCACATGTTCACGCATGTAGTTGAAATCAACATGGCCTCCATGATATTTATGTTCATGGTGATTTATATCCTACTCATGCTTGCATTCATTATTGATTAATTTTAATGCATGTTCATGACTGTTGTCGCTCTCTAGCTGGTCGCTTCCGAGTCCCTTTCTAGCCTCCACTTGTACTAAGCGGGAATACTGCTTGTGCATCCACTTCCATAAACCCCAAAGTTATTCCATATGAGTCCACCATACCTTCCTATATGCGGTATCTACCTGTTGTTCCAAGTAAATTTGTATGTGCCAAACTCTAAACCTTCAAATGAAATTCTGTTTTGTATGCTCGAACAGCTCATGTATCGACTAGGGCTGTCTATATCTTCCATGCTAGGTGGGTTATTCTGACGATGAGTGGACTCCGCTCATCATTCATGAGAAAATGGCTAGTAACTGGGATGCTCAGTCCCATGCTCAAATCATAATAATTAAACAAAACTCCCCCAGGGTTGTTGCTGGTTCGGACGGTACCCGTTGTTTCAGGCTAGCCGTGGAGTGTACTTGTTGGTGGTTGTTCGAGTATAAACTTTACCATTCTGTTTCGGAACCGCCTATAATGTGTGTAGCATGGAAGATATCGAAATTCTTGGTTGCTATGTTGACAATGAAAGTATACCGCTCAAAATATTATTCATCTCTATTTCAAAATCGAGCTCTGGCACCTCTACAAATCTCTGCTTTCCTCTGCGAAGGGCCTATCTATTTACTTTTATGTTGAGTCATCATCCTCTTATTAAAGAGCACCAGTTGGAGAGCACCGCGGTCATTTGCATGTATTGCTATTAATTTGCATTGAGTATGATTGTGACTGGATCTCTTTCACCATGAAATACAATGTCTAGTCAGTCCTTAATCTTCAAAGGTGCTCTGCATTTATGTTTTGCGGTCTCAGAAAGGGCTAGTGAGATACCATCTTGTTATATCATATTATGATTGTTTTGATAAAGTGTTGTCATCCGAGGTTTTTTGCATGATCTACTTGCATAGTAATTTTACTACTCTCCACATAAGCAAATTTATTCTCATCAATAGTAGTGGGAGCAAACTCAACAAAATGACTATCATGTGAAGCATAATCCAATTGAAAATTAAAATCATGATGACAAGTTTCATGGTTATCTTTATTCTTTATAGCATATGTGTCATCACAATAATCATCATAAATAGGAGGCATGCCTTCATCATAATAAATTTGCTCATCAAAACTTGGGGGACAAAAAATATCATCTTCATCAAACATAGCATCCCCAAGCTTGCGGCTTTGTATATCATTAGCATCATAGGTATTCAAAGAATTCATACTAACAATATTGCAATCATGCTCATCATTCACATATTTTATGCCAAGCATTCTATGTAGTTCTTCTTCTAACACTTGAGCACAATTTTCCTTTCCATCATTTTCACGAAAGATATTAAAAAGATGAAGCATATGAGGTAACCTCAATTCCATTTTTATGTAGTTTTCTTTTATAAACTAAACTAGTGATAAAAGAAGAAACAAAAAGATTCGATTGCAAGATCTAAAGATATACCTTCAAACACTCACATCCTCAGCAACGGCGCCAGAAAAGAGCTTGATGTCTACTATGCAACCTTCTTCTTGTAGACGTTGTTGGGCCTCCAAGTGCAGAGGTTTGTAGGACAGTAGCAAATTTCCCTCAGGTGGATGACTTAAGGTTTATCAATCCGTGGGAGGCATAGGATGAAGATGGTTGTTGGAAATATGCCCTAGAGGCAATAATAAATTGGTTATTATTACATTTCCTTGTTCATGATAATTGTCTGCTGTTCATGCTTTAATTGTATTATCCGGAAACAGTGATACATGTGTGAATACATAGACCACAACGTGTCCCTAGTAAGCCTCTAGTTGACTAGCTCGTTGATCAACAGATGGTTACGGTTTCCTGACCATGGACATTGGATGTCATTGATAACGGGATCACATCATTAGGAGAATGATGTGATGGACAAGACCCAATCCTAATCCCAGCACAAGATCGTGTAGTTCGTATGCTAAAGCTTTTCCAATGTCAAGTATCCTTTCCTTAGACCATGAGGTTGTGCAACTCCCGGATATCGTAGGAATACTTTGGGTGTGCCAAACGTCACAACGTAACTGGGTGGCTATAAAGGTACACTACGGGTATCTCCAAAAGCATCTTTTGGGTTGGCACGAACCGAGACTGGGATTTGTCACTCCGTATGACGGAGAGGTATCTCTGGGCCCACTCGGTAATACATCATCGTAATGAGCTCAATGTGACTAAGGGGTTAGTCACGGGATGATTTGTTACGGAAGGAGTAAAGAGACTTGCCATAACGAGATTGAACAATGTATCGGTATACCAACGATCGAATCTCGGGCAAGTACTATACTGATAGACAAAGGGAATTGCGTACGGGATTGATTGAATCCTCGACATCGTGGTTCATCCGATGAGATCATCGAGGAGCATGTGGGAGCCAACATGGGTATCCGGATCCTGCTGTTGGTTATTGGCCAGAGAGTCGTCTCGGTCATGTCTGCGTGTCTCCCGAACCCGTAGGGTGTACACACTTAAGGTTCGGTGACGCTAGGGTTGTAGAGATATTAGTATGCGGTAACCCGAAAGTTGTTCGGGGTCCCGGATGAGATCCAGGACATCATGAGGTGTTCCAGAATTGTCCGGAGGTAAAGATTTGTATATAGGAAGTCCAGTTTCGGCCACCGGGAAAGTTTCGAGGGTCACCGGTATTGTACCGGGACCACCGGAAGGGTTCCGGGGTCCACCGTGTGGGGCCACCTATCCCGGAGGGCCCCATGGGATGAAGTGGGAAGGGAACCAGCCCCTGGTGGGCTGGTGCGCCCCCCCCCCATGGGCCTCCCCCTGTGCCTAGGGTTGGAAACCCTGGGTGTGTGGGCGCCCCACCAAACTTGGGGGGGCAAGTTCCCCTCCTTGGCCGCCGCCCCCCCTTGACATTGGATCTCTAGGGGCCGGCACCCCCCAGGGCCCCTATATAAAGAGGCGGGAGGGAGGGCTGCACACCCTAGCCCCTGGCGCCTTCCTCTCCCCCCGTGACACCTCTCCCTCTCGTTGAGCTTGGCGAAGCCCTGCCGAGATCCCCGCTGCTTCCATCATCACGTCGTCGTGCTGCTAGATCTCCATCAACCTCTCCTCCCCCTTGCTGGATCAAGAAGGAGGAGGCGTCTCTCCCAACCGTACGTGTGTTGAACGCGGAGGTGCCGTTCGTTCGGCGCTCGGTCATCGGTGATTTGGATCACGACGAGCATGACTCCATCAACCCCGTTCTCTTGAACGCTTCCGCGCGCGATCTACAAGGGTATGTAGGTGCACTCCCCTCTCCCTCGTTACTAGATGACTCCATAGATTGATCTTGGTGATGTGTAGAAAATTTTAAAATTCTGCTACGTTCCCCAACAGTGGTATCAGATCTAGGTCTATGCGTAGTATCTTGCACGAGTAGAACACAAAGTAGTTGTGGGCGTCGATTTGTCAATTCTCTTGCCGTTACTAGTCTTATCTTGATTCGGCGGCATCGTGGGATGAAGCGGCCCAGACCGACCTTACACGTACGCTTACGTGAGACAGGTTCCACCGACTGACATGCACTAGTTGCATAAGGTGGCTAGCGGGTGTCTGTCTCTCCCACTTTAGTCAGACCGGATTCGATGAAAAGGGTCCTTATGAAGGGTAAATAGAAATTGGCATATCATGTTGTGGTTTTGGCGTAGGTAAGAAACGTTCTTGCTAGAAACCTATAGCAGCCACGTAAAAACTTGCAACAACAATTAGAGGACGTCTAACTTGTTCTTGCAGCATGTGCCGTGTGATGTGATATGGCCAAAAGGATGTGATGAATATATATGTGATGTATGAGATTGATTATGTTCTTGTAATAGGAATCACGACTTGCATGTCGATGAGTATGACAACCGGCAGAGCCATAGGAGTTGTCTTTATTTTATTATATGACCTGTGTGTCATTGAAAACGCCATGTAATTACTTTACTTTATTGCTAACCGTTAGCCATAGTAGTAGAAGTAATGTTTAGCGAAACTTCATGAAGACACGATGATGGAGATCATGATGATGGAGATCATGGTGTCATGCCGGTAACGATGATGATCATGGAGCCCCGAAGATGAAGATCATGAGGAGCAAAATGATATTGGCCATATCATGTCACTATTTGATTGCATGTGATGTTTATCATGTTTTACATCTTATTTGCTTAGAACGACAGTAGTAAATAAGATGATCTCTCACTAAAATTTCAAGAATTGTGTTCCCCCTAACTGTGCACCGTTGCTAAGGTTCGTTGTTCCTAAGCACCACGTGAGTGATCGGGTGTGATCGGCTCTAACGTTCGCATACAACGGGTGTAAGCCAGATTTACACACACACTACACTTAGGGTTCACTTGACGAGCCTAGCATGTACAGACATGGCCTCGGAACACGGAAGACTGAAAGGTCGAAAATGAGTCGTATAGAAGATACGATCAACATAAAGATGTTCACCGTTGATGACTAGTCCGTCTCACGTGATGATCGGACACGGCCTAGTCGATTCGGATCATGTTTCACTTAGATGACTAGAGAGATGTCTATCTGAGTAGGACTTCATTAAATTTGTTTAGATGAACTTAATTGTCATGACCTTAGTCTAAAATCTTTACAATATTTCTTGTAAATCCAATGGCCCACGCTAATGTTGCCCTCAACTTTAACGCGTTCCTAGAGAAAACCAAGCTGAAAGACGATGGTAGCAACTATACAGATTGGGTCCGTAACTTGAGGAGCATCCTCATAGCTGCCAAGAAAGCATATGTCCTTGAAGCACCGCTAGGTGATGCACCCGTTTTCCCAGCATATCAAGACGTTATTAATGCCTGGCAGTCACGTAGTGATGATTACTCCCTGGTTCAGTGTGGCATGCTTTACAGCTTAGAATCGGGGCTCCAAAAGCATTTTGAGCAGCACAGAGCATATGAGATGTTCCAAGATCTGAAAATAGTTTTCCAAGCTCATGCCCGAGTCGAGAGATACGAAGTCTCCGACAAGTTCTACAGTTGTAAGATGGAGGAGAATAGTTTTGTCAGCGAGCATATACTCAAATTGTCTGGGTTGCACAATCGCTTGTCTCAGTTGGAAATTAATCTCCTAGATGAAGCGGTCGTTGACAGAATCCTTTAGTCGCTCCCACCTAGCTACAAGAGCTTCGTGATGAACTTCAATATGCAAGGGATGAAGAAGTCCATTCCCGAGGTGTATTCAATGCTGAAATCAGCGGAGGTGGAGATCAAGAAAGAACAGCAAGTGTTGATGGTGAATAAAACCACTAAGTTCAAGAAAGGAAAGGGTAAGAAGAACTTCAAGAAGGACGGCAAAGGAGTTGCCGCGCCCGGTAAGCCAGTTGCCAGGAAGAAGCCAAAGAATGGACCCAAGCCTGAGACTGATTGCTTTTATTGCAAGGGAACGGGTCACTGGAAGCGGAACTGCCCCAAATACTTAGCAGATAAGAAGGCCGGCAACATCAAAGGTATATGTGATATACATGTTATTTATGTGTACCTTACTAGCGCTCGTAGTAGCTCCTGGGTATTTGATACCGGTGCAGTTGCTCACGTTTGTAACTCAAAGCAGGAGCTGCGGAATAAGTGGAGACTGGCGAAGGACAAGGTGATGATGCGCGTCGGAATGGTTCCAAGGTGATGGGCCTCGAACCCCTTGTTGGTTACCCCAAGTGGAAGGTGTAAGATGCAGTAAGTAGAAGTGTTTTCCCCTAGCAAAGATGCCAAGGATCGAATCCCCAGAGACTCCTAGGTTCAACAAGTAGGTGTCAACTGCTAACGGCGCAATTAGCAATCAACGTGGACCTGCACACAGATACAAATAACTTTGCTCCCAACGAGTACAGAGAGGTTGTCAATCTCTCCGGCCTTGTAGTTCACAAAGGGTTAAAAGCAATATGATAGTAGTGATAGATAGTGTTTTGCAATAGTAAGTAAAATAGTGAAAAGTAAATAGTGGATGCGATCAATGATGGTAATATGGACCGGAGTCTCATGATGTTCACTAGTGATGCCTCTCTCCCAAAAGACGATAAAACAGCTATGTGAGGTAAACAAATTACAGCTGGGCAATTGACAGGACCACGAACGCAAACCAATGCTGACTACATTGCAAGAAAGGTTGAGGTTCAAAGCATGGGCGGTACGCCAAAGTAAGTAGACCGAAATCCATCAATATCTACTACTAATCATCCACCTTGAGATATCTATCCAGAACATCTCGCTGGTATTAAGTTGCGAGTCCCACCCATAGTGTAAACTCAATGCAACAGACAACTGCATTAAAAGAACTTTGCGTAAAGTAAACAATCCTTGCACCCGCGGGCACAAGCACCATTGTATTCCCCCTTGTGGCAACATCACATCCCCTAGACTCATGTTTCTGTCACTCAAGCTAGTCATCGAGGGGCATGAACCCACAATCGAGCACAACGTTCCCTCTTGGAGTCACTACCTATTACTCGGCCAAAGCAATAAATAACAACGGAGAACATGCAAGAATTACTTATGAACTAAAATATAAAAGAGGTGAATCAAATATATTACTCAAGATCAATCTGAACATAATCTCATAATCCATCGGATCCCAGCAAACTCAACATAGCAACAACATAAGGATTACATAGGTGCCTCGATCATGTAGGGCAGCTCACGAGGACTAATTAGTGAAGCACAAGAACGGGAGGAGAACATCACATAGCTACTGGTCATGGACTCATGGTCCAAGGGAGACTACTCACGAGTCATCCGGGAGGCGTCCATGGTGGTGGAGAAGCTCCCGGTGGTGATCCTCCCCTCCGGCAGGGTGCCGGGAAGAGTTCTCCTGGTGCTCCCGATCTTGGAAGCGGCGGCGGCGGCGGAACAGAGATGGGATCACGAAAAGAAGTCCTGTTCTGAGGGTTTCGGAGGTCCCTCTAAATATATGCCAAAGGGGGGCACCGGACGGGCTTCGGGGGGCCCAGGCGCCCCCCCGGCGCGGCCCTGGGGGGGTGCGCGCCCACAGGGCGCCTGGAGCCCCTGTGGCCCCCCAGGCTGCCCTTCGGACGCAGTGTTGTTTCCGTATCGCTGATTTTTTATATAATTTTTCTGGATTTTTCTGGGCAGTTCTCGAAACGTGAAAACCTGAAATACAAAAACAGCCGAAAACAGAAACTGGCACTGGGGTGCACTGGATTAGTAAGTTAGTCCAAATATGATCAAAAGTGTATGGAAGTGTATGAATATCATAGCAATATCACCCAAAAGTGGCATGGAGCAAGCAGAAATTATAGATACGTTTTGGAGGTATCAACATCCCCAAGCTTAATTCCTGCTCGTCCTCGAGTAGGTAAATGATAACAAGAATAATTTCTGTGGTGACATGCTATTAACCATATAGGACTTTCTCATAGTCATATGACAAAAGCTTACTGAGACAATGATTCTAAAGTAATTAAGTTGCCTCAAGAGAAAATCACAAATGACTGAAAGTTTTACAACATGAAACTAAAACATCAAAAAGATTTGCAATGAACATGATGTGCAAATATGATAAAGTGATATCTAGCTTGCCCCCTTTAGTGATGCAAAACATAAATGCAGGGGCACCTTCAAGGTTTAAGTGATGACTAGATACAATCATTTCAGAATAAACGATATCACAATCATGCAAAAGACAATGCTACTTTGGGACAATGCACATTACACTCAGAATGACAATCATGCTCTCAGTAGTTGGTGCTTTAACATAAAAGTAAAAGAAAGGTTAAGTGCTAGAGCTTTTTATTTTGAAAACATGGAAGCAATTGTGTCAACGGTAGTAGTACTTCATATGTGTCATGCATAAAACATCCTATAAGTTGCAAGCCTCATGCATCGAATACTAATAGTGCTCGCTCCTTGTCCTAATTAGCTCGGATTCCCATGGGTTATCATTGCATTGCATATGTTTTAACCAAGTGTCACAAAAGGGGTACCTCTATGCCACCTGTACAAAGGTCCAAGGAGATAAATCGCATTTGATTTCTCGTTTTTGATAGATCTCAACTTGAGGACATCCATACCGGGACAACATAGAAAATAGATGATGGACTCCTCTTTAATGCATAAGCATATTCTCATAAGAGATTGAGGATTAAGGTCCAAGCTAAAACTTCCACCATGATGCATGGCTTTGGTTGGCGGCCCAATGTTCTTCTCTAACAATATGCATATTAATTCAACCCACGGTAAATCACCCTTACTTCAGACAAGACGAACATGCATAGCAACTCACATGATATTCAACAAAAGTGTGACAGTTGATGGCGTCCCCAGAAACATGGTTACCGCTCAGCAAGCAACTTATAAGAAATAAGATACAGAAGTAACATATTCTTTACCACAATAGTTTTTAGGCTACTTTCCCATGAGCTATGTATTGCATGGTTAGTTTGCTTAGTGCAGGTAGACGTTAGCAAAAGACTGGGAGCGACCAACTAAGAGAGCAATGACGGTCATAATCATGCAGAGCGACAAAGCAATATTGAATCAGGCATGGTAGTTATATCGCTACTCAGAAATAAAAGATCATCAAGGCTTGACAGACTTTCTTTACAGTCTTGAATATGCGTGAGCATACGCCAAGTCAATCAAAATAAATTCTCGAAGGAAGATATTACTAAACCATACCATATCATAGGCAAACAAACCAAGTTGGTATTCCAATAACACATTTGGAACCCCCCCAGCTATTTGAGATTAACCAAAAGAAAACCTGAACTACTAAGCACCATCATGAAAGTAGCATCTTTATCATAGACACATTAACCCATGCAACGGAAGCAAACTCTCTTAATAAGGTGAGCATGGTAATTAAAGAGAGTTCAAGCAACCAACTAAATAAAAGCTCTTGAAAAGATAAGCATGAATACTAAGAGCAGAGCACGATAGTAGCTATTAAAAGACAAAGAACACACACAGCATAGATAGACATGAAAATTCTATGTAATGTTCTAGGTAGAAGTGGAGCGTGTTTCTCTCCCACATAAAGGAATGTTGGGTTCCGACTCGTTATGAAAAGCTAAAAAGAAAACTAAAAGCAAGACGCTCCAAGCATAGCACATAACATATGAAGTGATAAAAATATAGCGAAACGAAAGATGAACTGATAATGTTGATGGAGAAGGGGATGCACGGGGGCATCCCCAAGCTTAGACGCTTGAGTCTCCTTGAATATTTCTTGGGGGTGCATGGGGGCATCCCCAAGCTTGAGCGCTTGACACTCCTGAATCTTTTTATCATCTTCCCTCGCACACTTGAAAACTCCCTTCATACATAACTCATCATAATCTGATTAGCGAGGTTAGTACCCTTAATAAAATAATTATACCTTGCTGGAAATAAGGATATTCTTGAAGTTCTACTGTTTCTCAAGATTGCCAAAAGGTTTTTGCAAAGAAAAAGCAAGTTCTTAATTTGCAAAGTGAAGGTAAGGCAAAACAGGACAGAATCTGTGGAAAACAGAACAGCAGGCAGTAATTGACCTGTTCGGGATACTTCTGCAACTCAAATAAAAAAACTCAGAACTGACGCACGAAAGACAATTATATAGAGAACGCTGTCGAAACATTTCAGACCAAAAAGATGATCTGGTGATTTTATATGAATTTTTCTATCCAAGGACAGAATCTGTTTCCTGGACAGCACCTCACAACTTTTGAACTTTCTAGCAATCGGAGGCTATACTTGGCACAAATATGAAAAGCAAAGATACAATGATGATGCTACAGCAGTAAACAACATCAAGACACAACAAAAGCAAAAAATTTATTCATGTGGGCTACCTCCCAAAAGCGCTTTCTTTTATGCCTTTAAGCTAGGCATAATGCATACATCAAGTTGTATCAATTGAACCATCATCAAGATCATCAAAAAGCTCTTCAATAATACAACTAGTCTTAAGAGGACTCTCAAATAAAGGCCTCATAGAGATACTTCTAGGTAGAAGACCAAAAGGATAAAAGTCAAGGGAAGATTCATTTATAAATTCATCAATGATAGGTGTTTCTTCCAAAGTCTTTACATTTTCAACCCCTTTGGCAATAGGTGGATTGCTTTTAGAACAGGGAGCCTTTGGAACGTGAACTAACTTAGGCTCCCTCTTTGCCGGAGTTTCTACCTTTTCGGTTTTGATCGAGGAGAAAGTAGTTCCTAAGGTATCAAATATTTCCTCAATCTTGTCCACCCTAGAAGAGTCAGAATCATGGAATTTGACGGTCTCCAAAATTTTGAAAATTTTATGCATGGAGCTATCAAGTCTATTCAAATTCCCTTGGATCTTTCGATCCAACTCATTCATCTTATTAGTGCTTGGCATCTCTAGCTCTAATTTTTCAAGTTTTTTCATAATGTGAGCTAGGGTGATGTCCTCTCGAATGCTAACAACAGGGGGACTCCCAACAAGATTTTCAATAATACTAAGAGACTCCCAAACTGGGGCCTCTAGGAAATTCCCATTGATAGCAGTATCTAGAATAAACCTATTCCAAGAAGTAATTCCAACATAAAAATTTCTAAGTAAGATAGTAGTAGGTTGCTTCTTGGTGGCTCTTTTTTGTGAATCATTAATTCTATACCAAGCATCTTTCAAACTTTCCCCACCTCTTTGTTTAAAGGTGAGAACTTCTGCCTCGTCAAAGACAAAAGGACCAGACATAATTACAACTAAAGAATAAGATAACTATTTTTTTGATTTTTGATACAAGGAACTAAAGCAAAAAATGAAAAGTAAACTAACAAGACTAAAAAGCAAAGGTAAAAGATAGCATGCAACTCCCCTATCCTGAATAGTGGAGTCCCCGGCAACGGCGCCAGAAAATACTCCTATATGGGCCTCGAACCCCTCGTTGGTTACCCCAAGTGGAAGGTGTAAGATGCAGTAAGTAGAAGTGTTTTCCCCTAGCAAAGATGCCAAGGATCGAATCCCCAGAGACTCCTAGGTTCAACAAGTAGGTGTCAACTGCTAACGGCGCAATTAGCAATCAACGTGGACCTGCACACAGATACAAATAACTTTGCTCCCAACGAGTACAGAGAGGTTGTCAATCTCTCCGGCCTTGTAGTTCACAAAGGGTTAAAAGCAATATGATAGTAGTGATAGATAGTGTTTTGCAATAGTAAGTAAAATAGTGAAAAGTAAATAGTGGATGCGATCAATGATGGTAATATGGACCGGAGTCTCATGATGTTCACTAGTGATGTCTCTCTCCCAAAAGACGATAAAACAGCTATGTGAGGTAAACAAATTACAGCTGGGCAATTGACAGGACCACGAACGCAAACCAATGCTGACTACATTGCAAGAAAGGTTGAGGTTCAAAGCATGGGCGGTACGCCAAAGTAAGTAGACCGAAATCCATCAATATCTACTACTAATCATCCACCTTGAGATATCTATCCAGAACATCTCGCTCGTATTAAGTTGCGAGTCCCACCCATAGTGTAAACTCAATGCAACAGACAACTGCATTAAAAGAACTTTGCGTAAAGTAAACAATCCTTGCACCCGCGGGCACAAGAACCGTTGTTTTCCCCCTTGTGGCAACAGCACATCCCCTAGACTCATGTTTCTTTCACTCAAGCTAGTCATCGAGGGGCATGAACCCACAATCGAGCATAACGTTCCCTCTTGGAGTCACTACCTATTACTCGGCCAAAGCAATAAATAACAACGGAGAACATGCAAGAATTACTTATGAACTAAAATATAAAAGAGGTGAATCAAATATATTACTCAAGATCAATCTGAACATAATCTCATAATCCATCGGATCCCAGCAAACTCAACATAGCAACAGCATAAGGATTACATAGGTGCATCGATCATGTAGGGCAGCTCACGAGGACTAATTAGTGAAGCACAAGAACGGGAGGAGAACATCACATAGCTACTGGTCATGGACTCATGGTCCAAGGGAGACTACTCACGAGTCATCCGGGAGGCGTCCATGGTGGTGGAGAAGCTCCCGGTGGTGATCCTCCCCTCCGGCAGGGTGCCGGGAAGAGTTCTCCTGGTGCTCCCGATCTTGGAAGCGGCGGCGGCGGCGGAACAGAGATGGGATCGCGAAAAGGGTTCCTGTTCTGAGGGTTACGGAGGACCCTTTAAATATATGCCAAAGTAGGGCACCGGGGGAGCCTCGGGGGGCCCAGGCGCCCCCCCGGCGCGGCCCAAGGGGGGCGCGCCCACAGGGCGCCTGGAGCCCCTGTGCCCCCCAGGCTGCCCTTCGGAGGCAGTGTTGTTTCCGGATCGCTGATTTTTTATATAATTTTTCTGGATTTTTCTGGGCAGTTCTCGAAACGTGAAAACCTGAAATACAAAAACAGCCGAAAACAGAAACTAGCACTGGGGTGCACTGGATTAGTAAGTTAGTCCAAATATGATCAAAAGTGTATGAATATCATAGCAATATCACCCAAAAGTGGCATGGAGCAAGCAGAAATTATAGATACATTTTGGACGTATCACAAGGTCGATGTGATCGCCGTCGGCACGCTACCTCTGCATCTACCTTCGGGATTAGTTTTAAACCTCAATAATTGTTATTTAGTACTAGCTTTGAGCATGAACATTGTATCTGGATCTCGTTTAATGTGAGATGGCTACTCATTTAAATCCGAAAATAATGGTTGTTCTATTTATATGAGAGAAATGCTTATGGTCATGCCCCGCTGGTCAATGGTTTATTTTTAATGAATCTCGAACGTGATGTTACACATATTCATAGTGTGAATGCCAAAAGATGTAAGGTTGATAAAGATAGTCCCACATACTTTTGGCACTGCCGCCTTGGTCATATTGGTGTCAAACGTATGAAGAAGCTCCATGCAGATGGACTTTTGGAGTCTCTTGATTATGAATCATTTGACACGTGCGAACCATGCCTCTTGGGAAAGATGACCAAAACTCCGTTCTCTGGAACAATGGAGCGAGCAACCAACTTGTTGGAAATCATACATACCGATGTGTGTGGTCCAATGAGTGTTGAAGCTCGCGGTGGCTATCGTTATGTTCTCACCCTCACAGATGACTTAAGTAGATATGGGTATGTCTACTTGATGAAACACAAGTCTGAGACCTTTGAAAAGTTCAAGGAATTTCAGAATGAGGTTGAGAATCAACGTGATAGAAAAATAAAGTTCTTACGATCAGATCGTGGAGGAGAATATTTGAGTCACGAATTTGGCACGCACCTAAGGAACTGTGGAATTGTTTCAAAATTGACGCCGCCTGGAACACCTCAGCGTAATCGTGTGTCCGAACGTCATAATCATACTCTGTTGGACATGGTGCGATCTATGATGTCTCTTACCGACTTACCGCTATCATTTTGGGGTTATGCTTTAGAGACTGCCGCATTCGCTTTAAATAGGGCACCGTCTAAATCCGTTGAGACGACACCGTATGAACTTTGGTTTGGGAAGAAACCTAAGTTGTCGTTTCTAAAAGTTTGGGGATGTGATGCTTATGTCAAGAAACTTCAACCTGAAAAGCTCGGACCCAAATCGAAAAAATGCGTCTTCATAGGATACCCTAAGGAAACTATTGGGTACACCTTCTACCTCAGATCCGAAGGCAAGGTCTTCGTTGCCAAGAATGGATCCTTTCTCGAGAAAGAGTTTCTCTCAAAAGAAGTGAGTGGGAGGAAAGTGGAACTTGATGAGGTGATAGTCACCCCTTCCGAACCAGAAAGTAGCGCAGCGCGGGAAGATGTTCCTGTGGTGCCTGCACTGACTAGGGAGGAAGTTAATGATAATGATCATGAAGCTTCAGATCAAGTTACTGCTGAACTTCGTAGGTCCACAAGGACACGTTCCGCACCAGAGTGGTATGGCAACCCTGTCCTGGAAATCATGTTGTTAGACAACGGTGAACCTTCGAACTATGAAGAAGCGATGGCGGGCCCGGGTTCCAACAAATGGCTTGAAGCCATGAAATCCGAGATAGGATCCATGTATGATAACAAAGTATGGACTTTGGTGGACTTGCCCGATGATCGGCGCGTCATAGAAAATAAATGGATCTTTAAGAAGAAGACTGATGCAGATGGTAATGTGACCATCTATAAGGCTCGACTTGTCGCTAAAGGTTATCGACAAGTTCAAGGAATTGACTACGACGAGACTTTCTCTCCCGTAGCGATGCTGAAGTCCATCCGAATCATGTTAGCAATTGTCGCATTCTATGATTATGAGATATGGCAAATGGACGTCAAAACGGCATTCCTTAATGGCTTCCTCAAGGAAGAACTGTATATGATGCAGCCGAAAGGTTTTGTCGATCCTTACATTGCTAACAAGGTACGCAAGCTCCAGCGCTCAATCTATGGGCTGGTGCAAGCATCTCGGAGTTGGAACATTCACTTTGATGAGGTGATCAAAGCGTTTGGGTTTATACAGACTTGGGGAGAAGCCTGTATTTACAAGAAACTGAGTGGGAGCTCTGTAGCATTTCTCATATTATATCTGGATAATATATTTCTGATGGGAAATGATGTAGAACTCTTAGAAAGCATAAAGGCCTACTTGAATAAGTGTTTTTCAATGAAGGACCTTGGAGAAGCTGCTTACATATTAGGCATCAAGATCTATAGAGATAGATCGAGACGCCTCATTGGTCTTTCACAAAGCACATACCTTGACAAGATATTGAAGAAGTTCAATATGGATCAGTCCAAGAAAGGGTTCTTGCCAGTATTGCAAGGTATGAGATTGAGCATAGCTCAATGCCCGACCTCGGCAGAAGATAGAGAAAAGATGAGTGTCATCCCCTATGCCTCAGCCATAGGTTCTATTATGTATGCCATGATGTGTACCAGACCTGATGTGAACTTGCCATAAGTTTGGTGGGGAGGTACCAAAGTGATCCCGGTATGGAACACTGGACAGCAGTCAAGAACATCCTGAAGTACCTGAAAAGGACTAAGGATATGTTCCTCGTCTATGGAGGTGACAAAGAGCTCGTCGTAAAGGGTTACGTCGATGCTAGCTTCGACACAGATCTGGATGACTCCAAGTCACAAACCGGATACGTGCATATTTTGAATGGTGTGGCAGTCAGCTGGTGCAGGTGCAAGCAGAGCATCGTGGCGGCATCTACATGTGAAGCGGAGTACATAGCTGCTTCCGAAGCAGCGCAAGAAGGATTCTGGATGAAGGAGTTCATCACCGGCCTAGGAGTTATTCCAAGCGCGTCGGGCCCGATGACTCTCTTCTGTGACAACACTGGAGCTATTGCCATTGCCAAGGAGCCCAGGTTTCACAAGAAGACCAAGCACATCAAGCGCCGTTTCAACTCCATCCGAAATTATATTCAAGATGGAGACATAGATATTTGTAAAGTGCATACGGATCTGAATGTCGCAGATCCGTTGACTAAACCTCTTTCACGAGCAAAACATGATCAACACCAGAACTCTATGGGTGTACGATTCATCACAGTGTAACTAGATTATTGACTCTAGTGCAAGTGGGGGACTGTTGGAAATATGCCCTAGAGGCAATAATAAATTGGTTATTATTCTATTTCCTTGTTCATGATAATTGTCTGTTGTTCATGCTTTAATTATATTATCCGGAAACAGTGATACATGTGTGAATACATAGACCACAACATGTCCCTAGTAAGCCTCTAGTTGACTAGCTCGTTGATCAACAGATGGTTAGGGTTTCCTGACCATGGACATTGGATGTCATTGATAATGGGATCACATCATTAGGAGAATGATGTGATGGACAAGACCCAATCCTAAGCCTAGCACAAGATCGTGTAGTTCGTATGCTAAAGCTTTTCCAATGTCAAGTATCCTTTCCTTAGACCATGAGGTTCTGCAACTCCCGGATATCGTAGGAATACTTTGGGTGTGCCAAACGTCACAACGTAACTAGGTGGCAATAAAGGTACACTAAGGGTATCTCCGAAAGCATCTGTTGGGTTGGCACGAACCGAGACTAGGATTTGTCACTCCGTATGACGGAGAGGTATCTCTGGGTCCACTCGGTAATACATCATCGTAATGAGCTCAATGTGACATAGGGGTTAGTCACGGGATGATTTGTTACAGAACGAATAAAGAGACTTGCCATAACGAGATTGAACAAGGTATCGGTATACCAACGATCGAATCTCGGGCAAGTACTATACCGATAGACAAAGGGAATTGCGTACGGGATTGATTGAATCCTCGACATCGTGGTTCATCTGATGAGATCCTCGAGGAGCATGTGGGAGCCAACATGGGTATCCAGATCCCGTTGTTGGCTATTGGCCAGAGAGTCGTCTCGGTCATGTCTGCGTGTCTCCCGAACCCGTAGGGTCTGCACACTTAAGGTTCGGTGACGCTAGGGTTGTAGAAATATTAGTATGCGGTAACCCGAAAGTTGTTCGGGGTCCCGGATGAGATCCAGGACATCATGAAGAGTTCCGGAATGGCCCGGAGGTAAAGATTTGTATATAGGAAGTCCAGTTTCGGCCACCGGGAAAGTTTTGGGGGTCACCAGTATTGTACCGGGACCACCGGAAGGGTCCCGGGGGTCCACCGGGTGGGGCTGCCTATCCCGGAGGGCCCCATGGGCTGAAGTGGGAAGGGAACCAGCCCCTGGTGGGCTAGTGCGCCCCCATGGGCCTCCCCCTGCACCTAGGGTTGGAAACCCTGGGGGGCGCCCCACCAAACTTGGGGGGCAAGTTCCCCCCCTTGGCCGCCGCCCCCCTTGAGATTGGATCTCTAGGGGCCGGCGCCCCCCAGGGCCCCTATATAAAGAGGGGGAGGGAGGGCTGCACACTCTAGCCCCTGGCGCCTCCCTCTCCCCCTGTGACACCTCTCGCTCTCGCTGAGCTTGGCGAAGCCCTGCCGAAATCCCCGCTGCGTCCACCATCACGTCGTCCTGCTGCTAGATCTCCATCAACCTCTCCTCCCCCTTGCTGGATCAAGAAGGAGGAGACGTCTCTCCCAACCGTACGTGTGTTGAACGCGGAGGTGCCATCCGTTCGGCGCTCGGTCATCGGTGATTTGGATCACGACGAGTACGACTCCATCAACCCCGTTCTCTTGAACGCTTCCGCGTGCGATCTACAAGGGTATGTAGATGCACTCCCATCTCCCTCATTGCTAGATGACTCCATAGATTGATCTTGGTGATGCGTAGAAAATTTTAAAATTCTGCTACGTTCCCCAACAATGGTCTCTCTCAAACAACCCTGTAACCAAATAACAAAGAGTCTCTTATGTCCCCAACACACCCAATACAATCGTAAATTGTATAGGTGCACTAGTTCGGCGAAGAGATTGTGATACAAGTGCAATATGGATGGTAGATATAGGTTTTTGTAATCTGAAAATATAAAAAACAGCAAAGTAACTAAAGATAAAAGTGAGCGTAAATGGTATTGCAATGCTAGGAAACAAGGCCTAGGGTTCATACTTTCGCTAGTGCAAGTTCTCCCAACAATAATAACATAACTGGATCATATAACTATCCCTCAACATGCAACAAAGAGTCACTCCAAAGTCACTAATAGCGGAGAACAAACAAAGAGATTATTGTAGGGTACGAAACCACCTCAAAGTTATTCTTTCTAATCGATCTATTTATGAGTCCGTAGTAAAATAACATGAAGCTATTCTTTTCGTTCGATCTATCATAGAGTTCGTACTAGAATAACACCTTAAGATACAAATCAACCAAAACCCTAATGTCACCTAGATACTCCATTGTCACCTGAAGTATCCGTGGGCATGATTATACGATATGCATCACACAATCTCAGATTCATCTATTCAACCAACACAAAGAACTTCAAAGAGTGCCCCAAAGTTTCTACTAGTGAGTCAAGACGAAAACGTGTGCCAACCCCTATGCATAAGTTCACAAGGTCATTGAACTCGCAAGTTGATCACTAAGACATACATCAAGTAGATCACGTGATATCCCATTGTCACCACAGATAAGCACATGCAAGACATACATCAAGTGTTCTCAAATCCTTAAAGACTCAATCCGATAAGATAACTTCAAAGGGAAAAGTCAATTCATCACAAGAGAGTAGAGGGGGAGAAACATCATAAGATCCAACTATGATTGGAAAGCTCGTGATACATCAAGATCGTGCCATCTCAAGAACACGAGAGAGAGAGAGAGAGAGAGAGAGAGAGAGAGATCAAACACATAGCTACTGGTACATACCCTCAGCCTCGAGGGTGGACTACTCCCTCCTCGTCATGGAGAGCGCCAGGATGATGAAGATGGCCACCGGTGTGGGTTCCCCTCTCCGGCAGGGTGCCGAAACGGGTCTAGATTGGTTTTCGGTGGCAACAAAGGCTTTCGGCGGCGGAACTCCCGATCTAGGTTATTTTCCGGAGGTTTCTGTATATATAGGGGGTGTTGGAGTCGGGGGCAAGTAAAGGAGGTCTCCAGGCTATCCACGAGGCAGGGGGCGCGCCCAGAGGGGTGGCACACCCCCTACCTTCATGGGCAGCCCGTGGACCTTCTGGTCCTCCTCTGGTACTCTCTGGTCTTCTTCTGGTCCAAAAACGTCCTCCGTTGAGTTTCAAGTCAATTGGGCTCCGTTTCATATTCCTTTTCTACGATACTCTAAAACAAGGGAAAAACAAAAACTGGCACTGGGCTCTGGGTTAATAGGTTAGTCGCAAAAATCATATAAAAGTGTATATAAAAGCCCATAAAACATCCTAGAAGGATAATATAATAGCATGAAACAGTGAAAAATTATAGATACGTTGGAGACGTATCACCATGGATATAGCACTATAGGTGGAATGGAGTGGTGGTTGTGGAGATGACAAAAAGAGGAAGATAGCCTCACATCAACTAGGCATATCAATGGGCTATGGAGATTCCCATCAATAGATATCAATGTGAGTGAGTAGGGATTGCCATGCAACGGATGCACTAGAGCTATAAGTGTATGAAAGCTCAACAAAAGAAACTAGGTGGGTGTGCATCCAACTTGCTTGCTCACGAAAACCGAGGGTACTTTGAGGAAGCCCATCGTTGGAATATAAAAGCCAAGTTCTATAATGAAAATTCCCACTAGTATATGAAAGTGACAAAACAAGAGACTCTCTATCATGAAGATCATGGTGCTACTTTGAAGCACAAGTGTGGAAAAAGATAGTAGCATTATCCCTTTTCTTTTCCTTTTTTTCTCTTTTTTTTTCTTTTTTTGGGGCCTTTCTTGTTTTCTTTGGCCTTTCCCTTTTTTCCCTTTTTTTCTTTGGGACAATGCTCTAATAATGATGATCATCACACTTATATTGATTTACAGCTCGATATTACAACTCGATACTAGAACAAAGTATGACTCTATATGAATACCTCCGGCGTACCGGGATGTGCAATGAACCAAGAGTGACATGTATGAAAAATTATGCATGGTGGCCTAGCCACGAATACGATGTCAACTACATGATCATGCATGGCAATATGACAATCGTGAAGCGTGTCATAGCAAACGGAACGGTGGAAAGTTGCATGGAAATATATCTCGGAATGGCTATGGAAATGCCATGATAGGTAGGTATGGTGGCTGTTTTGAGGAAGGTATAAGGTGGGTGTATAGTACCAGCGAGAGTTGCGTGGTACAAGAGAGGCGAGCAATGGTGGAAGGGTGAGAGTGCGTTTAATCCATGGACGCAACTTTAGTCATAAAGAACTCACATATTTATTGCAAAAATCTACAAGTCATCAAAACAAAGTACTACACGCATGCTCCTAGGGGAAGGGTTGGTAGGAGTTAACATAGCGTGATCCCGACCTCCACACAAAGGATGACACTCAATGAAATACCTCATGCTTCAAATTTGTCACACAACGGTTACCATACGTGCATGCTACGGGACTTGCAAACCTCAACACAAGTATTTCTCAAATTCACAATTACTCTACTAGCATGACTCTAATATCACCATCCTCATATCTCAAAACAATCATCAAGTATCAAACTTCTCATAACATTCAGTGCACTTTTTACGAAAGTTTTTATTATATCCCTCTTGGATGCCTATCATACTAGGACTAAATTCATAACCAAAGCAAATTACCATGCTTTTCTAAAAGACTCTCAAAATAATATAAGTGAAGCATGAGAGTTCATCTATTTCTTCAAAATAAAACCACCGTCGTGCTCTAAAAAGATATAAGTGAAGCACTAGAGCAAGCAACAAACTACTCCAAAAGATATAAGTGCAGATCAATGAGTGGTTGAATAATTATGTAACTATGCGAAGACTCTCTAACATTTAAGATTTTAAGATATTGGGATATTATGTAAACAGCAAGCAAAACAAAATAAAACAAAATGACGCTCCAAGCAAATCACATATCATGTGGTGAATAAAAATATAGCCTCAAGTAAAGTTACCGATAGATGAAGACGAAAGAGGGGATGCCTTTCCAGGGCATCCCCAAGCTTAGGCTTTTGGTTGTCCTTGAATTTTACCTTGGGGTGCCTTGGGCATCCCCAAGTTTAGGCTCTTGCCACTCCTTATTACATAGTCCATCGAATCTTTACCCAAAACTTGAAAACTTCACAACACAAAACTCAACAGAAAACTCGAAAGCTCCGTTAGTATAAGAAAATAAAACCACCACTTAGGTACTGTTGTGAACTCATTATAAATTCGTATTGGTGTAATATATTCCAACTTCTCTATGGTTCATACCCTCCGATACTACTCATAGATTCATCAAAATAAGCAAACAACACACGAAAACAGAATCTGTCAAAAACAGAATAGTCTGTAGCAATCTGTAACTTTCGAATACTTCTGTAACTCAAAAAATTCTGAAATAAATTGGTGGAAGTGAGGAATTTTTATATTAATCATCTGCAAAAAGAATCAACTAAAAATCATTCTCCAGTAAAAAATGGTAGCCAATCTCGTGAGCGCTAAAGTTTCTGTTTTTTTACAGCATGATCGCATAAACTTCACACAAGTCTTCCCAAAGGTTCTACTTGGCACAAACACTAATTAAAACACAAAACCACATCTAAACAGAAGCTATATGCAATATTTATTCCTAAACAGAAGCAAAAACAAAGAAAATAAAATTGGGTTGCCTCCCAACAAGCGATATCGTTTAAAGCCCGTAGCTAGGCACAATGATTTCAATGATGCTCACATGAAAGATAAGAATTGAAACATAAAGAGAGCATCATGAAGAATATGACTAGCACATTTAAGTCTAACCCACTTCATATGCATAGGGATTTTGTGAGCAAACAACTTATGGGGACGATAATTAACTAGCATAGGAAGGGAAAACGAGCATAACTTCGGGATTTTAGGCACATAGAGAGGAAACTTGATATTATTGCAACTCCTACAAGCATATATTCAACAATATAAAAAGCACATAAGCAAAATTCTTATCATTCATAGTAGTGGGAGGAGAAAATTCAACAAAATAACTATCATGTGAAGCATAATCCAATTGAAAATTAAAATCATGATGACAAGTTTCATGGTTATCTTTATTCTTTATAGCATATGTGGCATCACAATAATCATCATAAGTAGCAACTTTGTTCTCATCATAATAAATTTGCTCATCAAAACTTGGGGGACTAAACATATCATCTTCGTCAAACATAGCATCTCCAAGCTTGTGGTTTTGCATATCATTAGCATCATGGGTATTCAAAGAATTCATACTAACAACGTTGCAATCATGCTCATCATTCACATATTTTATGCCAAGCATTCTATGTAATTCTTCTTCTAGTACTTGAGCACAATTTTCCTTCCCATCGTTTTCACGAAAGATATTAAGAAGATGAAGCATATGAGGCAACCTCAATTCATTTTTTTTGTAGTTTTATTTTATAAACTAAACTAGTGATAAAACAAGAAACTAAAAGATTCGATTGCAAGATCTATAGATATACCTTCAAGCACTCACCTCCCCGGCAACAGCGCCAGAAAAGAGCTTGATGTCTACTACGCAACCTTCTTCTTGTAGACGTTGTTGGGCCTCCAAGTGTAGAGGTTTGTAGGACAGTAGAAAATTTCCCTCAAGTGGATGACCTAAGGTTTATCAATCCGTGGGAGGCGTAGGATGAAGATGGTCTCTCTCAAACAACCCTGCAACCAAATAACAAAGAGTCTCTTGTGTCCCCAACACACCCAATACAATGGCAAATTGTATGGGTGCACTAGTTCGGCGAAGAGATGGTGATACAGGTGCAATATGGATGGTAGATATAGGTTTTTGTAATCTGAAAATATAAAAACAGCAAGGTAACTAATGATAATAGTGAGCGTAAACGGTATTGCAATGCATTGAAACAAGGCCTAGGGTTCATACTTTCACTGGTGGAAGTTCTCTCAACAATAATAACATAACTGGATCATATAACTATCCCTCAACATGCAACAAAGAGTCACTCCAAAGTCACTAATAGCGGAGAACAAACGAAGAGATTATTATAGGGTACAAAACCACCTCAAAGTTATTCTTTCTGATCGATCTATTCAAGAGTCCGTAGTAAAATAACACAAAGCTATTCTTTTCATTTGATCTGTCCTAGAGTTCGTACTAGAGTAACACCTTAAGAGACAAATCAACCAAAACCCTAATGTCACCTAGATACTCCATTGTCACCTCAAGTATCCGTGGGTATGGTTATACGATATGCATCACACAATCTCAGATTCATCTATTCAACTAACACAAAGAACTTCAAAGAGTGCACCAAAGTTTCTACGGGAGAGTCAAGACAAAAACGTGTGCCAACCCCTATGCATAAGTTCACAAGGTCACTGAACCCGCAAGTTGATCACCAAAACATACATCAAGTGGATCACGTGATATCCCATTGTCACCACAGATAAGCACATGCAAGACATACATCAAGTGTTCTCAAATCCTTAAAAAGTCAATCCAATAAGATAACTTCAAAGGGAAAACTCAATCCATTACAAGGAAGTAGGAGGGGAGAAACATCATAAGATCCAACTATAGTAGCAAAGCTCGCGATACATCAAGATCGTGCCATCTTAAGAACACGAGAGAGAGAGAGAGAGAGAGAGAGAGAGAGAGAGAGAGAGAGAGAGAGAGAGAGATCAAACACATAGCTAATAGTACACACCCTCAGCCCCGAGGGTGAACTACTCCCCCCTCATCATGGAGAGCGCCGGGATGATGAAGATGGCCACCGGAGAGGGGTTCCCCCCTCCGGCAGGGTGCCGGAACAGGTCTAGATTGGTATTCAGTGGCAACAGAGGCTTTCGGCGGCGGAACTCCCGATCTAGGTTATTTTCTGGAGGTTTTAGTATATATAGGAGGTGTTGGTGTTGGGGACAAGTAAAGGGGACCTCTCGGCTGTCGATGAGATAGGGGTCGCGCCCAGGGGGCGCGCCCCCTGCCCTCGTGGGCAGCCCGGGAACCTTTTGGTCCCCCTCCGGCACTTTCTAGGCTTCTTCTGGTCCAAAAATAACCTCCGTTAAGTTTCAGGTCAATTGGGCTCCGTTTGATATTCCTTTTCTGCGATACTCTAAAACAAGAGAAAAACAGAAACTGGCACTGGGCTCTGGGTTAATAGGTTAGTCCCAAAAATCATATAAAAGTGTATATAAAAGCCCAATGCACATCCTAGAAGGATAATATAATAGCATGGAACAATCAAAAATTATAGGTACGTTGGAGACGTATCAGTGACACCCGCCGGCATCACCTCGTCACTGCCGGACAAGATGAAAGGGATTTCTCCTGGCCCCAAAGAACCATCACCGCCCGCCAATCCGGAGTGCTCCATCCAACTTGCCGCCCACGAGCATGTGCCACCACGACCACAACACCCTCCACAACGCCACACTATTGTAACCAGCACGAGGCCTAGAGGAAAGAGGGGGGTGGGACGGTGAGACCAGGGGCAACACCAACATAGTCGAACGGGAGGGAACAACCTCTGTCGCCCACATGGCAACCGACCGGAGGCGACGACGAGGGACACAACAGGCCCATAATGGCCCAGTCGGGCCCATGTGAAGTCCCTGCCTCCGCGCTGCAGAACGTCCAACGACCTCGCCGCCGTCGCCCGGAGACCACCGCCGCACCACCTTGACCTCCAAGGAGCCGCACCATCGGGGAAGAAACAGCCGGCGCGCCCCAACCCAGATGGGGCCTGAAGAGGCCCAAATCTGGGCCAAGCGGGCGCCGTCGGCCACGCCCGCACCAGCACACCGCCTCGCCACCAGCGGAAGCGCCGACGCACCGAGGAACCACCCCACCAAGCCAGACCGCCGCTATCGGGAGCCCCCGCACCAGACTCCTCGCGCATGGGGAAAGGTCGCCCAACGTCGCCAGTGCCGCGCGGGCAAGGCCCGGCGGACCACGCCGGCTGCGGTGGGAGGGGAGAAGGAGAGGAAGGGGGCCGGAGGCGGGGAGGCAGGCTAGGGTTCACCCGTCGCCTGCGGGGGACGAGGAATGAACCAGAGGGAGGGGAATCATGACTTGAGTGCTATTTTTGCTCGATGTGCTGCTTAGTGTCTGTCCACTTTTGTCTCTACAATGCAATACTGAGTTACATGCCAATTATGGTGGTGCTTCTGCGGATTTGGATTGAACGTAAGAATTTACCGCTATTTGTTGTCAAGCATGTCTAGACCAGGCTAAGAATGTCAGTTTAGGTGAATAAAGTGTGGTATATTGGTAGTATTGTCCATCACAGTTACATTGTTATTCACCAGATAAATATGAGATTAAACATGAGGAGTATTGGTAGAAACAGGTAAGTCTGTTTATTTGTTTGCAAGTCTATCTAATCATATCGAAGCTATTGCCATATCTTTATTACTTTTGGATTGGTGTCAGAATTATCTGATCCTCTGTTTCATTAATTTGCTCCTAATTTTCTAATGCATTTTGTATATTTGGAATAAGACAAATTATTGTTTAGTTACAAGTTCTTTATTTGTATAATGAGGAAAAAAATGGTTTTTATAAATGGTCACCAGTGATTTTTAATAGCAGCAACAAGGCATAGGCCATACATGTACATGTGTCCTTACTGTATGGGAACAAGGAGAAAAACGAGTGATTATGAATGATCGTTAGTGATTTGATTAGTACAAACAGAAAACGGGCCATGCATGTATGTGCTACCATTCTACATGTAATGCTGCAATGTCCTAATAGTTTGAACAACAACATAGTTGATGGGTCATAATTCTTGAAAGTTTAAATCATCTCCCCTCTATAATTGTGTTGAACTTTTTAGGGAAGGCGAGCAAGGAGCTCGTGGAAGCTGTGGTGTGCCTGCTCCGGCGCTCCCTTGACTCGCCGCCAACGTCGTCGGTGGTGCCGCAGCTGTGCAAGATTATTGTGGGGTCCAGTGCACGGGCGCTGAGGATGTTTGACTGCCCGGGCGAAGGCGAAGGTACTAGAGCTTGGTGTTTACGTGTAATTTTTTTTCCTCTCGTTGCAATGCACGGACATGCTTGGTACTAAGAATAATGGAACAAAACCACATTAGGAAGTCAACTACTGGTTAGCAAGAAAAAAAAACGAATTTCACAAAGCATTATAGCAGACCCAAATGATTGATGCTGCTGGGCTGGGTATGTTGCTGTTGTAATTTTCTGGGGCAAAAAAAAGTAACAAAAACGGTACGACGCCTGAGAGATTCGAACTCTCGCGGGGAAACCCCATGTACTTAGCAGGCACACGCCTTAACCACTCGGCCAAAGCGTCAGACGTGGCTCTTAAATTTTCGGCTGCTTATACAGTATTACCTCCGGGAAACAAAAATGTGCAGCGAATAAGTGATGCAGCTCCTTTTGAACCAACATTTGGCTGCTACTGACCTTTAGGGGTGATAAGTGCGATCTTCTGTTCCGCACGACGGATGGCAGAGGGCGCTCCATCTGACGCCGATCAATCGTGGAAATGGCACGCACCCTTGCTCTATGTAGCAGCAAAAGCCAAAAGGGTGGTCGTTACTATACTTTCGTAGTCACATCTTGGCATCTTGCTGATATAATAACTGGATTTTTTGTTCGTCATTTACGTGCATGCACATATATGCTCGCCCGTTGTTGATGATTCAGGCTTGGGCGAGAGGAATGGCTATGAGACCAAAGCTCCATTTGGCATTGCAATTCAGAAGAAGAAAAAAGAAAATGTGTCCGCTCAACTCGACGAGGTGAAGAATCTAAAACCGTGGCAGTTGAAAACAGCGTAACCAAAACCAGCGGACAACCCTAGCCCTAGCCCTGCTAGTTTCAGTTCCTGAGACCAATGTATTTCCGTTATGAAAGTAATGGAAAGGGGGAAAAGCCAGGTTCGAAAAAAAAAAACAGTGGACAACCGCCAGCCAGACGAAAAACAGTGGAATACAAACTGCAAGGCCAAATCATGACGATTTCAGCAGTGATGGATAATTCAGTGGACATGCATGAGCAGCGCCACGATAGCAACACAAGCCAGCGTGCAACTACTGTGAATGCAAAATTGTCAGCGCTTCTCTAGTGCTATAAAGGTCTAAGATCTGTTCTATAGTGCCATAGTGGCTGCGTGTACCACTAACATCTGCCCGCGTTGGTAAAGTCTTCTCCATACCTACAAAGCTAGATGGAGGGATGAGGGATCATTGTAGTTGTATCCAAAATCATTCAGCAACGGACATGTTTCCCTTTTTTGTTGTAGACAATGAAAAAAGAACACATTGCATACAATATTCGTCACATACATAAAAACACTTCGCGTACAATATTCGTCGCATACATACAATATTTCTGAAAAATCATCATGTATCGAAAAGAAAAGCAATCACATATTTTAGAATGTATTCATTCGTATTAAAATAAATCATCGCATATTCGAAAAATGTTCCACGTGTATGATTTTTTTTCATCATGTCTTTCAAATTGATCATCGTTTATTCAAAAAATCATCTCATGTCTAGAAGATTTTTTGTACTTATAAATGCATCAAAACTTAAATTGTTTTATTTTTTCCGAAAAATATTCATAGTTAAAAAAATTGAATTTTCAGAATATCCAGGAATTTGTTTTTTTTACAAAAATGTTAACAAACACGAATTAAAAATGTATCATGAATTTAAAAATGTTCCAATATTTAAAAACTCATAAATTTAAGTTTTCATGAATTATCAAAATAATCCAAAATAGAAAATCATCATTAAATTTTAGATTTTTTTAATTTGTTTTGCCATTTGTTGTGTGTCACACTATTCAACTTTGCCACTAGAAGTTACAACTACTCAAAAATGTCATCCTTTCGCTAAGCATGTGCTCAAAAACATCACTCGGCACCATTTACCTTCCGGTCAAAGGACATTGACGGGTGAAGTCACCAAAATACCCCTAGAACCCACTTGTCAGTGTTTCCTATACAACTCAATGTAACAGGTGGGTCCTACCTTTCAACACACAAAGAATGAAATTAGAAGAAAAAATAGCTTTGCACGCAGGTGATCGAATCCACGGGAGTCGTTTTTCTTCTAATTTAATTATCTGTGCGCTGACAACTAGGACCTACAGGTCATAGTGGAGAGATGACAGGTGGGTCCCGAGTATTTTGGTCACTTCACCCGACCGATCTGTAACGATGTTTTTTTTTCGAGGGTACGCCAATGACGTACCATAGCTTTATAGAAGGGAGAAATATGTACAAGAGATTACAAATGCGCTAGCTAGGCGTCACATGTCGACCCTAGCCTAGCCTCCACACCACTCCATCTATCTACTCTACTACCCTAACTCTAGTTGTCCTCCGAAAGCTCCTGCTTTGGCCCAAGTCCTTATGTCATCAAAGATCATGTTGACGGTATCCCACTCATTCTTGACCGTGCCAGCACCGAAAAGCCTTGCGTTCCTTTGTTTCCATAGAGTCCAACAGACTAGCATGACGAAAGCATTGAAGCCTTTTCGAGAATGCTTATCCACACGTTTTCTAGCCTCCGACCACCAATGCACCAAGCTTGAGTCATAGTTTGGGCATATGGCCGCGATGCCCAATCTAGTCAAGCAACGAAGCCACACTTGTCTTGAGAACACACACTGCAGTAATATATGGTCAACTGTGTCCTCCTCCTGGTCGCATAGGTAGCATTTAGACACTTGGTCTTGCAATTCATGTCTGGCTCTCCTATCTGAAGTCCATAAGCGGTATTGCACTGCTAGCCACATGAAAATTTTGCACGCCAGGGGCGCCTCACACTTCCAGATGGCTCCGGAAGAGTGGAATCTAACTCCTCCCTCACACAGCATCTTGTATGCAGATGATGCTGTGTAAACTCCAGATGCATTCCAAGCCCATATTGGGCGGTCCTCCACTTGGTCATCGAGCTGAACTTCCACTAGCCTCTCCCAGAGCCCAATGAGTTGGGTCAGCCCCTCTGTGCAAAGATCACCTACCATGTCATCCATCCAAGCATGCATGTGTAACGATGTGAGTGGCATTTTTTTGTATACCCTCAACAAAAGGATGGCATTTTTTTGTAGTTGAAACTTCCAGTCGCAAAATTGAGTTGTGTGACACAACTAGTGGCAAAACTGAGAATCTCTACTCCTAATGGAGTAGTTCGTACGTCGTTACGTTCGTTCGTTACTCCTCCCAACCATCAAAGATATAACCCCTCCCCGATAGGTTTTTTCTTCCACATATTTTTTACCATACAAACCACCAGTTTTGTAGCCCACGATCTCTTCCCAAGAATAAGGAGGCAAGCCTGTCTGAGGTCCAACACCTATTATGCATCGCGAGCCACATATAGAACCTGCATCGAAGTGGGGCCTTGGATTTCCATGTAAATTCCACTGTGGGCTCCACCTCGCGTCCCATGAAGGTTTTTCTGGCAAATAAAAACTGTTTTGTTTATATACACATCCTCTAATATAGAAGACCCGTAATATAAAATATCATTTATATTTTTATAAGTTCCACTTTTGTACATCGGAGATAACAGCTAATAGATTTGGGTGATACTTTAAAAAGATCAACTGGCATAAACACTGACATAATGATGAGAGACCGGACTGAAACACCACGAAATGAGGGCCACCATGAAGTGGATTTAAATTATGGATTGCCTTTAAAATTATAATTTATATTCTTAGTCGGATCACCGCTCTGTTTGTATACATTGTTAGGGCATCTTCAAAAGCGGACCCTCAAATATCCCGCAAGCATTCGGACCGCGCTGTCCTGACGTTGTTTGTTGTTCAATAAGACCCTGCATCGGTCCGCCGACGGGTTCGGACACACTTTTTTCTGCAAATTCGAGACAATCAAAGAGGAGCTTTGCCGGAGCCCGGACATCCGACTGGCCGACAAAAAGCCACCACGTGCCCTTGTCCGTGCAGGATGGGGTAAGACCGATCTTATTCGGCGGAAGAAGAACGTGATCAATAACTGATTAGCATGATATTTGGCGGAAGACTTCAAGCTAGCTAGCTTGATTTGGCAGAAGGGACACAGCTAGCTAGCCAAACATGATTTACTTAGTACAAAGCTCTGATTATTACTCCCTCTGCAAACAATTTTAAGAGTGCTTAATCACTAAAGTAGTGATCTAAATGATCTTATATTTCTTTACAAAGGGAAGTACTAAATACATGGTTTGTGCGAAATATTGGAACATATACCGCCAAAAACACTGATGTTAATCTTTGTTTTCTCTCCAAAAGGCAATGCTTTTGCTGAGTGTGTGGTGGAAGCTGCTTGCAATGCATTGCATTGGTTGGCCGAAGCTGCATGTGACATGTTAGCTTTGTGTTGGCGGAAGGTGTTGTTTTGTTTCTTTTCTTAATTGACCGTTGTTTAGCATGTTTAAAGTTAGACTGTTACGGATATTTGCGGCTACGGTTGAATGGCCGACTCCCACATCATTGTCTGCGGACTGGTTCCCGATCCATGGACGGATGTGGTATCTGATTTGCGGGTCAGCGTTCAAGATGCCCTTAAATTATCTTTTTAATCAACTTACATTGCACCATGAAATGAATTTTAATTATTACCCAATTGTTACGGTTTATCTTTTCTATACATATTTATACTAATTTCAGTCAAATACTTTAAAAGTCCGTGGCAATGCATTGGCATCCTACTAGTGAACAGTAAGTTGCGGGACTTGTCGGTGTAAGTTTTGAAACAGTAGGTACTGAATCCTAATCTTCAAGAGAATGCACGACTGATACATATGCATGGGGTGTTCCGTGCATGGTAAAATCTGTTTCCTCAAATTACTAGTCCAATGATAATGAACGAGGTCCGTACATATTACAAGTAGGGAAAGCACTTGTCGCACTCGGCCGAGCATTTGGTGTCGCAACTCTTTGTCAGTCCGCGCGCGCATGAGTTGCAGTCTTCGGCGGCACAGTCGATGCGGCATGCACTCCTGGCGGTGCCGCGGCAGTCGTCGCAGCCGCCGCCGGTGCAGTTGGCGGTGCACTTGTCGTTCTCGGTGGTCGTGCAGCTGCCGCAGCGACCAAATAACGGACTGCAGTCGCCGCGGCATGCGCTGCCGGCGGCGGCGTCGCAGTCACAGCCGCCGCCGACCGCGCAGTCGGCCGCGCACTTGTCTTTCTCGGCGATGGTGCAGTTGGTGCAGAGAGCACCGTACAGTTGGCATACGGTGCACGGGGTGGAGGTTGTGCACGCCGAATAGCATGCCGGATACGTATCCGAGTAGCACTGCTGGCGCCGGGACTGTGAGCATGGTGGGTTCCACGGCGCCGGAGATGGCGGTGGCACCGGCGGTGTCAGCGCGGGCGGTGGTGGCGCCTGTGCCGGCGGCGGTGGTGCTGGCCCCAGCGACGGACAGCGGCCCGATGAAGGTAGGACTAGCATGGTGAGAACCGCAGCGACGGCGGCCGCCTTGAGAGCGAGGCTGGCTGAACCTGCTGAAGCCATTAATTGGAAAAGAACAAGGATAGAAACGTGAAGATCGACTTACTTACACTGAGGTGCGTATGAGATAGGACAAGGCAATGTTATTTATAGGCACAGCCCAAATAGTAACAGTTATAGGCTTCAGTTTTGCTAAGTCTTCGCCAACTTAGACTTCGTTATGTCTCAGTCAATGTTATATTTTTTAATCTTGCATTGATATTTGTACAAAAAATTCTTTTAATTTAGCTTTTTCTTCTTAAATACTACTCCCTCCGTCCCAAAATAAGTGACGCAAAAGTGACTCAACTTTGCACTAAAGTTAGTGCAAAGTTGAGTCACTTTTGCGTCACTTATTTTGGGACGGAGGGAGTATATCACTTGATTGAGACTTGGTTTAGTCTCAGTCGACTGAGACCTAAACAGACCCCATAGACTTATAGCTAGGTATCATGTAAAAAGAATCAAGTTGCGTGTTGAGATCTGTTACAAGTTGACATATATGCATAGATCGATGAGTGCGCATTTGCATTTCCAGATCTGTGCCGTGCATGTTACAAAGTTGACACGCTGATATAGCAGTGCTACTTATCTTGACCGGGCACGATTCATCGCATGGACTTTCTGTTTGGCTTGGATGTCCATGGACAAGAACCCGTACTTAACCGAATACTCGAATGTATCTCAAAACCTCTTTTTGAACACGGCTTTGCAACTTGACTTGGTGTGCGTATGAGGCATGAGTGAAGGCCAGTTTTACTTGTTTCTAGGCATAGCCAAGAATCTCACATTCTCACGTGCATCTATGTACTGGGGACTAAATATCTACTATGTACAATGCATCAAGTTGCATGTAACCAGTAGCTGACATGCAAAGAGGATGGGATCAATATGTATGCTAAGCACGTACTCCCTCCGTTCCTAAATAATTGTCTTTCTAGAGATTTCAACAAGTGACTACATACGAAACAAAATGAGTGAATCTACACTCTAAAATATGTCTACATGCATCCGTATGTTGTAGTCCATTTGAAATGCCTAGAAAGACAAATATTTCGGAACAGAGGGAGTAGAATGCATCAAGTTGCATGTCGAGATCTGTGCCGTGCCTGTTACAAGTTGACATCCAGAGGGCACGATTCCTCGCATAGATTGGTTAAGGTTTGATTAGTTGTTTCTTCCTTCGCATGCGAGAGAGGAGCAGCGAAGCCCCGGCCTTAACGGGGAGCCGAGTACTCCCCGGGAGTGAGACGGCGACGACTTCAATGGCCATGGTGTTGTAGGTGGAGGCGAGTCGGATGTGTGACATCTCATTTTAATAGAAATGCATGGTAGACTACTTATCTCTTTTTTTAGCGGCAAAGTAGACTACTCATCTCAGCAAGAAGCATCTTCTTTTTCGGGAGCCCGTCCTAACGAAATCTTAATGTTAAGCGTGCTTGGCTTCGAGCAATTTGAGAATGAGTGACCGATAAGAAAGTTGATTCCGTGTGTGAGTGAGGACAATATGTGCAGGAAAGACTAGTGTTGATCTACGAGAACAGTCTAGATTCTAGATGATAGTTAGGTGCAACGGGTAGGAATCGATGGGTTTGCCCGGGGTGTTATAGGAATCCATGGGATGCCCGAGGCGTTACATGATAATTTTCTGCAACCACCGCTCGGATTGGAGAGAGCTCGAGACAGAGTCATGGGCGAAGTGGGTTGCCGTGGCATCGTCAGCAAGGTCTCAAGCGGAAACCCGCTGGAGGCGAGGCAAGGTGTTAGGGATATGGTCTGGTTGCAAAAATCTTGTTGGATAGGTTGAAGATAGCCGACAGGAAGAGGAACATGCTATTACAGTTTACGATGATCATATCGCAATTGTAGCATAGTCTAAGCTGGCTAAGAGCATCTATATATTAGCTGGGCGCCTCAAACCCGCCTCATACGTCCGGATGGGCCGCCCTGTCACTAACCAGCCATGAAATTTTGGCTCAGACGGGAGTCTTAAACGAGCCTCAAACGTGCGGGCTGACCGGCACTCCTCATATTCAGTCTAAATATGGGGCGGATATGGGGCGCCAGGGAACACCCACCACGTTAGACCCAACAGCCCGACCCCACCGCAAATTGCACCAAAACCATCCCCAGACCGTCGGATCCATTTGCTCTCTCCTCTCTTCTTCCTCCTCCGCGCCGTCCATCTCGCAACTCCGCCGTCGCGCGCGCTCCGCAGCCATTCCTAGGCTCTGCGCCGCTACCTCCGGCAGAGCGGTCCTCTCTCCTGTCCTCGCTGCATGCGGGGGACATCGTCACTGGCCCGTACGTCACCGCGATACATCCGGCAACTCTCTGGCCCTGCCTTGCGCTTGATGTGATTGACACATGGTCTGACCGGATTTTTTGTGATTTTATTAGGGAAAACGATGGATTCCGATGCTTCGTTCGACGAGGAGTATGGACTAACAGAGCTTGATCAATTGATTCAAGATGAGTTCTTCGATTCCTCGGATTCAGACAAATAGTGGGCATGATCATGCTCATGAGCATGCAAGAGGAAATGGACCGGCGGGTGGAGGATATTCTCAACTTCAAGGGCTCAATCAAAGGAAGAAGACCGATAAATCGAGATAGGGCGTCTGGAGCACAACTATTGCACATGGACTACTTTGCCCTGAATCCAATTTTCCCGTATGATCCATGGTTTTGCCGCCGTTTCCGCATGCGTAAACCATTGTTCTTGCGCATTGTGGAGGGAGTGGAAGCACATGATGACTGCTTCAAGCTCGCGAGGGATTGATGCGGTCAACTTTATTTCTCTTCTAAGCAGAAGTGCACGGCTGCTTGGATGGTTGCACTTGGTACTACTGCAGATGCCGTTGGTGAGATGGTCGGGATGGGGGAGAGCACATTTCCTGAAGACTACTGCCAAATTTGCCCGCGCCTTGGTGGAGGTGTTTGGAGCTGAGTACCTGAGATAACCAAATACGCAGAACACAGAGAAGTTGTTGGCTACTGGAGAGGACAGGAGGTTTCCTGGAATGCTTGGATCAATTGATTGCATGCATTGTCAATGGAAGAACTGCCCAAAGGTTTGCACAGAATGTATCAAGATCACACCAAAGAGGCCACCATCATACTAGAAGCGGTGGCATCACAGGACCTATGGATTTCCCATGCTTTCTTTGGAATGTCGGGTTCTCACAACGATATCAATGTGTTTCAACGATCTCTGGTGTTCGGGAGACTTTGCAATGTTGAATCACCGCCGTGCAACTACACGTCAATGGCCGAGAGTAAAACATGAATACCATCTTGCCGATGGCATCTATCCTCCGTGGGCAGTGTTTGTGAAGACCATATGCGAACCGCATGGTAATAAACAGGGCCACTTTTCTTCAATGCAGGAAGAGGCTAGGAAGGATGTGAAGAGGGCATTTGATGTGCTTCAAACTCGTCGGGGAATTGTTCGTGGGGCTGCAATGATGTGGGAATCACAAACTTTGTGGCAGGTCGTGACATGTTGTGTTATTTTGCACAATATAATTTTCGAGGATGAGGGTCATGGTGTAGCCGTAACCAATGATTTTGAAGCACCTGGAGAACAAGTTGAAATCCCGGAAGATTAAGATGCAACACAGCTTATGAACTTTCTGCAGATGCATCAAAATCTTCGAGATCATCATGTGCACATGCAGCTACTCAATGATCTTGTGGAACATATGTGGATTCATAATGGAAACCAAAGAGTTGATGTTTGAGTTGTGCACTTAAAATAAATAGTGTGTTCGGGACCAACATTTGTTATTTACGTGCGTCAATGACTCGTATAATCGACATGCATGGATTTGCATGAATTTGAGAGTTCGGATTTGAGATATGTGGATGCCGGAAGTGAAATATGAGGATCCGTCCAGATGCGTCCGCGAACATATAGAAGGCGAATTTGCAAAGTCCGGCTGTAGATGCACTAAGTGCATGCATAGAGATAGATGGAGAGACGTAAGCTAGTGTGGGCTGCAACGGTCACAAAGTAAGGGGGAAATAGGATTGGCGCTCAAAATATTTTCAGGTAACTGATCATAGCTGATCCTGATCTGTTTTGGGCCGTTGGATGATGATCTAGCGGTCCAGAGTAACAGTGACCGATGCAACAAAAAAATTCAGGTACGTAAGGGTGAGGTATAGGCGCTCCCATAACTTATTGGAGTATTAGATACTAGCTAGTAGACTGCCCGTGCGTTGCCACGGACATTTAAAAATTTGTATTGGTTGCATGTAAATTTTTACATATATCGAAAGATAGGCAATAAGAAATAAGAAAGTAATTGGAATCTAATTCGCTTGCAATGTACTTCGATAAAAAAGTTGTAATTCGACCCTATACACCTGGTGCACAAAATAAAGAAGGTGGTACACAAACATTGAACTCTTTATGCTGCAATGCATTACAAATGATAATAATACTTGAATGCCTTTTTTTAGTTCTTAAAATCGATTGCCTCATGAAAGCATGTGCATTGTTATTATCCATTAATTAAAACAACACATGAAGGATTTTTTTTCCTTTAAACAAATGTTTCAAGATGTTCCAACCAGAAACTTCATTGCAATACGCAATTGGCTGGCAAACTACTCCCTCCGTCCCTTTATATTAGGTGTATTTGTTTTTTGATAAAATTCCAGAAAGTAAGGTGCATTTCTTCCAATTTCTCATAATTCCCTTGTTAGTCCTCCAAAAAAAGAAAGTATATCTCTCCTGATAGTCTGTATATCTCCTTGTAGCAAAAGAAGGAAACTATCTCTATGTCGATTGCATGTATCTCCTACTTTCCTGGAGTAACTGATTACTTGCCACAAACCAACAAATTTGCCAAGTTTAATTTCGTCCTAACATGTGTATAATTATGTGCCTTGGTCACCATACCGAAAATAATACACCTTAGATAAAGGAACGGATGGAGTATTACATAATATGGATTTAGGCGTTTGAAACCATACAATTTACCATTTAGAAAGTACTACAGAAAAACACATCTTCTAGAACATGCTACTCCTACCTCTCTTGTGACAGGTAGACATATCAATCTTTGATAACATTTATTGTTTAAAAACTTATTGGCATTTATTTGTATTTTTGTAATAATTTTTCAATTTTATTTGAGTTATGTAAGTTCATATTTGGTGTATCGGCTCAAAAGGATTTTCACATAGAACTCAAAAGGAAATGGGTGTGTTGTAATAGGAGATATGCCATAAAAGGGAAGCGAGCAACTCATATTCAAACAACAACCAACCAAAGAGAAACCCAAATTAGACATACACTCAGCCATTAACATCAAATATAAGGGTGAAAGGGTGAATGACATGCAGCATCAATTGCAAATAAAAAGGCTAAAACTTCATCAGAAAGTATACTCCCTCCATTCCTAAATTTAAGTATTTTTAGAGATTCCAATACGAACTATATATATATATATATATATATATATATATATATATATAGACACACACACACACACACATGTTATGTTTTAGAATATAGATTCACTTATTTTGCTTTGTATGTAGTCCACATTGAAATCTCCAAAAAGACTTATATTTAGGAACGGAGGGAGTAGGTCACAACTCACAAGTTCACAACATACTTTTCCTTGTATTTTAACACAAAAAGTCAAATAATGCACGGTAGGACCGAGGAGAAGGTCTACAATATTAGTCTTGTCAATTGTTCATTATTCTATTATAGAGAGAGAGATAAATAGATAGATAGACAGAGAGAATCGACACCCCCAAATTGTCTTTGTCTGTCACTGGCTATCTGAAAACTCATACCATATGTGAGAAGGAAATGGTTAAGGACGTCTATGGATAGCACGCCAGATCAGGCCAAAAAAACATAGTTTTCTAAAATATTACAAAGCATCCCAAAGGTATTGACGTTATGAATTGCTACAAACTTAAATGCTTAATACAATCAACAAAAAAGCTACCAGCATGCTTCTCCATTTTGAGCTAGTCCACCTATTGAGGACTTCTTGATTAAAACATGCAATCATTTTATATAGCCTGCAAAACAGGAGGTAAATGTCAGTAAATAATGTACAAATATTAATTTCAGTTGAGTTGAAAGGCTTAAATTGAAAACCAAAAAATATATGCACGCTTATTTCATACTGCTATTTTAATGAGCTCCAAAAACCTCCTTGTCAGCATCATAATATATCATCCAAAATCATATTAACAGTTTTGAGAAAACTTTATACTACTTATGAATATAAATTATATGACTAATAAACAAACCTTGGATTGTAACAAATCAGATAAACTCTTCATGTTTGAAGGAATCAGATGGTGTGAGTGTCGTCAAAGCTTTCTGGAGAAATAAGAATAGAGAGATGTTAAGTTCAAGGAAATAGAATGGCTCACCTTACACAAAGTCTAAGTTCACCATCATTACATGTATAAATGGGGAAACATGGTATGAATAAGAGAAATAGCAAATAAAGATAGAGAGTTATTAAGTTCATCACACTGTTTATTTGCTTACTGTAGAAATTAGGCAACATCCCCTGAAAAAATTAATGAACCACTTGCTCATGCAATTTGCCACATTTTCTAATGTAGGGAAATTATTCCACTTAGACAACCGTAGCTGAACAGACCAACCCCAACCCCCATCCCGCTAACTCACAACCCTCAGGCTTCTCACTAAATCCAGTAACTCGTGTTCTAAATGAGCCAGTGATCGATGTCGTCATGGCAGACCAGCAACAAGGGGCAAGGGTGGCAACCGCCTTCCCATCTTAGTGCTAGTACCTCCTACTTCTATACTGGAACCATCATTCACTTTGGGCTCTACAATGACAACGCCATGCTCATGTGTTGCCTCGGAAATAGAAAGCTATGTTAAAAGAAAAATCATTCTAGTTTGAGCATAGGGAATCACAAGCTAAGTAAAACATCTAAATTCAGATTAAATAAACATATAGATTCAGTTAAAAGACGATGTTCCACACCGAGATATAATACATCCTATTTTGGCAGGTGCTTCATAATATATACTGACATACATATATCCTCAAAAAGTATAGATATAACACAACGCCGAGTTCTACAAACCTATAGGCATGCTGTGTGCATATATACACACACAAACACATCGATCAGAGCTTACCTTCAGATAACCTCGTGAACTAAATCAGAGCTTACCTTCAGATGACCAGATTCCGTTGTCCCAACAAAAACGTCCACTTCGCTGAAGTGTTGCTGCTGGTGAAAGGTAGAGCACCACTCTGAAGACGTCGATCAAGTGTCGGTCTGTTGGTGGAGAAAACAATGACTGGGTGGCCTTCCTCTGCCCGGGGATCCTGGCTTGACATGGGGTTGGCACCAGGGTGGTGGGTCAGTGATACGTCCAAAACGTATCTATAATTTCTGCTTGCTCCATGCCTCTTTTGGGTGATATTGCTATGATATTTATACACTTCCATACACTTTTGATCATATTTGGACTAACCTATTAACTCAGTGCACCCCAGTGCCAGTTTTCTGTTTTCGGCTGTTTTTGTATTTCAGGTTTTCACATTACGAGAACTGCCAGGAAAAATCCAGAAAAAATATATAAAAAATCAGCGTTCCAGGAGCTACCGTGCGGCC
>LR738712.1:807122718-807224857 GCA_902687465.1 Secale cereale
AAAAAAACTATGCATCACGTCGTGCATGTTGCAAGCAGTTGACGTGCATGAAGAAGTAATCAAGTTGCATCTCGAGATCTGCGCCGTGCATGTTACAAAGTTGACATGCTGATATAGCAGTGTGCTAATCTTGACCGGGCACGATTCCTGGCATATAGACTTTCTTTCTGCCTGGCTTCGATCGACATGCTGAAGAACACCTACTTGATTATTAATTACTCGAATGTCACTCAAAACCTTACTTTCGAGCACAAGTTTGCAAGGAAAATACACTTAGAGCCCTTATAGAGGGTTGACGTTCCCCACAAGAGGACCGTGAGACGAACGGACGTTCTCTCAGTAAGGCTCACTCGAGCGTTTCCTCAAAAAATCAATGTCAGGAAACGTTTAGATATTGCCGTGCTATAGTAGAGAGACTAGAAGCATACACGCGCTTTGCTGCCCGTCTACTTTCCTGCAGTTTATTTGTTTGTTTGTTAATTTCCTATTAGGTTCTTTGTTGCTTTATTTGCGGGCCAGACGTTGTTGTTCATTTTATGGGCATGTTGTGTTCTTTTTAAACCTTGCACGGCGAAATAAAATCCTGAACGAATCCGCTATTTTTTTTTTTTTGGCCTCAAGCGAGCAAGACATTGAGTTTGAATCAGGATGACAAAGAAATGATGAAAGATGGAGAGGAAGGATGGGCCATGAGTTATGATACACATCTTGTGCACCGTGGCTTGTTGAAGAAGGCGACCTGGTCCTGCAAACGGGGTCGTCCCTGTTGAGCATCGCTGCTAGCCATGTCGGCTTACCTCACCGCTTGCTCTTCCAGGCCCTATGTGCTGCCGTCATTGGATGGTAATTGCCGCCACAAAAGAAGTGGATAAATACGAAGTGGTGGGCCGGGCATGTGGCCCGGTGCTGGACTGGCAGCGCCGGTACAACAGTGTAGTGTTGAGGAGGCGGTGATGGGTCACTTGGACATGCGTGTATAGTCAGCCGCATCAATAATTTATCTTATACAAAATGTACATAAGCAATAGGTAGGGGTGAGCACATCTCAGAACCCATGGTCATATGAACTTGCTTTTTTAAAATGCATTTTAAACGTTTGTTAAGATGTTAAAAATTCTGAAACAAAATTTCACGCATACATCTTCGCAACATGTGTGCGCGACACAAATTTTTGTGAAAAAAAAATCTTTTTTATTTAGCCTCTGCAAATAGACAAATTTTAGTGTTCCTAAATATCATTTCATGATACATTTTTTTTGTCTTTTTTGCACAGGCCAAAGAAAAAGTTGCTTTTCTGCAAAACTTTTTGCGCGCCCATATAATGTTTTTTTGAAAACGGGCAAAAGTTGCCACGTATATTAATTAAGAGAGAATAGAGTTTGTGTTACAAACACCCCTTAACAATACACGAAAGAATCACTCTCCCGACATGATGGACCCTAGATTCTTAGCTCCGGCGGCAACCCAGAATGATGCCTCCCTTTTGATGTTGTCGAGAAGAACCGTAGGCGGAGCGGCCATGTTGCGGAATACACGGGCGTTTCGCTCGTTCCAGATCGTCCAGGTAGTGAGCATTGTGAGCGAGGCCATGGCCTTCCGGTTGGGGACGGAAGCATCAGTCAACCCAAGCCACCAGTGTAAGGTGGAATGCCTCATAGGCCAAGTAGAGGTGTCAACGTGAATGAGCTGCAGCCACGCCTTGACCAAGCCCCATAGGCGAATGGTGAAGCGGCATTTGAAGAAGAGATGGTCAACCGATTCATTCTCACGCATGCATAGGGGGCACGAGCCACAATTAGGCCAACCGCGCTTCGCCAATCGATCCGCAGTCCAGACTCTATTTTGGACGGCCAGCCAAGCAAAGAACTTGACCTTGGGTGGAGCCCAGATTTTCCACACTGCATGCTCCAAGGGAGAGCGAATGAGGCCAAGAAATTGCGCTTTGTAGGCGGACTCCGCTGTGTAGAGACCACTATTAGAATGCTTCCAAACAATGTCGTCGTCAATATCCTCCTGTAATTGAAAATCCCGGATGGCGGCCCAAAGCTCGAGAAATTGTCTGAAGTGCTCTATAGGAAAATTGGACGTCATCTTAATCTTTCTAACCCAAGCGCCATCCTTTAGTGCTTCTCGCACCTTCCAATTCTTCCCCGTTGACGCTGCATGGATGATAGGGGCCATATCCATGGGTTTGCGGTTGTGCACCCACGGAGAGTCCCAAAAAGGGGTGCGCGCGCCATTTCCTACGATAATAGTTGAGGAGGCTTAGAAGAAATTGTAGTCTACGTTATCGCACGGGTTGCCCATGCCAACCCACATCTTAGTTGGCTCCTTCCACTCAAACCAAATCCAACGAAGCCTCAGTGCCCTAGCAAATTTCTCCGTGTTTAGCACTCCAAGACCCCCATTGGCAATTGGGCGGCAAACAGTGTTCCAATTAACCTTGCATTTGGCCCCGGTGGTCTTGTCTGATCCCTCCCAAAGGAACGCTCGCTCAAGCTTGCTGAGATTTTTGAGGGTGCTTTTGGGGACGACGAGCGTAGTGATGAAGTATATGGCTTGGGAGGTAAGCACCGACTTGACCAAGGCGGTGCGTCCCATAGACGTGATGTTTTGCCCATCCCAAGGGACCAACTTTGCCGCTGCCTTATCCTCCAGGAACTGAAAGTCCACCTTCCCGAGCCGCCACACAGAGAACGGGAGGCCTAAGTATTTCATGGGGAAGGATCCGCGCGCCGCCGGAAGGTTTTGAAGGATGTCCGACAAGTTGATGTGCCCACAACGAATTGGGACGACCGAGCTCTTGTGAAAGTTGGTGGCTAGACCGGTGACATCACCAAAAAGACGAAGGATGTTGGAGAGGTGGTCAATATCGCGCTTGATGGGTGCCATGAAGACCGCTGCGTCATCCGCATAAAGGGAGGTTCGTAAAAGAACCCCACGGCCACGAATTTTATGAAATAGCCCTCTAGTTGCCGCCATCTCAAGAATTCTTTGGAGCGGGTCGATCGCGATCACAAATAGCAAGGGGGAAATAGGCCCCCCCTGCCGGAGACCCTGGCCATGGATGATGGGGCTGCCAGCGACGCCGTTAAGAAGAATCTATGAGGAAGAGGAGCAAAGTAGGGCGGTGATCCAATCGCGGAAAATGCTCGGGAACCCCCTACGGTGGAGGAGGTCAATGATATACTCCCACTTGACTGAATCAAATGCCTTCCGAATGTCCAACTTGAAGAGAAGCGAAGGGGTTTTGCACTTCTGGAGCCTCCGCGCAAGATTCCTCACATACATGAAATTTTCATGGATGCTTCTTGTCTTGATGAAAGCACTCTGCGCGTTGGAGACAAGGTGGAGCATGTGGTGGCTAAGACGGATGGCGAGGACCTTTGCAATGATCTTGGGAATAGCATGAATCAGACTAATCGGACGGTAGTCGGAGATTTCTTCAGCTCCATCCTTCTTTGGGAGCAGTACAATGTTGGCAGAGTTGATCCAATCAAGGTTGGCCGTGCGGAGGTTACCGAAGCAAAAGATGGCCTTCATAATATCATGCCTGATGATGGACCAACAATTTTTGAAGAAAAGCCCGGTGAAGCCATCCGAGCCAGGCGCCTTGCCAACAGGCATCTGGTTGATGGCCTCACGCACCTTCTCCTCGGAGAAAGGGTCAGCGAGGTTGCCCAAATCATCACGAGCCTCAATGCCCAATCCCTCCCAGTTGAAGTCTGTGGTTGCCGTGGGGCCTTTTCCCAAGGTTGAGGAGAAATAGTCGTGGACAATAGCCTCCTTTTGAGAGTGCTCAGTGACCCATCCACCGTTGTGCTTGATACGGTGTATGTGGTTCTTGCGTCTTCTAGCGTTCACTCGACGGTGGAAAAATTTGGTGTTCGCATCCCTGATGGGCCTCGAACCCCTCATTGGATTACCCCAAGTGGAAGGTGTAAGATGCAGTAAGTAGAAGTGTTTTCCCTTAGCAAAGATGCCAAGGATCGAATCCCCAGAGACTCCTAGGTTCAACAAGTAGGTGTCAATTGTTAACGGCGCAATTAGCAATCAACGTGGACCTGCACACAGATACAAATAACTTTGCTCCCAACGAGTACAGAGAGGTTGTCAATCTCTCCGGCCTTGTAGTTCACAAAGGGTTAAAAGCAATATGATAGTAGTGATAGATAGTGTTTTGCAATAGTAAGTAAAATAGCGAAAAGTAAATAGTGTATGTGATCAATGACGGTAATATGGACCGGAGTCTCATGATGTTCACTAGTGATGTCTCTCTCCCAAAAGACGATAAAACAGCTATGCGAGGTAACAAATTACAGCTGGGCAATTGACAGGACCACGAACGCAAACCAATGCTGACTACATTGCAAGAAAGGTTGAGGTTCAAAGCATGGGCGGTACGCCAAAGTAAGTAGACCGAAATCCATCAATATCTACTACTAATCATCCACCTTGAGATATCTATCCAGAACATCTCGCTGGTATTAAGTTGCGAGTCCCACCCATAGTGTAAACTCAATGCAACAGACAACTGCATTAAAAGAACTTTGCGTAAAGTAAACAATCCTTGCACCCGTGGGCACAAGCACCGTTGTTTTCCCCCTTGTGGCAACAGCACATCCCCTAGACTCATGTTTCTATCACTCAAGCTAGTCATCGAGGGGCATGAACCCACAATCGAGCATAACGTTCCCTCTTGGAGTCACTACCTACTACTTGGCCAAAGCAATAAATAACAACGGAGAACATGCAAGAATTACTTATGAACTAAAATATAAAAGAGGTGAATCAAATATATTACTCAAGATCAATCTGAACATAATCTCATAATCCATCGGATCCCAGCAAACTCAACATAGCAACAGCATAAGGATTACATAGGTGCCTCGATCATGTAGGGCAGCTCACGAGGACTAATTAGTGAAGCACAAGAACGGGAGGAGAACATCACATAGCTACTGGTCATGGACTCATGGTCCAAGGGAGACTACTCACGAGTCATCCGGGAGGCGTCCATGGTGGTGGAGAAGCTCCCGGTGGTGATCCTCCCCTCCGGCAGGGTGCCGGGAAGAGTTCTCCTGGTGCTCCCGATCTTGGAAGCGGCGGCGGCGGCGGAACAGAGATGGGATCGCGAAAAGAAGTCCTGTTCTGAGGGTTACGGGGAACCCTTTAAATATATGCCAAAGTAGGGCATCGGGGGAGCCTCGGGGGGCCCAGGCGCCCCCCCCGGCGCGGCCCAGGGGGGGGGGGGCGCGCCCACAGGGCGCCTGGAGCCCCTGTGCCCCCCCCAGGCTGCCCTTCGGACGCAGTGTTGTTTCCGTATCGCTGATTTTTTATATATTTTTTCTGGATTTTTCTGGGCAGTTCTCGAAACGTGAAAACCTGAAATACAAAAACAGCCGAAAACAGAAACTGGCACTGGGGTGCACTAGATTAGTAAGTTAGTCCAAATATGATCAAAAGTGTATGGAAGTGTATGAATATCATAGCAATATCACCCAAAAGTGGCATGGAGCAAGCAGAAATTATAGATACGTTTTGGACGTATCAACATCCCCAAGCTTAATTCCTGTTCGTCCTCGAGTAGGTAAATGATAAAAAGAATAATTTCTGTGGTGACATGCTATTAACCATATAGGACTTTCTCATAGTCATATGACAAAAGCTCACTGAGACAATGATTCTATAGTAATTAAGTTGCCTCAAGAGAAAATCACAAATGACTGAAAGTTTTACAACATGAAACTGAAACATCAAAAAGATTTGCAATGAACATGATGTGCAAATATGATCAAGTGATATCTAGCTTGCCCCCTTTAGTGATGCAAAACATAAATGCAAGGGCACCTTCAAGGTTTAAGTGATGACTAGATACAATCATTTCAGAATAAACGATATCACAATCATGCAAAAGACAATGCTACTTTGGGACAATGCACGTTACACTCAGAATGACAATCATGCTCTCAGTAGTTGGTGCTTGAAGTGCTAGAGCTTTTTTTTTGAAACATGGAAGCAATTGTGTCAACGGTAGTAGTACTTCATATGTGTCATGCATAAAACATCTTATAAGTTGCAAGCCTCATGCATCGAATACCAATAGTGCTCGCTCCTTGTCCTAATTAGCTCGGATCCCCATGGGTTATCATTGCATTGCATATGTTTTAACCAAGTGTCACAAAGGGGTACCTCTATGCCACCTGTACAAAGATCCAAGGAGATAGATCGCATTTGATTTCTCGTTTTTGATAGATCTCAACTTGAGGACATCCATACCGGGACAACATAGAAAATAGATGATGGACTCCTCTTTAATGCATAAGCATATTCTCATGAGAGATTGAGGATTAAGGTCCAAGCTAAAACTTCCACCATGATGCATGGCTTTGGTTGGCGGCCCAATGTTCTTCTCTAACAATATGCATATTAATTCAACCCACGGTAAATCACCCTTACTTTAGACAAGACGAACATGCATAGCAACTCACATGATATTCAACAAAAGTGTGACAGTTGATGGCGTCCCCAGAAACATGGTTACCGCTCAGCAAGCAACTCATAAGAAATAAGATACATAAGCAACATATTCTTTACCACATTAGTTTTTAGGCTACTTTCCCATGAGCTATGTATTGCATGGTTAATTTGCTTAGTGCAGGTGTAGGTTAGCAAAAGACTGGGAGCAACTGATGGGCCTCGAACCCCTCGTTGGATTACCCCAAGTGGAAGGTGTAAGATGCAGTAAGTAGAAGTGTTTTCCCCTAGCAAAGATGCCAAGGATCGAATCCCCAGAGACTCCTAGGTTCAACAGGTAGGTGTCAATTGCTACGGCGCCAGATTAGTAGCAACCAACGTGGACCTGCACACAGATACAAATAACTTTGCTCCCAACGAGTACAGAGAGGTTGTCAATCTCTCCGGCCTTGTAGTTCACAAAGGGTTAAAAGCAATATGATAGTAGTGATAGATAGTGTTTTGCAATAGTAAGTAAAATAGCAGAAAGTAAATAGTGTATGTGATCAATGATGGTAATACGGACCGGAGTCTCATGATGTTCACTAGTGATGTCTCTCTCCCAAAAGACGATAAAACAGCTATGTGAGGTAAACAAATTACAGCTGGGCAATTGACAGGACCACGAACGCAAACCAATGCTGACTACATTGCCAGAAAGGTTGAGGTTCAAAGCATGGGCGGTACGCCAAAGTAAGTAGACCGAAATCCATCAATATCTACTACTAATCATCCACCTTGAGATATCTATCCAGAACATCTCGCTGGTATTAAGTTGCGAGTCCCACCCATAGTGTAAACTCAATGCAACAGACAACTGCATTAAAAGAACTTTGCGTAAAGTAAACAATCCTTGCACCCGCGGGCACAAGCACCGTTGTTTTCCCCCTTGTGGCAACAGCACATCCCCTAGACTCATGTTTTCGTCACTCAAGCTAGTCATCGAGGGGCATGAACCCACAATCAAGCATAACGTTCCCTCTTGGAGTCACTACCTACTACTCGGCCAAAGCAATAAATAACAACGGAGAACATGCAAGAATTACTTATGAACTAAAATATAAAAGAGGTGAATCAAATATATTACTCAAGATCAATCTGAACATAATCTCATAATCCATCGGATCCCAGCAAACTCAACATAGCAACAGCATAAGGATTACATAGGTGCCTCGATCATGTAGGGCAGCTCACGAGGACTAATTAGTGAAGCACGAGAATGGGAGGAGAACATCACATAGCTACTGGTCATGGACTCATGGTCCAAGGGAGACTACTCACGAGTCATCCGGGAGGCGTCCATGGTGGTGGAGAAGCTCCCGGTGGTGATCCTCCCCTCCGGCAGGGTGCCGGGAAGAGTTCTCCTGGTGCTCCCGATCTTGGAAGCGGCGACGGCGGCGGAACAGAGATGGGATCGCGAAAAGAAGTCATGTTTCAAGGGTTACGGGGGACCCTTTAAATATCTGCCAAAGTAGGGCACCGGGGGGCTCTCGGGGGGCCGAGGCGCCCCCCCCGGCGCGGCCCAGGGGGGGGGGGCGCCCACAGGGCGCCTGGAGCCCCTGTGGCCCCCCCAGGCTCCCCTTCGGAAGCAGTGTCGTTCCCGGATCGCTGATTTTTTATATAATTTTTCTGTATTTTTCTGGGCAGTTCTCGAAACGTGAAAACCTGAAATACAAAAACAGACGAAAACAGAAACTGGCACTGGGTTGCACTGGATTAGTAAGTTAGTCCAAATATGATCAAAAGTGTATGGAAGTGTATGAATATCATAGCAATATCACCCAAAAGTGGCATGGAGCAAGCAGAAATTATAGATACGTTTGGGACGTATCAACATCCCCAAGCTTAATTCCTGCTCGTCCTCGAGTAGGTAAATGATAACAAGAATAATTTCTGTGGTGACATGCTATTAACCATATAAGACTTTCTCATAGTCATATGACAAAAGCTTACTGAGACAATGATTCTAAAGTAATTAAGTTGTCTCAAGAGAAAATCATAAATGACTGAAAGTTTTACAACATGAAACTGAAATATCAAAAAGATTTGCAATGAACATGATGTGCAAATATGATCAAGTGATATCTAGCTTGCCCCCTTTAGTGATGCAAAACATAAGTGCAGGGGCACCTTCAAGGTTCAAGTGATGACTAGATACAATCATTTCAAAATAAACGATATCACAATCATGCAAAAGACAATGCTACTTTGGGACAATGCACATTACACTCAGAATGACAATCATGCTCTCAGTAGTTGGTGCTTGAAGTGCTAGAGCTTTTTATTTTGAAACATGAAAGCAATTGTGTCAACGGTAGTAGTACTTCATATGTGTCATGCATAAAACATCTTATAAGTTGCAAGCCTCATGCATCGAATACCAATAGTGCTCGCTCCTTGTCCTAATTAGTTCCGATCCCCATGGGTTATTATTGCATTGCATATGTTTTAACCAAGTGTCACAAAGGGGTACCTCTATGCCACCTGTACAAAGGTCCAAGGAGATAGATCGCATTTGATTTCTCGTTTTTGATAGATCTCAACTTGAGGACATCCATACCGGGACAACATAGAAAATAGATGATGGACTCCTCTTTAATGCATAAGCATATTCTCGTGAGAGATTGAGGATTAAGGTCCAAGCTAAAACTTCCACCATGATGCATGGCTTTGGTTGGCGGCCCAATGTTCTTCTCTAACAATATGCATATTAATTCAACCCACGGTAAATCACCCTTACTTCAGACAAGACGAACATGCATAGCAACTCACATGATATTCAACAAAATTGTGACAGTTGATGGCGTCCCCAGAAACATGGTTACCGCTCAGCAAGCAACTCATAAGAAATAAGATACATAAGCAACATATTCTTTACCACAATAGTTTTTAGGCTACTTTCCCATGAGCTATGTATTGCATGGTGAATTTGCTTAGTGCAGGTGTAGGTTAGCAAAAGACTGGGAGCAACCAACTTAAGAGAGCAATGACGGTCATAATCATGCAGAGCGACAAAGCAATATTGAATCAGGCATGGTAGTTATATCGCTACTTAGAAATAAAAGATCATCAAGGCTTGACAGACTTTCTTTACAGTCTTGAATATGCGTGAGCATACGCCAAGTCAATCAAAATAAATTCTCGAAGGAAGATATTACTAAACCATACCACATCATAGGCAAACAAACCAAGTTGGTACTCCAATGACACATTGGGAACCCCCCAGCTATTCGAGATTAACCAAAAGAAAACCTGAACTACTAAGCACCATCATGAAAATAGCATCTTTATCATAGACACATTAACCCATGCAACGGAAGCAAACTCTCTTAATAAGGTGATCATGGTAATTAAAGAGAGTTCAAGCAACCAACTAAATAAAAGCTCTTGAAGAGATAAGCATGAATACTAAGAGCAAAGCACGATAGTAGCTATTAAAAGATAAAGAACACACACAGCATAGATAGACATGAAAATTCTATGTAATGTTCTAGGTAGAGGTGGAGCGTGTTTCTCTCCCACATAAAGGAATGCTGGGTTCCGACTCGTTATGAAAAATTAAAAAGAAAACTAAAAGCAAGACGCTCCAAGCATAACACATAACACATGAAGTGATTAAAATATAGTGGAACGAAAGACGAACTGATAATGTTGATGGAGAAGGGGATGCACGGGGGGCATCCCCAAGCTTAGACGCTTGAGTCTCCTTGAATATTTCTTGGGGGTGCACGGGGGCATCCCCAAGCTTGAGCGCTTGACACTCCTGAATCTTTTTATCATCTTCCCTCGCACACTTGAAAACTCCCTTCATACATAACTCATTCATAATCTGATTAGCGAGGTTAGTACCCTTAATAAAATAATTATACCTTGCTGGAAATAAGGATATTCTTGAAGTTCTACTGTTTCTCAAGATTGCCAAAAGGTTTTTGCAAAGAAAAAGCAAGTTCTTAATCTGCAAAGTGAAGGTAAGGCAAAACAGGACAGAATCTGTGAAAAACAAAATAGCAGGCAGTAATTGACCTGTTCGGGATACTTCTGCAACTCAAATCAAAAAACTCAGAACTGACGCACGAAAGACAATTATATAGAGAACGCTGTCGAAAAAATTCAGACCAAAAAGATGATCTGGTGATTTTATACGAATTTTTCTATCCAAGGACAGAATCTGTTTCCTGGACAGCACCTCACAACTTTTGAACTTTCTAGCAATCAGAGGCTATACTTGGCACAAATATGAAAAGCAAAGATACAATGATGATGCTACAGCAGTAAACAACATCAAGACACAACAAAAGCAAAAAATTTATTCATGTGGGCTGCCTCCCAAAAGCGCTTTCTTTTATGCCTTTAAGCTAGGCATAATGCATGGATCAAGTTTTATCAAGAGTAAAAGAATAACTAGCCCGTACAACGGACTCAAAAGGTAACTTGACCTTCTTACGAGGGAAGTGTTCCATCCCTTTCTTGAGAGGAAACTGAAATTTTATATTACCCTCTTTCATGTCAATGACAGCACCAACGGTGCGCAAAAAGGGACGTCCCAAAATAATTGGACATGAAGGATCACATTCAATATCCATAATAGTGAAATCAACGGGCACATAATTATCATTGACAACAATAAGAACATCGTCAATCCTCCCCAAAGGTTTCTTTATGGAAGAATCAATGAGACGAACACCAAAAGAACAAGAATCATAAGGTTTCAATTTAAGCATATCATATATCCTTTTGGGCATAACAGAGGTACTAGCACCAACATCACATAATGCATAACAAGAGAAGTCATTCAAATAATTTTTTATCATAGGATCCCAACCATCTTCTAGCTTTCTAGGTATGGAGGCTTCTACTCTGAGTTTCTCCTCCCTAGCTTTGATGAGAGCATTAGTGATATGCTCTGTGAAGGCAAGGTTTAGCGTGCTAGTGCGGGGATCTCTAGACATTTTGTGAAGGAAATCAATAACTTCTGTAAGAGTGCAATTATCAAAATCAAGGTCACGAGCATCAAGTAAAGTGGTAGTGGTGTCCTTAAGGCTCACCTGGTTGGTAGTTTCTATAGCATCACCATTAATAGGTCCATTGGGACCAGGAGTACGTTGGGTGCTAAGAGTGTGAACATCCTCAATAACTTGGATAGTAGCAACAGTGTGGTGGGTAGGAAGGCTCTTAATTCTTTCCTCTTCCTCCCTTTCTCTAGCCCATCTCTCTTTAAGCTTAGCCATCATCCTAATATTTTCATTAATTTGCACTTGAGTAGCATTAATAGGGATGACTTCCCTCTCCTTAGGAGAAGAAGTTTCAATTTTTAGCAATTTTAACTCATTGGCTAAGTGGTCTACCTTAAAAGAAAGATCATCTAGTTTATGTAGTTTCTCTTCTACATTCTTATTAAAGGCTTTTTGGGTAGTGATGAAATCTCTAAGCATGCTCTCTAGTTCAGTATTGGAGTTCTTGGTACTAGGATAAGCATTGTTGTTCCCATAAGAGTTAGAGGGGAACGGTCTCGAATTGTTACCAAAGTTACTCCTATAAGCATTGTTGTTGAAATTGTTTCTAGAGATAAAGTTAACATCTACTTGTTCTTGAGCAATCAAAGAATTTAAAGGAACATCACGAGGATCAACAGTAGATTGCTTCGAAAGTAGAGACATAATCAAGTCAACTTTTTCATTGAGGGAGGAAATCTCCTCGACAGAGTTTACCTTCCTACCTGTTGGAGCGCGTTCGGTGTGCCATTGGGAATAGTTGGTCATCATCTCATCGAGAAGCTTCGTGGCAGCACCAAGTGTAGTTGACATAAAAGTTCCTCCGGTGGCCGAATCTAACAAGTTCCGCGAGGTAAAGTTCAAGCCTGCATAAAAAGTTTGGATAACCATCCAAGTAGTCAAACCGTGAGTAGGGCAGTTCTTGATAAGAGACTTCATACGTTCCCAAGCTTGGGCAACGTGTTCATTATCCAATTGTTTAAAATTCATGATGTTACTTCTAAGTTGGATAATTTTAGCAGGTGGATATTATTTTCCAATAAAAGCATCTTTGCACTTGTCCCATGAATCTATGCTATTTCTAGGCAAAGACTGAAACCAAATTTTAGCTCCTCCTCTCAAAGAGAAAGGAAAAAGCTTAAGCTTAACAATATTACCATCTATTTCTTGGTACTTTTGCATATCACAAAGTTCTACAAAGTTGTTCAAGTGTAAAGCAGCATCATCTCCAGCACCGGAGAATTGTTCTCTCATGACTAAGTTAAGTAAAGCAGGTTTAATTTCATATGAAGGTGCTGAAGTGGCAGGTGTAGTGATAGGTGTGCTGATAAAGTCATCGTTGTTGTGACTAGTGAAGTCACACAACTTGGTGTTCTCGGTGGAACCCATAGTAGCAAGCAAGCAAGATAACTATTTTTGTGATTTTCGATAAAAAGGAACTAAAGCAAATATGAAAGGTAAACTAACAAGACTAAAAAGCAAAGGTAAAAGATAGCATGCAACTCCCCTATCCTGAAGAGTGGAGTCCCCGGCAACGGCGCCAGAAAATACTCCTCGATGGGCCTCGAACCCCTCGTTGGATTACCCCAAGTGGAAGGTGTAAGATGCAGTAAGTAGAAGTGTTTTCCCTTAGCAAAGATGCCAAGGATCGAATCCCCAAAGACTCCTAGGTTCAACAAGTAGGTGTCAATTGCTAACGGCGCAATTAGCAATCAACGTGGACCTGCACACATATACAAATAACTTTGCTCCCAACGAGTACAGAGAGGTTGTCAATCCCTCCGGCCTTGTAGTTCACAAAGGGTTAAAAGCAATATGATAGTAGTGATAGATAGTGTTTTGCAATAGTAAGTAAAATAGCGAAAAGTAAATAGTGTATGTGATCAATGACAGTAATATGGACCGGAGTCTCATGATGTTCACTAGTGATGTCTCTCTCCCAAAAGACGATAAAACAGCTATGCGAGGTAACAAATTACAGCTGGGCAATTGACAGGACCACGAACGCAAACCAATGTTGACTACATTGCAAAAAAGGTTGAGGTTCAAAGCATGGGCGGTACGCCAAAGTAAGTAGACCGAAATCCATCAATATCTACTACTAATCATCCACCTTGAGATATCTATCCAGAACATCTCGCTGGTATTAAGTTGCGAGTCCCACCCATAGTGTAAACTCAATGCAACAGACAACTGCATTAAAAGAACTTTGCGTAAAGTAAACAATCCTTGCACCCGCGGGCACAAGCACCGTTGTTTTCCCCCTTGTGGCAACAGCACATCCCCTAGACTCATGTTTTCGTCACTCAAGCTAGTCATCGAGGGGCATGAACCCACAATCAAGCATAACGTTCCCTCTTGGAGTCACTACCTACTACTCGGCCAAAGCAATAAATAACAACGGAGAACATGCAAGAATTACTTATGAACTAAAATATAAAAGAGGTGAATCAAATATATTACTCAAGATCAATCTGAACATAATCTCATAATCCATCGGATCCCAGCAAACTCAACATAGCAATAGCATAAGGATTACATAGGTGCCTCGATCATGTAGGGCAGCTCACAAGGACTAATTAGTGAAGCACGAGAATGGGAGGAGAACATCACATAGCTACTGGTCATGGACTCATGGTCCAAGGGAGACTACTCACGAGTCATCCGGGAGGCGTCCATGGTGGTGGAGAAGCTCCCGGTGGTGATCCTCCCCTCCGGCAGGGTGCCGGGAAGAGTTCTCCTAGTGCTCCCGATCTTGGAAGCGGCGGCGGCGGCGGAACAGAGATGGGATCGCGAAAAGAAGTCATGTTTCAAGGGTTACGGGGGACCCTTTAAATATCTGCCAAAGTAGGGCACCGGGGGGCTCTCGGGGGGCCGAGGCGCCCCCCCCGACGCGGCCCAGGGGGGGCGCGCCCACAGGGCGCCTGGAGCCCCTGTGGCCCCCCCAGGCTCCCCTTCGGAAGCAGTGTCGTTCCCGGATCGCTGATTTTTTATATAATTTTTCTGTATTTTTCTGGGCAGTTCTCGAAACGTGAAAACCTGAAATACAAAAACAGACGAAAACAGAAACTGGCACTGGTGTGCACTGGATTAGTAAGTTAGTCCAAATATGATCAAAAGTGTATGGAAGTGTATGAATATCATAGCAATATCACCCAAAAGTGGCATGGAGCAAGCAGAAATTATAGATACGTTTGGGACGTATCAACATCCCCAAGCTTAATTCCTGCTCGTCCTCGAGTAGGTAAATGATAACAAGAATAATTTCTGTGGTGACATGCTATTAACCATATAAGACTTTCTCATAGTCATATGACAAAAGCTTACTGAGACAATGATTCTAAAGTAATTAAGTTGTCTCAAGAGAAAATCATAAATGACTGAAAGTTTTACAACATGAAACTGAAATATCAAAAAGATTTGCAATGAACATGATGTGCAAATATGATCAAGTGATATCTAGCTTGCCCCCTTTAGTGATGCAAAACATAAGTGCAGGGGCACCTTCAAGGTTCAAGTGATGACTAGATACAATCATTTCAAAATAAACGATATCACAATCATGCAAAAGACAATGCTACTTTGGGACAATGCACATTACACTCAGAATGACAATCATGCTCTCAGTAGTTGGTGCTTGAAGTGCTAGAGCTTTTTATTTTGAAACATGAAAGCAATTGTGTCAACGGTAGTAGTACTTCATATGTGTCATGCATAAAACATCTTATAAGTTGCAAGCCTCATGCATCGAATACCAATAGTGCTCGCTCCTTGTCCTAATTAGTTCCGATCCCCATGGGTTATTATTGCATTGCATATGTTTTAACCAAGTGTCACAAAGGGGTACCTCTATGCCACCTGTACAAAGGTCCAAGGAGATAGATCGCATTTGATTTCTCGTTTTTGATAGATCTCAACTTGAGGACATCCATACCGGGACAACATAGAAAATAGATGATGGACTCCTCTTTAATGCATAAGCATATTCTCGTGAGAGATTGAGGATTAAGGTCCAAGCTAAAACTTCCACCATGATGCATGGCTTTGGTTGGCGGCCCAATGTTCTTCTCTAACAATATGCATATTAATTCAACCCACGGTAAATCACCCTTACTTCAGACAAGACGAACATGCATAGCAACTCACATGATATTCAACAAAATTGTGACAGTTGATGGCGTCCCCAGAAACATGGTTACCGCTCAGCAAGCAACTCATAAGAAATAAGATACATAAGCAACATATTCTTTACCACAATAGTTTTTAGGCTACTTTCCCATGAGCTATGTATTGCATGGTGAATTTGCTTAGTGCAGGTGTAGGTTAGCAAAAGACTGGGAGCAACCAACTTAAGAGAGCAATGACGGTCATAATCATGCAGAGCGACAAAGCAATATTGAATCAGGCATGGTAGTTATATCGCTACTTAGAAATAAAAGATCATCAAGGCTTGACAGACTTTCTTTACAGTCTTGAATATGCGTGAGCATACGCCAAGTCAATCAAAATAAATTCTCGAAGGAAGATATTACTAAACCATACCACATCATAGGCAAACAAACCAAGTTGGTACTCCAATGACACATTGGGAACCCCCCAGCTATTCGAGATTAACCAAAAGAAAACCTGAACTACTAAGCACCATCATGAAAATAGCATCTTTATCATAGACACATTAACCCATGCAACGGAAGCAAACTCTCTTAATAAGGTGATCATGGTAATTAAAGAGAGTTCAAGCAACCAACTAAATAAAAGCTCTTGAAGAGATAAGCATGAATACTAAGAGCAAAGCACGATAGTAGCTATTAAAAGATAAAGAACACACACATCATAGATAGACATGAAAATTCTATGTAATGTTCTAGGTAGAGGTGGAGCGTGTTTCTCTCCCACATAAAGGAATGCTGGGTTCCGACTCGTTATGAAAAATTAAAAAGAAAACTAAAAGCAAGACGCTCCAAGCATAACACATAACACATGAAGTGATTAAAATATAGTGGAACGAAAGACGAACTGATAATGTTGATGGAGAAGGGGATGCACGGGGGGCATCCCCAAGCTTAGACGCTTGAGTCTCCTTGAATATTTCTTGGGGGTGCACGGGGGCATCCCCAAGCTTGAGCGCTTGACACTCCTGAATCTTTTTATCATCTTCCCTCGCACACTTGAAAACTCCCTTCATACATAACTCATTCATAATCTGATTAGCGAGGTTAGTACCCTTAATAAAATAATTATACCTTGCTGGAAATAAGGATATTCTTGAAGTTCTACTGTTTCTCAAGATTGCCAAAAGGTTTTTGCAAAGAAAAAGCAAGTTCTTAATCTGCAAAGTGAAGGTAAGGCAAAACAGGACAGAATCTGTGAAAAACAAAACAGCAGGCAGTAATTGACCTGTTCGGGATACTTCTGCAACTCAAATCAAAAAACTCAGAACTGACGCACGAAAGACAATTATATAGAGAACGCTGTCGAAAAAATTCAGACCAAAAAGATGATCTGGTGATTTTATACGAATTTTTCTATCCAAGGACAGAATCTGTTTCCTGGACAGCACCTCACAACTTTTGAACTTTCTAGCAATCAGAGGCTATACTTGGCACAAATATGAAAAGCAAAGATACAATGATGATGCTACAGCAGTAAACAACATCAAGACACAACAAAAGCAAAAAATTTATTCATGTGGGCTGCCTCCCAAAAGCGCTTTCTTTTATGCCTTTAAGCTAGGCATAATGCATGGATCAAGTTTTATCAAGAGTAAAAGAATAACTAGCCCGTACAACGGACTCAAAAGGTAACTTGACCTTCTTACGAGGGAAGTGTTCCATCCCTTTCTTGAGAGGAAACTGAAATTTTATATTACCCTCTTTCATGTCAATGACAGCACCAACGGTGCGCAAAAAGGGACGTCCCAAAATAATTGGACATGAAGGATCACATTCAATATCCATAATAGTGAAATCAACGGGCACATAATTATCATTGACAACAATAAGAACATCGTCAATCCTCCCCAAAGGTTTCTTTATGGAAGAATCAATGAGACGAACACCAAAAGAACAAGAATCATAAGGTTTCAATTTAAGCATATCATATATCCTTTTGGGCATAACAGAGGTACTAGCACCAACATCACATAATGCATAACAAGAGAAGTCATTCAAATAATTTTTTATCATAGGATCCCAACCATCTTCTAGCTTTCTAGGTATGGAGGCTTCTACTCTGAGTTTCTCCTCCCTAGCTTTGATGAGAGCATTAGTGATATGCTCTGTGAAGGCAAGGTTTAGCGTGCTAGTGCGGGGATCTCTAGACATTTTGTGAAGGAAATCAATAACTTCTGTAAGAGTGCAATTATCAAAATCAAGGTCACGAGCATCAAGTAAAGTGGTAGTGGTGTCCTTAAGGCTCACCTGGTTGGTAGTTTCTATAGCATCACCATTAATAGGTCCATTGGGACCAGGAGTACGTTGGGTGCTAAGAGTGTGAACATCCTCAATAACTTGGATAGTAGCAACAGTGTGGTGGGTAGGAAGGCTCTTAATTCTTTCCTCTTCCTCCCTTTCTCTAGCCCATCTCTCTTTAAGCTTAGCCATCATCCTAATATTTTCATTAATTTGCACTTGAGTAGCATTAATAGGGATGACTTCCCTCTCCTTAGGAGAAGAAGTTTCAATTTTTAGCAATTTTAACTCATTGGCTAAGTGGTCTACCTTAAAAGAAAGATCATCTAGTTTATGTAGTTTCTCTTCTACATTCTTATTAAAGGCTTTTTGGGTAGTGATGAAATCTCTAAGCATGCTCTCTAGTTCAGTATTGGAGTTCTTGGTACTAGGATAAGCATTGTTGTTCCCATAAGAGTTAGAGGGGAACGGTCTAGAATTGTTACCAAAGTTACTCCTATAAGCATTGTTGTTGAAATTGTTTCTAGAGATAAAGTTAACATCTACTTGTTCTTGAGCAATCAAAGAATTTAAAGGAACATCACGAGGATCAACAGTAGATTGCTTCGAAAGTAGAGACATAATCAAGTCAACTTTTTCATTGAGGGAGGAAATCTCCTCGACAGAGTTTACCTTCCTACCTGTTGGAGCGCGTTCGGTGTGCCATTGGGAATAGTTGGTCATCATCTCATCGAGAAGCTTCGTGGCAGCACCAAGTGTAGTTGACATAAAAGTTCATCCGGCGGCCGAATCTAACAAGTTCCGCGAGGTAAAGTTCAAGCCTGCATAAAAAGTTTGGATAACCATCCAAGTAGTCAAACCGTGAGTAGGGCAGTTCTTGATAAGAGACTTCATACGTTCCCAAGCTTGGGCAACGTGTTCATTATCCAATTGTTTAAAATTCATGATGTTACTTCTAAGTTGGATAATTTTAGCAGGTGGATAGTATTTTCCAATAAAAGCATCTTTGCACTTGTCCCATGAATCTATGCTATTTCTAGGCAAAGACTGAAACCAAATTTTAGCTCCTCCTCTCAAAGAGAAAGGAAAAAGCTTAAGCTTAACAATATTACCATCTATTTCTTGGTACTTTTGCATATCACAAAGTTCTACAAAGTTGTTCAAGTGTAAAGCAGCATCATCTCCAGCACCGGAGAATTGTTCTCTCATGACTAAGTTAAGTAAAGCAGGTTTAATTTCATATGAAGGTGCTGAAGTGGCAGGTGTAGTGATAGGTGTGCTGATAAAGTCATCGTTGTTGTGACTAGTGAAGTCACACAACTTGGTGTTCTCGGTGGAACCCATAGTAGCAAGCAAGCAAGATAACTATTTTTGTGATTTTCGATAAAAAGGAACTAAAGCAAATATGAAAGGTAAACTAACAAGACTAAAAAGCAAAGGTAAAAGATAGCATGCAACTCCCCTATCCTGAAGAGTGGAGTCCCCGGCAACGGCGCCAGAAAATACTCCTTGATGGGCCTCGAACCCCTCGTTGGATTACCCCAAGTGGAAGGTGTAAGATGTAGTAAGTAGAAGTGTTTTCCCTTAGCAAAGATGCCAAGGATCGAATCCCCAAAGACTCCTAGGTTCAACAAGTAGGTGTCAATTGCTAACGGCGCAATTAGCAATCAACGTGGACCTGCACACATATACAAATAACTTTGCTCCCAACGAGTACAGAGAGGTTGTCAATCTCTCCGGCCTTGTAGTTCACAAAGGGTTAAAAGCAATATGATAGTAGTGATAGATAGTGTTTTGCAATAGTAAGTAAAATAGCGAAAAGTAAATAGTGTATGTGATCAATGACGGTAATATGGACCGGAGTCTCATGATGTTCACTAGTGATGTCTCTCTCCCAAAAGACGATAAAACAGCTATGCCAGGTAACAAATTACAGCTGGGCAATTGACAGGACCACGAACGCAAACCAATGTTGACTACATTGCAAGAAAGGTTGAGGTTCAAAGCATGGGCGGTACGCCAAAGTAAGTAGACCGAAATCCATCAATATCTACTACTAATCATCCACCTTGAGATATCTATCCAGAACATCTCGCTGGTATTAAGTTGCGAGTCCCACCCATAGTGTAAACTCAATGCAACAGACAACTGCATTAAAAGAACTTTGCGTAAAGTAAACAATCCTTGCACCCGCGGGCACAAGCACCGTTGTTTTCCCCCTTGTGGCAACAGCACATCCCCTAGACTCATGTTTTCGTCACTCAAGCTAGTCATCGAGGGGCATGAACCCACAATCAAGCATAACGTTCCCTCTTGGAGTCACTACCTACTACTCGGCCAAAGCAATAAATAACAACGGAGAACATGCAAGAATTACTTATGAACTAAAATATAAAAGAGGTGAATCAAATATATTACTCAAGATCAATCTGAACATAATCTCATAATCTATCGGATCCCAGCAAACTCAACATAGCAATAGCATAAGGATTACATAGGTGCCTCGATCATGTAGGGCAGCTCACAAGGACTAATTAGTGAAGCACGAGAATGGGAGGAGAACATCACATAGCTACTGGTCATGGACTCATGGTCCAAGGGAGACTACTCACGAGTCATCCGGGAGGCGTCCATGGTGGTGGAGAAGCTCCCGGTGGTGATCCTCCCCTCCGGCAGGGTGCCGGGAAGAGTTCTCCTGGTGCTCCCGATCTTGGAAGCGGCGGCGGCGGCGGAACAGAGATGGGATCGCGAAAAGAAGTCATGTTTCAAGGGCTACGGGGGACCCTTTAAATATCTGCCAAAGTAGGGCACCGGGGGGCTCTCGGGGGGCCGAGGCGCCCCCCCCGGCGCGGCCCAGGGGGGGCGCGCCCACAGGGCGCCTGGAGCCCCTGTGGCCCCCCCAGGCTCCCCTTCGGAAGCAGTGTCGTTCCCGGATCGCTGATTTTTTATATAATTTTTCTGTATTTTTCTGGGCAGTTCTCGAAACGTGAAAACCTGAAATACAAAAACAGACGAAAACAGAAACTGGCACTGGGGTGCACTGGATTAGTAAGTTAGTCCAAATATGATCAAAAGTGTATGGAAGTGTATGAATATCATAGCAATATCACCCAAAAGTGGCATGGAGCAAGCAGAAATTATAGATACGTTTGGGACGTATCAACATCCCCAAGCTTAATTCCTGCTCGTCCTCGAGTAGGTAAATGATAACAAGAATAATTTCTGTGGTGACATGCTATTAACCATATAAGACTTTCTCATAGTCATATGACAAAAGCTTACTGAGACAATGATTCTAAAGTAATTAAGTTGTCTCAAGAGAAAATCATAAATGACTGAAAGTTTTACAACATGAAACTGAAATATCAAAAAGATTTGCAATGAACATGATGTGCAAATATGATCAAGTGATATCTAGCTTGCCCCCTTTAGTGATGCAAAACATAAGTGCAGGGGCACCTTCAAGGTTCAAGTGATGACTAGATACAATCATTTCAAAATAAACGATATCACAATCATGCAAAAGACAATGCTACTTTGGGACAATGCACATTACACTCAGAATGACAATCATGCTCTCAGTAGTTGGTGCTTGAAGTGCTAGAGCTTTTTATTTTGAAACATGAAAGCAATTGTGTCAACGGTAGTAGTACTTCATATGTGTCATGCATAAAACATCTTATAAGTTGCAAGCCTCATGCATCGAATACCAATAGTGCTCGCTCCTTGTCCTAATTAGTTCCGATCCCCATGGGTTATTATTGCATTGCATATGTTTTAACCAAGTGTCACAAAGGGGTACCTCTATGCCACCTGTACAAAGGTCCAAGGAGATAGATCGCATTTGATTTCTCGTTTTTGATAGATCTCAACTTGAGGACATCCATACCGGGACAACATAGAAAATAGATGATGGACTCCTCTTTAATGCATAAGCATATTCTCGTGAGAGATTGAGGATTAAGGTCCAAGCTAAAACTTCCACCATGATGCATGGCTTTGGTTGGCGGCCCAATGTTCTTCTCTAACAATATGCATATTAATTCAACCCACGGTAAATCACCCTTACTTCAGACAAGACGAACATGCATAGCAACTCACATGATATTCAACAAAATTGTGACAGTTGATGGCGTCCCCAGAAACATGGTTACCGCTCAGCAAGCAACTCATAAGAAATAAGATACATAAGCAACATATTCTTTACCACAATAGTTTTTAGGCTACTTTCCCATGAGCTATGTATTGCATGGTTAATTTGCTTAGTGCAGGTGTAGGTTAGCAAAAGACTGGGAGCAACCAACTTAAGAGAGCAATGACGGTCATAATCATGCAGAGTGACAAAGCAATATTGAATCAGGCATGGTAGTTATATCGCTACTTAGAAATAAAAGATCATCAAGGCTTGACAGACTTTCTTTACAGTCTTGAATATGCGTGAGCATACGCCAAGTCAATCAAAATAAATTCTCGAAGGAAGATATTACTAAACCATACCACATCATAGGCAAACAAACCAAGTTGGTACTCCAATGACACATTGGGAACCCCCCAGCTATTCGAGATTAACCAAAAGAAAACCTGAACTACTAAGCACCATCATGAAAATAGCATCTTTATCATAGACACATTAACCCATGCAACGGAAGCAAACTCTCTTAATAAGGTGATCATGGTAATTAAAGAGAGTTCAAGCAACCAACTAAATAAAAGCTCTTGAAGAGATAAGCATGAATACTAAGAGCAAAGCACGATAGTAGCTATTAAAAGATAAAGAACACACACAGCATAGATAGACATGAAAATTCTATGTAATGTTCTAGGTAGAGGTGGAGCGTGTTTCTCTCCCACATAAAGGAATGCTGGGTTCCGACTCGTTATGAAAAATTAAAAAGAAAACTAAAAGCAAGACGCTCCAAGCATAACACATAACACATGAAGTGATTAAAATATAGTGGAACGAAAGACGAACTGATAATGTTGATGGAGAAGGGGATGCACGGGGGGCATCCCCAAGCTTAGACGCTTGAGTCTCCTTGAATATTTCTTGGGGGTGCACGGGGACATCCCCAAGCTTGAGCGCTTGACACTCCTGAATCTTTTTATCATCTTCCCTCGCACACTTGAAAACTCCCTTCATACATAACTCATTCATAATCTGATTAGCGAGGTTAGTACCCTTAATAAAATAATTATACCTTGCTGGAAATAAGGATATTCTTGAAGTTCTACTGTTTCTCAAGATTGCCAAAAGGTTTTTGCAAAGAAAAAGCAAGTTCTTAATCTGCAAAGTGAAGGTAAGGCAAAACAGGACAGAATCTGTGAAAAACAAAACAGCAGGCAGTAATTGACCTGTTCGGGATACTTCTGCAACTCAAATCAAAAAACTCAGAACTGACGCACGAAAGACAATTATATAGAGAACGCTGTCGAAAAAATTCAGACCAAAAAGATGATCTGGTGATTTTATACGAATTTTTCTATCCAAGGACAGAATCTGTTTCCTGGACAGCACCTCACAACTTTTGAACTTTCTAGCAATCAGAGGCTATACTTGGCACAAATATGAAAAGCAAAGATACAATGATGATGCTACAGCAGTAAACAACATCAAGACACAACAAAAGCAAAAAATTTATTCATGTGGGCTGCCTCCCAAAAGCGCTTTCTTTTATGCCTTTAAGCTAGGCATAATGCATGGATCAAGTTTTATCAAGAGTAAAAGAATAACTAGCCCGTACAACGGACTCAAAAGGTAACTTGACCTTCTTACGAGGGAAGTGTTCCATCCCTTTCTTGAGAGGAAACTGAAATTTTATATTACCCTCTTTCATGTCAATGACAGCACCAACGGTGCGCAAAAAGGGACGTCCCAAAATAATTGGACATGAAGGATCACATTCAATATCCATAATAGTGAAATCAACGGGCACATAATTATCATTGACAACAATAAGAACATCGTCAATCCTCCCCAAAGGTTTCTTTATGGAAGAATCAATGAGACGAACACCAAAAGAACAAGAATCATAAGGTTTCAATTTAAGCATATCATATATCCTTTTGGGCATAACAGAGGTACTAGCACCAACATCACATAATGCATAACAAGAGAAGTCATTCAAATAATTTTTTATCATAGGATCCCAACCATCTTCTAGCTTTCTAGGTATGGAGGCTTCTACTCTGAGTTTCTCCTCCCTAGCTTTGATGAGAGCATTAGTGATATGCTCTGTGAAGGCAAGGTTTAGCGTGCTAGTGCGGGGATCTCTAGACATTTTGTGAAGGAAATCAATAACTTCTGTAAGAGTGCAATTATCAAAATCAAGGTCACGAGCATCAAGTAAAGTGGTAGTGGTGTCCTTAAGGCTCACCTGGTTGGTAGTTTCTATAGCATCACCATTAATAGGTCCATTGGGACCAGGAGTACGTTGGGTGCTAAGAGTGTGAACATCCTCAATAACTTGGATAGTAGCAACAGTGTGGTGGGTAGGAAGGCTCTTAATTCTTTCCTCTTCCTCCCTTTCTCTAGCCCATCTCTCTTTAAGCTTAGCCATCATCCTAATATTTTCATTAATTTGCACTTGAGTAGCATTAATAGGGATGACTTCCCTCTCCTTAGGAGAAGAAGTTTCAATTTTTAGCAATTTTAACTCATTGGCTAAGTGGTCTACCTTAAAAGAAAGATCATCTAGTTTATGTAGTTTCTCTTCTACATTCTTATTAAAGGCTTTTTGGGTAGTGATGAAATCTCTAAGCATGCTCTCTAGTTCAGTATTGGAGTTCTTGGTACTAGGATAAGCATTGTTGTTCCCATAAGAGTTAGAGGGGAACGGTCTCGAATTGTTACCAAAGTTACTCCTATAAGCATTGTTGTTGAAATTGTTTCTAGAGATAAAGTTAACATCTACTTGTTCTTGAGCAATCAAAGAATTTAAAGGAACATCACGAGGATCAACAGTAGATTGCTTCGAAAGTAGAGACATAATCAAGTCAACTTTTTCATTGAGGGAGGAAATCTCCTCGACAGAGTTTACCTTCCTACCTGTTGGAGCGCGTTCGGTGTGCCATTGGGAATAGTTGGTCATCATCTCATCGAGAAGCTTCGTGGCAGCACCAAGTGTAGTTGACATAAAAGTTCCTCCGGTGGCCGAATCTAACAAGTTCCGCGAGGTAAAGTTCAAGCCTGCATAAAAAGTTTGGATAACCATCCAAGTAGTCAAACCGTGAGTAGGGCAGTTCTTGATAAGAGACTTCATACGTTCCCAAGCTTGGGCAACGTGTTCATTATCCAATTGTTTAAAATTCATGATGTTACTTCTAAGTTGGATAATTTTAGCAGGTGGATATTATTTTCCAATAAAAGCATCTTTGCACTTGTCCCATGAATCTATGCTATTTCTAGGCAAAGACTGAAACCAAATTTTAGCTCCTCCTCTCAAAGAGAAAGGAAAAAGCTTAAGCTTAACAATATTACCATCTATTTCTTGGTACTTTTGCATATCACAAAGTTCTACAAAGTTGTTCAAGTGTAAAGCAGCATCATCTCCAGCACCGGAGAATTGTTCTCTCATGACTAAGTTAAGTAAAGCAGGTTTAATTTCATATGAAGGTGCTGAAGTGGCAGGTGTAGTGATAGGTGTGCTGATAAAGTCATCGTTGTTGTGACTAGTGAAGTCACACAACTTGGTGTTCTCGGTGGAACCCATAGTAGCAAGCAAGCAAGATAACTATTTTTGTGATTTTCGATAAAAAGGAACTAAAGCAAATATGAAAGGTAAACTAACAAGACTAAAAAGCAAAGGTAAAAGATAGCATGCAACTCCCCTATCCTGAAGAGTGGAGTCCCCGGCAACGGCGCCAGAAAATACTCCTCGATGGGCCTCGAACCCCTCGTTGGATTACCCCAAGTGGAAGGTGTAAGATGCAGTAAGTAGAAGTGTTTTCCCTTAGCAAAGATGCCAAGGATCGAATCCCCAAAGACTCCTAGGTTCAACAAGTAGGTGTCAATTGCTAACGGCGCAATTAGCAATCAACGTGGACCTGCACACATATACAAATAACTTTGCTCCCAACGAGTACAGAGAGGTTGTCAATCCCTCCGGCCTTGTAGTTCACAAAGGGTTAAAAGCAATATGATAGTAGTGATAGATAGTGTTTTGCAATAGTAAGTAAAATAGCGAAAAGTAAACAGTGTATGTGATCAATGACGGTAATATGGACCGGAGTCTCATGATGTTCACTAGTGATGTCTCTCTCCCAAAAGACGATAAAACAGCTATGCGAGGTGACAAATTACAGCTGGGCAATTGACAGGACCACGAACGCAAACCAATGCTGACTACATTGCAAGAAAGGTTGAGGTTCAAAGCATGGGCGGTACGCCAAAGTAAGTAGACCGAAATCCATCAATATCTACTACTAATCATCCACCTTGAGATATCTATCCAGAACATCTCGCTGGTATTAAGTTGCGAGTCCCACCCATAGTGTAAACTCAATGCAACAGAAAACTGCATTAAAAGAACTTTGCGTAAAGTAAACAATCCTTGCACCTGCGGGCACAAGCACCGTTGTTTTCCCCCTTGTGGCAACAGCACATCCCCTAGACTCATGTTTCTGTCACTCAAGCTAGTCATCGAGGGGCATGAACCCACAATCAAGCATAACGTTCCCTCTTGGAGTCACTACCTACTACACGGCCAAAGCAATAAATAACAACGGAGAACATGCAAGAATTACTTATGAACTAAAATATAAAAGAGGTGAATCAAACATATTACTCAAGATCAATCTGAACATAATCTCATAATCCATCGGATCCCAGCAAACTCAACATAGCAACAGCATAAAGATTACATAGGTGCCTCGATCATGTAGGGCAGCTCACGAGGACTAATTAGTGAAGCACGAGAACGGGAGGAGAACATCACATAGCTACTGGTCATGGACTCATGGTCTAAGGGAGACTACTCACGAGTCATCCGGGAGGCGTCCATGGTGGTGGAGAAGCTCCCGGTGGTGATCCTCCCCTCCGGCAGGGTGCCGGGAAGAGTTCTCCTGGTGCTCCCGATCTTGGAAGCGGCGGCGGCGGCGGAACAAAGATGGGATCGCGAAAAGAAGTCCCGTTTCAAGGGTTACGGGGGACCCTTTAAATATCTGCCAAAGTAGGGCACCGGGGGGCTCTCGGGGGGCCGAGGCGCCCCCCCGGCGCGGCCCAGGGGGGGCGCGCCCACAGGGCGCCTGGAGCCCCTGTGGCTCCCCCAGGCTCCCCTTCGGAAGCAGTGTCGTTCCCGGATCGCTGATTTTTTATATAATTTTTCTGTATTTTTCTGGGCAGTTCTCGAAACGTGAAAACCTTAAATACAAAAACAGACGAAAATAGAAACTGGCACTGGGGTGCACTGGATTAGTAAGTTAGTCCAAATATGATCAAAAGTGTATGGAAGTGTATGAATATCATAGCAATATCACCCAAAAGTGGCATGGAGCAAGCAGAAATTATAGATACGTTTTGGACGTATCAATCCCCCTCTTTGAGGTTTGAAATCCTCGCACATTGTTTTTTTCTCGCCCTCTCAAGAACTGCCAAGGCAATGACTCTACGCTTGAGCCTAGAACGCAGCTCCAGCTCCTCGACAGAGAGGTGCCTTGAGTCTTGGGCCATGTCCAGATGAAGAATTATTAGCAAGGCAGCATGATGCATGATCTTGGCCTTTGAGAATAGGCCCTTACTCCATCTCAAGTGTTTGGCTCCAGTGTGTTGGAGCTTGTGGTGCAATATCCGAAAGGGGTCGGTGTGCTGAGTGTGCTCATTCCATGCATTAGCAACCACATCGCTGAACCCCGGAAGAGAAGCCCAAAAATTCTCAAATTTGAATGAGCGAGGCCTGCGAGGCCCCCTATCATCCGCGAGAAGAAGAGGACAATGGTCTGAGAGAGAAGATGGCAGAGCATGCAAGATGTGTCTACTGAACTGCAGGTCCCATTCGGCATTACAAAAGAAGGAATCGAGCTTGCATAGGGTTGGGCTATAATGTGAAGATGTATACGGGGATTTATTTTTCCAGATCTTTTTGGCATTTAGCAATGAGGTTTTTTAAGTGAGTTCATACCGATGTACATTAATTGCGAACCAACTTATGGTTGGATGGTTAGAAAGACAGTGATATCTCTATCGCACTAGTGTTCAAGTCATGGTATTCGCATTTTTCTGAATTTATTTCAGGATTTCTGGCAATGCGCGTTCGGTGGGAGGAGATGTTCCTGTCGACTACGAGGTGTCTATAGTGACTTCGTCAACCTCATGATGATAGGCCGGCTCAGTCTATCGAAGGTACTTATAGAAGTACAGTGTGCGTTCATAGAGATGAGTGTATACATGTATATATAAGCGCTTGCTTCTGTACTTTATTAAAAATCAGATGTACAATATTTACATGCAATTTTTTTACCTTAAAAAGATGAAAGAATTCCTTATTTAACACTATTTTCAATTGTGTTTCCCTATTTAACACTGGAAAAGTTTTTCTTCCCTATATAACACCAAGTCTAAATTTTATGCCCTTTATGACACTTTCGTCCATTTTTTGGTTTGACGATGTTAGATTGCATGTAAAAAGACACTTTTGCCCTTATGCATAGAGCTCATGCAACTCGTGCATGTGTTCGTGCATGTGTTCAACAAGCGACGTGAGTGGAAGAAAGCTTGTTGTGTGCGGCTCACTAGATAGCGGCTTGGGTTGCAGCAACGTTGAGGGTCCTGGGATGCAGTGCCCACCTCCGCGATCTGGGCTACAGCGGACGTGATGTGCCTACAGCTATGCATGAAGTTCGTTGTGGTGTGGCGCGCAGCCGGCAGCAGGCGGCCGATGGAGTAGGAACGCAGCGGCCGGGAGCAGCGCACGGGCCAGCAGGGTCACGTTTCCGTTCTTTTTGATACCCGTGATGAGCTCACGTCCAATATATTTGCACGATTGGTTATGAAGATGGTGTATGCACGTGCTCGTACGTGCTAGCCCTCGATGGATTATTGCTGCATGTAAACTTTTTTTGACGGGTTGCTGCACGCGGTATTCAGGTATTCGTGCGTCGTCTTGTATATGTATACACCTAATACACCTGGCTAATTATCCGCAAAAAAATACACCTGGCTAATCATGCATGCATGTATTGAAATTTTGATCACAAACCATATAAGGGGCAAAATGGTCTTTTCATCTGTTATTTAACACCTTCAAGTCTTAAAATGAACGAAAATGTTATAAAAGGCATAAAATTTAACTTCGATGTTAGATAAGGAAGAGAAATATTTTCAGTGTCAATTAGGGAAACAAAAATTAAGGCAGTGTTAAATAAGGAATTCTCCCTAAAAAGATAATTGACAGATAACCCGTAAAATGTTGGACACGTGTAATTGGATGGTTGACCCATGCGGCAAACGGTACCACAACTTAGACACTAATAGACGTGGTCCATTTTGACCCTCCCAGCCGTAGTGCTCACAGCTCTCACAAACATTCCAGGGAGCCTAGATACTCTAGTGATTTGTCGTACTACAACGGAGAGATGTGTGATGCTAAAAAGAAAAGAAATTGACATGCTACGTTTTGCAGATTTTGCCACGCTGCAGCAGATAGAATTGCAATGCATTTCTGAAATTTGCCATGTTCCTAAGAAAAAAAGGGGGAACTGCGCCAGCTACTCTACAACTTTCCGAACTGCCGTGCTCCGTAGAGTAGTTGACGTACATGCTTTCAGTAATTGTCATGCAACATTTAGGTGGTGCCATTCTACACACGTGGGTTCATTATCTAGGAAGGATGCGTGACTCGGAGATTCTGTCGCTCACTGGAAGAGTGCATGGAACAGAACAACGCGCCCAATGGAGATTGCCACATGTTACCGGTTTAAGATTCGCGCGTGGAATTGGACAAACAAAAGAATGTTACCTAGAAAAAACACACCCAGGGAACGTCAACTCTATAAGAATTTCGTGCATATAAGGGCTCTTTGTTCAAAGAAAAAGTTAATGTAATCATAAGAATAGAAAGTTTACCTATGTTGACACTATTTATATGTTTCCCTCAAAGAAATGGAGAAAAAGAAAAACATATAAAATTTTCTCGGAGTCTCAATTTTAAAGGGAAACGTAATAATTTGACAATTCATTTAAATGACTATGTGATCCTTGTATCCGAAATTACACTTGCACTTGGCTTCGTATGCGTTTCCGCAAGCCACCTTCCTTGAGATGATCCATTCCGGTATCAAACGCGAGATTCATTCTTAGCTATTCTGAACCCATATGACCCTCTGAATTAGGCATCGAGTGATTACCTACCCGATTGAAACTTCGTGTACCTCTTATTATTGCCCTTGATGCAGTTCTTGAGTTTCAATTCGAGCGATACTTTTGTACTTCATCCCCTGAGTTAACCATCCGATACTCGACTTTGTTGAATCCGCCCTTATAGAGTTTCCCCTCTTTTCGTACTTGTATGTACGATGGAGTTCCCGAAGAAAAGATGAGAACTTCATCATAATGCAATGATGCAGAAAATTGAAACCCTTAACACAATAGACCGACCTCTTTAAGAAGAGCAAAGAGGACCGAGAAGACTCATTAGTATTCGCAGCCGGACCTTTTCCCCCTTACTCGACCTCTTAAATATTGGGATGAGATTTCTATTAATGAAGCAGATTTGTAACACCCTAATAGTTACGCTACAGCGAGCGGGGTTAGTGATTTGTTATGGAGGAATATCTGATTTTTTGGAAGGTTATCGAAAAAAAATCTTATGTCTGTCCTTTACGAAGGTGAACTCACATATATGGTGTGATTCCTGAATTTGAAGCACCTCCGCCGGTGCCGAATCCATCCATATAGAAGGAGGAGAAAATTTAACTAGACTAGCAAGTTCATGTGCTACTTTATTACACTCTCTATTACAATGAGCATAAGAAACATGGTTAAAATCCGAAGACATGAAACAACAATCATCAATAGTTGCGCTTGCCACCTGAGAAGAATTGCCATCTCTTAGAGCTTCTACTACCTCTAGACTGTCTGAGTTGATCATGACCTTGTTACAGAATGATAACCCACAAGTGCTGGGGATCAGTTGCAGCCTCTTTCGATAAGTAAGAGTGTCGAACCCAACGAGGAGCTAAAGGAAAACAAATATTCCCTCAAGTTCTATCGACCACCGGTAGAACTCTACACACGCTTATTGTTTGCTTTACCTAGAACAAGTATGAAACTAGAAGTACTTTGTAGGTGTTGTAGGATAGGTTTGAAAGAATATAAAGAGCACGTAAATAAAAACTAGGGGCTATTTAGATAAAGTCAAAATTAAATTAGTATAGCAAGTGTGGAAAAATGGTGGTAGGAGTTGCAGAGTTGTCCCTAAGCAATTGACTATGTTATTAGACCGATAGCAAGTTTTATGTGAGAGAGGCCACTTCTAGCATGTCATCCCTTACTTGGAATTCTATGCACTTATGATTGGAACTCCAGCAAGCATCCGCAACTACTGTCATTCATTAAGTTAAAACCCAACCATAGAATTAAGATATATTGGTCCCCCTTCAATCCCGTATGCATCAATTTCTATGCTAGGCTGAAGCTGTTGTCACCCTTGCCCTCCAATACATAGTCCTATCAACATACAACTAACCCTATGGTGTGATCCGCACGCTCATATGATGGGCACCAAAGGGCAGCAACGTAACAACAAGCAAATTAAACCAATCATAGCAATTTCATCAATCACCGATAGGACAACAAAAATCTACTCAAGCATCATAGGATGCCAACACATCATTGGATAATAATATAAAGCATAAATCACCATGTTCAAGTAGAGGGTATAACGGGTTGTGGGAGAGTGGACCACTGTAGATAGATGGGGGAAGGTGATGAAGATGTTGGTGAAGATGACGGAGGTGCTGGTGTAGATCGTTGTCACACGATGATTGCTCCGGTGGCGTTCCGACGCCACCGGGAGAGAGGGGAGAGAGAGCCCCCTCCTTTTCTTCTTCGTTGGCCTCCCCCCTAGATGGGAGGAGGGTTTCCCCTCTGGTCCATGGCCTCCATGGCGGTGGAGGAGCGAGAGCCCCTCCGATATTGGATATGTCTATCTGTTTCTCTTCTGTTTTGTGACCCCTGTTTCTGGCTTTTCACCGTTTCTTAAATTCCTGGAGATCCGTAACTTCGATTGGGCAGAAATTTTAACACGGTTTTTATCCATATATTAGTTTCCTTGCATCCGAAGGAGACCTCCAACCGACCTCTGGTGTGGCCACAAGCCCCCAGGGCACGCCTCCAGGGCTTGTGGGTCCCTTGGGTATCGTCTCGCATTGATTCCCCTTCCCAAAAAATCACATATATTCCAAAAAAAACTCCGTAAGTTTTTACCCTGTTTGGACTTCGTTTGATATGGATTTTTTGCGAAACATAAAACCTACAACAAACAGGAACTGGCACTGGATCAATACGTTAGTCCAAGAAAATCATATCAAATGTAGCTAAACGTATATAAAAGTTGTATAACATTGGCATGGAACAATCAAAAATTATAGATACGACGGAGACGTATCACAGCCCACATTTCTAGCAAGGTTTAGACCAAACCTAACTGCCAAAGCTTCTGCTATAAAAGAATCATAGCATATATCTATTCTTTCATTAGCTGCCGCTACAAATTTCCCACTATGATCGCGAATTACTGCTCCATAGATCCTTCAATTAAATATTGGTCAAATCCAGCGTCTACGTTCAATTTCATGTATCCCAGCGGTGGCTTCTACCAAGCTTCTACACGAAATTTGGCCTTTTGGCGAGAATGCAATACTGAAATTGGCAGCGAGTCCACGTATAGCTACGGCAATGTGCATGTGGTTCTGAATATCTTCTCCATGATAGATTTTTTAGTGTTCAAACCAAAGATACCATGTTGTGGTGGCCACTACTTCTCTCAATTTCGGAAAACCCAATATATGCACTTCTATTTCTTCCAAGTATAACAGATTATGCACTACTTCCTCACCAATTTCATACTTTGTGTATCCCTACTTTACTATATCCTACATCCCCAATTGTCTCCAGACTTCTATTGATCCCGGGCACTCAGGAAGTGTTGAATACTTTTTGGACCTCCATTACATTCTAGACAATGAACCTTCACCCTCATATGCTTGAAAGCTAGGATTGCCTGGCATGGGATAGCGCTATGGAGGACCTGCCATATAAAAATTGTGATCGTGGCCAGGCATTCTAGACTTCAAATCAAGTTCCGCTTCTCATCCGATACTGAAGATCCTGTATTGGTATGAATCATATGACCAAATTGAAAATTCCATTCAACTTGAAAAGCTGAGGGTACCGAAAAAAAATCTCGTTCTTGCTGGGAGTCCAAGCAATGAAATCAGACGTTTCATGTACAGGTAGGGGTATAGCAACAAGTATCCTCTGAGCATCCGCATTCCAGAATGTTTGGTTAACCAATTGCGTGTTCCAATCACCTATCACTTGACATATTAAATTATTACCTTGGATGGTCAACACTTTTCTTATTGGTGACTAAGGGATCCATGAGTCCTCCCATATAATCACCTTTTCTCCATCTCCAATTCCCCATATGTACCCACGTCTCAAAGTGACCACACCAGCATAATGCTCTACCAAGTATATAATGATTTTTGTTTCAAAGTAGCACTCAAGAGATCTCCTTCTGGGAACTACCTTGCTTCTAGGATAGTTGCACATAATGAATCTAGATTATCAATAAGACGCCAAGCTTGTTTTGCTAGGAGTGCACGACTGAAACAATGAATATCCTTGAAGCCCATACCTCCTTTCTTCTTTGGTATACAAATCTTCCATCACGCGAACCAATCCATCTTTCTATTAGTTGCATCATCACCCTACCAAAAACGAGACATCACATATGTGATTACTTTGAATATATTTTTTAGGAATTTTGAAGACAGACATCGCATAAGTTGGTCTGGCTTGCGCTACTGATTTTAAGAGCACTTCTTTACCTCCAGAAGATAAACATCTCTCCTTCCATCCCATTAATCTCTGAACTACACGATCAATCAAATATTGGAAATTGTCACTTTTATCAATACCCAAGGTAGATGGAAGACCTAGGTATCTGTCATTCAAAGCCTCTGTCATAATATCTAGGGTTGAGCATACCTCGGCCTTCACGTTAACCTCCGTACATGGGCCGAAAAAACACACTGGATTTCTCCGCACTAACAAGTTGGCCGGATGCTGAATAGTACATATCCAAAATGGATTTTAAGCAAGCACCATTAGCAACATTGGCTTTCATCAAAATAAGCGAGTCATCTGCAAACAAAAGGTTTGTTACTACCGGTGTATCACGGCAAACTTTGACTCCCACGAGGTCGCCTTCTTGTTCGGCCCTGGATAATAAGGCAGTGATGCCATTCATACAAAGGAGAAATAGATACGGCGACAGAGGGTCCCCTGAAGGAGACCTCTAGTTGGTTTGAATGCTTCTGTCTCCGTTGAGTTGTACCTCACTTTGTATTCAACTGAAGAAACACATAACTTAATCATCTTTACCCAGTTAGCATTAAACCGAGTTTCAAAAGAATAGCTTCTAGGAACACCCACTCTACTCAGACAATATGCTTGGTGCATGTTAATCTTGACCGCACACCACCCATCCCTACATTTTTTCTTTTTCTTAACTGTGTGCAAGTTTTGGTAAGCAATAAGAACATTATTCGTAATTAACCTCCCAGGGACAAATGCACTCTGAGTTGGTAACTCTGGTAGAAATAATTTCAGTCTCATGGAAATCATTTTGGAAATAACCTTGTAAACAACATTGCATAGGCTTATTGGTCTGAACTTCGATACCTTTTCTGGAGAAAGTGCCTTGGAACGATAACAATTGTGGTGTCTGATGTCTACTAGGCACCCTTCTTCTTGTAGACGTTGTTGGGCCTCCAAGTGCAGAGGTTTGTAGGACAATAGCAAATTTCCCTCAAGTGGATGACCTAAGGTTTATCAATTCGTGGGAGGCGTAGGATGAAGATGGTCTCTCTCAAGCAACCCTGCAACCAAATAACAAAGAGTCTCTTGTGTCCCCAACACACCCAATACATTGGTAAATTGTATAGGTGCACTAGTTCGGCGAAGAGATGGTGATACAAGTGCAATATGGATGGTAGATATAGGTTTTTGTAATAGGAAAATATAAAAACAGCAAGGTAGCAAGTGGTAAACGTGAGCATAAACGGTATTGCAATGATAGTAGAGAAGTCCTAGGGTTCATACTTTCACTAGTGCAAGTTCTCTCAACAAGGATAACATAATTGGATCATATTACTAGCCCTCAACATGCAACAAAGAGTCACTCCAAAGTCACTAATAGCGGAGAACAAATGAAGAGATTATGGTAGGGTACGAAACCACCTCAAAGCTATTCTTTCTGATCGATCTATTCAAGAGTCCGTAGTAACGTTCAATCTATCATAGAGTTCGTACTAGAATAACACCTTAAGACACAAATCAATCAAAACCCTAATGTCACATAGATACTCCAATGTCACCTCAAGTATCCGTGGGTATGATTATACGATATGCATCACACAATCTCAGAAACATCTATTCAACCAAAACATAGAACTTCAAAGAGTGCCCCAAAGTTTCTACAGGATAGTCAAGACGAAAACGTGTGCCAACCCCTATGCATAGATTCCTGAGGTCACGGAACCCGCAAGTTGATCACCAAAACATACATCAAGTGGATCACAAGATATCCCATTGTCACCACAGATAAACATGCGCAAGACATACATCAAGTGTTCTCAAATCCTTAAAGACTCAATCCGATAAGATAATTTCAAAGGGAAAACTCAATCCATTAAAAGAGAGTAGAGGGGGAGAAGAAGATCCAACTAGAATAGCAAAGCTCGCGATACATCAAGATCGTGTCATCTCAAGAACACAAGAGAGAGAGAGATCAAACACATAGCTACTGATACATACCCTCAGCCCCGAGGGTGGACTACTCCCTCCTCGTCATGGAGAGCGCCGGGATGATGAAGATAGCCACCTGAGAGGGATTCCCCCCTCCGGCAGGGTGTGAGAACGGCTGTAGATTGGTTTTCGGTGGCTGCAGAGGCTTTCGGCGGCGGAACTCCCGATCTAGGTTAATTTCCGAAGGTTTCAGTATTTATAGAATTTTTTGGAGTCGGGTCCAAGTAAAGGGGAGCTACGGGCCGTCCTCGAGATAGGGGGGGCGCACCTCTGCCTAGGGCGCGCCCTCCACCCTCTAGAGCAGCCCGTGGCTCTCCTAGCCCAACTCTTTTGCTTCGGGGGCTTCTTTTGGTCCAGAAAAAATCATAAAAAATTGGCTCGTCAATTGGACTCCGTTTGATATTCCTTTTCTGTAAAACCCTAAAACAGGAGAAAAACATAAACTAGCACTGGGCTCTGGGTTAATAGGTTAGTCCCAAAAATCATATAAAAGTGTATAAGAAAGCCCATAAGACATCCTAGAAGGATAATATAATAGCATGGAACAATAAAAAATTATAGATACGTTGGAGACGTATCAAGCATCCCCAAGCTTAATTCCTGCTCGTCCTCGAGTAGGTAAATGATAAAAATAGAATTTTTGATGTGGAATGCTGATACGTCCAAAACGTATCTATAATTTCTGCTTGCTCCATGCCACTTTTGGGTGATATTGCTATGATATTCATACACTTCCATACACTTTTGATCATATTTGTACTAACCTACTAATCCAGTGCACCCCGGTGCCAGTTTCTGTTTTCGGCTGATTTTGTATTTCAGGTTTTCACATTACGAGAACTGCCAGGAAAAATCCAGAAAAAATATATAAAAAATCAGCGTTCCAGGAGCTACCGTGCGGCCAAAGTGCAGCCGGGGGGACCCACAGGGGCTCCAGGCGCCCTGTGGGCGCCCCCCCCAGGGCCGCGCCGGGGGGCGCCTGGGCCCCCCGAGGCACCTCCGATGCCCCCCTTTGGCATATATTTAAAGCGTGTCAAGGAAACCCTGATTCCGGAACCCTTTTCTCCAGACGCGATTCCGATCTCCGCCGCCATCGCCATCAAGCTTCGGGGGACCAGAATTCCTGCGCCGGCACCCTGCCGGGACGGGGAAGTGCCCCCGGATTCATCTCCATCGACGTTGCTTCCTCCCTCCATGATGCGGGAGTAGTTCCTCCTCGGGGCTGAGGTTCTTACCAGTAGGTATGTGGTCAATTCTCTCTCCCATGATGTGATCTTCGTTGTGATCATAGGCTATGTTAATCTAGGGTGTTTCCCCTTCCTCTATGTATTGGATTGATATACTCACTTGTCTCTATCTAGTATAATCCCCGAGACCAAGGTGATAGCGGTTTATTGGACATGGATTAGAACAATATTTTCATGAGTGAATTCCTCTCTTGTGTGTTGATTGAAGATTGAGAGCCTCTTGGTGCTTGTCTTTGACTATCCTTTAGATATGTTATGGTGATTGTGGGACTCTCTTTGGATGGCCGCGGTGACATTGGGAAATCCTTAGATCGAGAACTACGAACTTTGAGGTGTGCTTTTGTAGCCCTACATAATTCTCGTCCTCTCTTGACCACGAAGGAATGATCTCCGAGTGTGTCCCCTTTGCATGTTTTATGGGAAATATCATGTGTTTCGATTATGTTAATGTTGTTGGGAGTTGCCACTAGTGAAAGTATGAACCTTAGGCCTTGTTTCCACCATTGCAATACCGTTTGTGCTCACGTTTACTACTTGTTTGCTTGCTGCACTTTTTATTACATATTTGTATTACCTTGTTTTGCCATCCATATCACTTGCCATTTAACATCTCTTCGCCAAACTAGTGCACCTATACATCTGACAAGTGTATTAGGTGTGTTGGGGACACAAGAGACTTCTTGTATCCTAGTTGCAGGGTTGCTTGAGAGAGACCATCTTCAACCTCTACTTCCCTGAGTTCGATAAACCTTAGGTCATCCACTTGAGGGAAATTGCTACTGTCCTACAGACCTCTGCGGTTGGAGGCCCAACATAGTCTACAAGAGTAGAAGCGTGCGTAGACATCAAGCTATTTCTGGCGCCGTTGCCGGGGAGGTGAGCGCTTGAAGGTATATCTTTAGATCTTGCAATTAAATCTTTTTGTTTCTTGTTTTTATTTCACTAGTTATGTTTATGGAAAACCTTGCTATTGGATCGTTGCTTGCGGGAGGACGCCCCACACCTGTGGTGGTTGCTCCTCCTCCTACTGAAATTGTGCCCTATAAAATACCGGCTGGTATTATCGATCATGTTTTGGCTAATCGTTATGCAGGAGACAGACATCCCGATGAACACCTTCTATATCTGTCACAACTATGTTCATTATTTAAGCTTGCAGGTGTATCGAGGGAGTTTGTCATGAGGAAATTATTTGCCTTGTCACTGAAAGGAAAAGCATTGGAATGGTATAGGCTACTAAATGACTCTCACCTGCTGGAGTGGGAAGAGATCCAGTCTCTCTTTTACTCCAAATTTTATCCTCTTCATGAAGTCCATAAGAATAGGAATTATGTTTATAAGTTTTTATCCTCATGACGGAGAGAGCATGGCTCAAGCTTGGGGGAGACTGAAAACATTAATGCTAAAATGTCCTAACCATGGGCTCCCCAAAGATATTATTATTACTAACTTCTATGTGAGGCTCTCTCGACAGGATAAAGATTTGCTCGATGCTTCCTCTATGGGTTCTTTCACAAACGAAAAGATTGATGCTAAATGGGAACTCCTTGAAAGAATTCAACGCAACACTGAAAATTGGGAGATCGACAAAGGTAAAGAGTCAGGTATAATTTATGAGTATGATTGCATTAAGTCCTTTGTTGAAACTACAAGTTTTAATAAGTTTAGTGCTAAGTTTGGGCTTGATTCCCAACTCCTTGTTGATTTCCTCAAATCTTTTGCTTCACATCTTAATATGCCTAAGGAGGATTGGATCAAGCATCATAAACTTTTAAAGAGACTTGCAAAGAAAATGAAATTGTTCATGATGATTGCAACATGCATGATCCAATCCTAAAAATGAAGTTTTATATAAGCATGTTAATTTTTGTGGAGTGGATAGACCTTGTGAAAGGCCTATGATTGAAAAAGAGAAGTATTGTAAGCAACATAAGCATGAAAGAACAATCACTTGGGTCAGAGATTTAAATGAAATTGCTAGAGAATTGTGTGACCTTTATCCTTTTACTTGTGAACTTTGCCGTACAGAGGGTCACTTGAATTTTCAATGCATGAACTTTCAAAACATAACTGTTAATCGGTTGTGTGATAACATGATCACCTCTGATCTTTATGATGAGCTTATGTTATTTTTGATGTGTGAAGAGTTATCAGAAAAGACTTCTTGGCTGGATGATAATGCCATAGGAATAAAAAACACTTTGCAAAATTGCCATCTCTATTGTGTTGTTAATTGCCATGAAAATGATTACATAAGTAAGATTAGAAAGGAGGGAACTTTACCAAAGTATAAAAATGTCTCTTATATTTCTGCTAATAAAAAGGAGAGTTTCTCCCAAGTTTCCCCTATTGTTTCTAATGATAAACCAGGATATGTGAAGAAGCTTCATCTCCAACCACCCCCTCCTAAGGTGAAGAAGAAGAAAAAGAAGAGGAGGAGGAGGAGGAGGAGCAAGAAGGAAGAAGAATGGGCATCAACCTGGCCTGAGCATATTCCTCCTATCAACTTTTATCCTAATGGTTGTAAGTTTAAAGAAGAAGGTGAAGTTTATTGCCTTAATTATCATCTTGATGATACGTCCGTAGGTACTATTGAAGATGATTTTGATTATGATATGCATGTTACTTATTGTGATTGGGAAAATGATAATGCTACTTATGATCTTGAAAATCTTTTTGTTACCAACTCTGAAAGTGATGATATGGGAAGCTCTAAGCTTGGGGATGATAGGATTGCAAATCCTATCCCCACTAGTGATGTGATGATTGATAATTATTCTCTTGCTAGTAAGAATAAAGACAACATGTTTACAAATATAGTTGCTAGAAATGATAATGCTCTTCTCTACCATGATGATGTTATAACTCCAATCTATAGTGTTCAAGTTGTTTATGATAGTCCTACTCCCACTGTTACCAACGAGAAAGATTATGCTTATGTGGGGAGTGAGAGTACCTTTTTGCATGTGGATCATGGTAACAATGCTTTATGTGATGCTTATATTGTTGAGTTCATCCATGATGCCACTGAAATTTATAATGAGAGAGGGAGGCTTGGTTCTAAATATCTTAATAATAAGAAGTTTCCTCTCTTTATGGTGAATATGTTGAAGTTATGCTTGTTTTGCCTTCCTATGCTAGTTGCTTCGTGCTTCAATGAATTATTCTACTGCAATATTCCTATGCATAGGAAGAATGTTAGGCTTAAATGTATTTGGCATTTGCTTCTTGATGCCCTTTTTTGTTCTTCAGCTCTTATTCTTACAAGAGCATCATTAAAGTCCTATGCCTAGCTTAAAGGCATAAAAGAAAGCGCTTTTGGGAGGCAGCCCACATGAATAAATTTTTATATTTTGCTTTTGTTGTGTCTTGATGTTGTTTACTACTGTAGCATCATCATTGTATCTTTACTTTTCATATTTGTGCCAAGTATAGCCTCCGATTGCTAGAAAGTTCAAAAGTTGTGAGGTGCTGTCCAGGAAACAGATTCTGTCCTTGGATAGAAAAAATCGTATAAAATCACCAGATCATCTTTTTGGTCTGAATTTTTTCGACAGCGCTCTCTATATAATTGTCTTTCGTGCTTCTGTTCTGAGTTTTTTGATTTGAGTTGCAGAAGTATCCCGAACAGATCGATTACTACCTGCTGTTCTGTTTTTCACAGATTCTGTCCTGTTTTGCCTTTCCTTCAGTTTGCAAACCAAGAGCTTGCTTTTTCTTTGCAAAAAAAAAAACCTTTTGGCAATCTTGAGAAACAGTAGAACTTCAAGAATATCATTATTTCCAGCAAGGTATAATTATTTTATTAAGGGTACTAACCTCGCTAATCAGATTATGATGAGTTATGTATGAAGGGAGTTTTCAAGTGTGCGAGGGAAGATGATAAAAAGATTCAGGAGTGTCAAGCGCTCAAGCTTGGGGATGCCCCCGTGCACCCCCAAGAAATATTCAAGGAGACTCAAGCGTCTAAGCTTGGGGATGCCCCCGTGCATCCCCTTCTCCATCAACATTATCAGTTCGTCTTTCGTTTCGCTATATTTTTATCACTTCATGTGTTATGTGCTATGCTTGGAGCGTCTTGCTTTTAGTTTTCTTTTTAGTTTTTCATAACGAGTCGAAACTCAGCATTCCTTTATGTGGGAGAGAAACACGCTCCACTTCTACCTAGAACATAACATAGAATTTTCATATCTATCTTTGATGTGTGTGTTCTTTGTCTTTTAATAGCTACTATCATGCTCTGCTCTTAGTATTCATGCTTATCCTTTCCAAGAGCTTTTGTTTAGTTGGTTGCTTGAACTCTCTTTAATTACCATGCTCACCTTATTAAGAGAGTTTGCTTCCGTTGCATTGGTTAATATGTCTATGATAAGGATGCTACGTGTATAATGGTGCTTAGTAGTTCAGGTTTCTTATGGTTAGTCTCAAATAGCTGGGGGATTCCCAATGTGTTATTGGAATACCAACATGATTTGTTTGCCTATGATGTGGTATGGTTTAGTAATATCTTCCTTCGAGAATTTATTTTGATTGACTTGGCGTATGCTCACGCATATTTAAGACTGTAAAGGAAGTTTGTCAAGCCTTGATGATCTTTTATTTCTGAGTAGCGATATAACTACCATGCCTGATTCAATATTGCTTTGTCGCTCTGCATGATTATGACCGTCATTGCTCTCTTAGTTGGTCGCTCCCAGTCTTTTGCTAACCTCCACCTGTACTAAGCGGAATGACTGCTTGTGCATCCATATCCTTTTAAACCAGTTATGCCATATGAGTCCACCATATCTACCTATATGTGGTATTTCACCGCCACTCCAAGTAATTTACATGTGCTACCTTTAAAACCTTCAATTTTTGCAATACATAGTTCATGGGAAAGTAGCTTAAAAACTATTGTGGTAAAGAATATGTTGCCTATGTATCTTATTTCTTATAAGTTGCTTGCTGAGCGGTAACCATGTTTCTGGGGACGCTATCAACTGTCACACTTTTGTTGAATATCATGTGAGTTGCTATGCATGTTCGTCTTGTCTGAAGTAAGGGTGATTTGCCGTGGGTTGAATAAGTATGCATATTGTTAGAGAAGAACATTGGGCCGCCAACCAAAGCCATGTATCATGGTGGAAGTTTTAGCTTGGACCTTAATCCTCAATCTCTTATGAGAATATGCTTATGCATTAAAGAGGAGTCCATCATCTATTTTCTATGTTGTCCCGGTATGGATGTCCTCAAGTTGAGATCTATCAAAAACGAGAAATCAAATGCGATTTATCTCCTTGGACCTTTGTACAGGTGGCATAGAGGTACCCCTTTGTGACACTTGGTTGAAACATATGTAATGCAATGGTAACCCATGGAAGTCCTAACTAATTAGGACAAGGTGCGAACACTATTGGTATTCGATGCATGAGGTTTGCAACTTATAGGATGTCTTATGCATGACACATATGAAGTACTACTACCGTTGACAAAATTGCTTCTATGTTTTCAAAATAAAAAGCTCTAGCACATGACCATTCTTTTACTTTTATGTTGAGTCTCCACCTTCTTTTAAAAGAACCAACTACTGAGAGCATGATTGTCATTCTGAGTGTAATTGGTTCTTTTAAAAGAAGGTGGAGACTCAACATAAAAGTAAAAGAATGGTCATGTGCTAGAGCTTTTTATTTTGAAAACATAGAAACAATTTTGTCAACGGTAGTAGTACTTCATATGTGTTATGCATAAGACATCCTATAAGTTGCAAGCCTCATGCATCGAATACCAATAGTGCTCGCACCTTGTCCTAATTAGCTCGGATTTCCATGGATTATCATTGCATTACATATGTTTCAACCAAGTGTCACAAAGGGGTACCTCTATGTCACCTGTACAAAGGTCCAAGGAGATAGATCGCATTTGATTTCTCGTTTTTGATAGATCTCAACTTGAGGACATCCATACCGGGACAACATAGAAAATAGATAATGGACTCCTCTTTAATGCTTAAGCATATTCTCATAAGAGATTGAGGATTAATGTCCAAGCTAAAACTTCCACCATGATACATGGCTTTGGTTGGCGGCCCAATGTTCTTCTCTAACAATATGCATACTCAAACCATTCAACCCATGGCAAATCACCCTTACTTCAGACAAGACGAACATGCATAGCAACTCACATGATATTCAACAAAAGTGTAACAGTTGATGGCGTCCCCAGAAACATGGTTACCACTCAGCAAGCAACTTATAAGAAATAAGATACATAAGCAACATATTCTTTACCACAATAGTTTTTAAGCTATTTTCCCATGAGCTATGTATTGCAAAAACTGAAGGTTTTAAAGGTAGCACATGTAAATTTACTTGGAGTGGCGGTGAAATACCACATATAGGTAGGTATGGTGGACTCATATGGCATAACTGGTTTAAAAGGATGTGGATGCACAAGCAGTCAGTCCGCTTAGTATAGGTGGAGGTTAGCAAAAGACTGGGAGCGACCAACTAAGAGAGCAATGATGGTCATAATCATGCAGAGCGACAAAGCAACATTGAATCAGGCATGGAAGTTATATCGCTACTTAGAAATAAAAGATCATCAAGGCTTGACAGACTTTCTTTACAGTCTTAAATATGCGTGAGCAGACGCCAAGTCAATCAAAATAAATTCTTGAGGGAAGATATTACTAAACCATACCACATCATTGGCAAACAAATCATGTTGGTACTCCAATAACACATTGGGAATCCCCCAGCTATTTGAGACTAACCACAAGAAAACCTGAACTACTAAGCGCCATTATGCACGCAGCATCTTTATCATAGACATATCAACCAATGCAACGGAAGCAAACTCTCTTAATAAGATAAGCATGATAATTAAAGAGAGTTCAAGCAACCAACTAAACACAAGCTCTTTAAAAAGATAAGCATGAATACTAAGAGCAGAGCATGATAGTAGCTATTAAAAGACAAAGAACACACACAGCAAAGATAGTCATGAAAATTCTATGTTATGTTCTAGGTAGAAGTGGAGTGTGTTTCTCTCCCACATAAAGAACGCTGAGTTCCGACTCGTTATGGAAAACTAAAAAGGAAATTAAAAGCAAGACGCTCCAAGCATAGCACATAACACATGAAGTGATTAAAATATAGTGGAACGAAAGACGAACTGATAATGTTGATGGAGCAGGGGATGCACAGGGGCATCCCCAAGCTTAGACGCTTGAGTCTCCTTGAATATTTCTTGGGGGTGCATGGGGGCATCCCCAAGCTTGAGCGTTTGACACTCCTGAATCTTTTTATCATCTTCCCTCGCACACTTGAAAACTCCCTTCATACATAACTCATCATAATCTGATTAGCGAGGTTAGTACCCATAGTAAAATAATTATACCTTGCTGGAAATAAGGATATTCTTGAAGGTCTACTGTTTCTCAAGATTGCCAAAAGGTTTTTGCAAAGAAAAAGCAAGCTCTTGGTTTGCAAAATGAAGGAAAGGCAAAACAGGACAGAATCTGTGAAAAACAGAACAGCAGGTAGTAATTGATTTGTTCGGGGCACTTCTGCAACTCTAATAAAAAAAACTCAGAACAGACGCACGAAAGACAATTAAATAGAGAACGCTGTCGAAAAAATTCAGACCAAAAAGATGATCTGGTGATTTTATACGAATTTTTCTATCCAAGGACAGAATCTGTTTCCTGGACAGCACCTCACAACTTTTGAACTTTCTAGCAATCAGAGGCTATACTTGGCACAAAATTGAAAAGCAAAGATACAATGATGATGCTACAGTAGTAAACAATATCAAGACACAACAAAAGCAAAATAAATTTTTTCATTGGGCTGCCTCCCAAAAGCGCTTTCTTTTATGCCTTTAAGCTAGGCATAATGCATATAGATCAAGTTGTATCAATTGAACCATCATCAAGATCATCAAAAAGCTCTTCAATAATACAACTAGTCTTAAGAGGACTCTCAAATAAAGGCCTCATAGAGATACTTCTAGGGAGAAGACCAAAAGGATAAAAGTCAAGGGAAGATTCATTTATAAATTCATCAAAGAGAGGTGTTTCTTCCAAAGTCTTCACAGTTTCAACCCCTTTGGCAATAGATGGATTACTTTTAGAACGGGGAGCCTTTGGAACGTGAACGAACTTAGGCTCCCTCTTTGCCGGAGTTTCTACCTTTTTGGTTTTGATTGAGGAGAAAGTAGTTCCTAGAGTATCAAAGATTTCCTCAATCTTGTCTATCCTAGAAGAGTCCAAGTCATGGAATTTGACGGTCTCCAAAGTTTTGAAAATTTTATGCATGGAGCTATCAAGCCTATTCAAATTCCCTTGGATCTTATGATCCAACTCATTTATCTTATTAATGCTTGGCATCTCTAGCTCTATTTTTTCAAGTTTTTTCATAACGTGAGCTAGAGTGATGTCCTCTCGAATGCTAACAACAGGGAGATTCCCAACAAGATTTTCAATAATACTAAGAGACTCCCAAACTGGGGCCTCTAGGAAATTCCCATTGATAGCAGTATCTAGAATAAACCTATTCCAAGAAGTAATTCCAACATAAAAATTTCTAAGCAAGATAGTAGTAGGTTGCTTCTTGGTGGCTCTTTTTTGTGAATCATTAATTCTATACCAAGCATCTTTCAGACTTTCCCCACCTCTTTGTTTAAAGGTGAGAACTTCTGCCTCGTCAAAGACAAAAGGACCCGACATAATGACAACTAAAGAATGAGATAACTATTTTTGTGATTTTTGATAAAAGATACTAAAGCAAAAACTGAAAGGTAAACTAACAAGACTAAAAGCAAAGGTAAAAGATAGCGTGCAACTCCCCTATCCTGAAGAGTGGAGTCCCCGGCAACGGCGCCAGAAATTGCTTTGCTAGGTGGCTTCTCACCCCTCGTTGGTTACCCCAAGTGTAAGGTTTGAGATGCAGTGTAGCAGAAGTTTTCCCTTGGTAATACCAAGGATCGATTTCCCAGAGACTCCCAGTTTCAACAAGAAGGTGTCAACTGCTAACGGCACCAGATATTAGCAATCAACGTGGACCTGCACACAGATACAAATAACTTTGCTCCCAACGAGTACAGAGAGGTTGTCAATCCCTCCGGCCTTGTAGTTTACAAAGGATCAAACGCAAGTGATAATAGTGATAAACATTGCAATAGTAAGTAAATAGCGGGAAAGTAAATAGCGGATGTGATCAATGATGGTAATATGGACCGGAGTCTCATGATGTTCACTAGTGATGTCTCTCTCCCAAAAGACGATAAAACAGCTATATGAGGTAAACGAATTACAGCTGGGCAATTGACAGGACCATGTGCGCAAACCAATGCTGACTACATTGCAAGAAAGGTAGAGGTTCAAAGCATGGGCGGTACGCCAAAGTAAGTAGACCAAAATCCATCAATATCTACTACTAATCATCCACCTTGAGATATCTATCCAGAACATCTCGCTGCTATTAAGTTGCGAGCCCCACCCATAGTGTAAACTCAAAGCAACAGACAACTGCATTAAAAGAACTTTGCGTAAAGTAAACAATCCTTGCACCCCGGGCACAAGCACCGTTGTTTTCCCCCTTGTGGCAACAGCACATCCCCTAGACTCATGTTTCTGTCACTCAAACTAGTCATCGAGGGGCATGAACCCACAATCAAGCATAACGTTCCCTCTTGGAGTCACTACCTACTACTTGGCCAAAGCAATAAATAACAACGGAGAACATGCAAGAATTACTTACGAACATAAATATAAAAGAGGTGAATCAAATATATTACTCAAACACAATCTGAACATAATCTCATAATCCATCGGATCCTAGCAAACTCATCATAGCAACAGCATAAGGATTACATATGTGCCTCGATCATGTAGGGCAGCTCACGAGGACTACTTAGTGAAGCACAAGAACGGGAGGAGAACATCACATAGCTACTGGTCATGGACATGGTCAAGGGAGACTACTCACAACTCATCCGGGAGGCGTCCATGGTGGTGGAGAAGCTCCCGGTGGTGATCCTCCCCTCCGGCAAGGTGCCGGGAAGAGTTCTCCTGGTGCTCCCGATCTTGGAAGCGGCGGCGGCGGCGGAACAGAGATGAGATCGCGAAAAAGAGTTCTTCTTTTGAGGGTTTCGGGAGACGCTTTAAATATATGCCAAAGAGGGGCATCGGAGGAGCCTCGGGGGGCCCAGGCGCCCCCCCGGCGCGGCCCAGGGGGGGCGCGCCGCCAGGGCGCCTGGAGCCCTAGTGCCCCCCCCCCGGCTGTCCTTCGGGCGCACGGTAGTTTCTGGAACGCTGATTTTTTATATAATTTTTCTGGATTTTTCCTGGCAGTTCTCGTAACGTGAAAACCTGAAATACAAAAACAGCCGAAAACAGAAACTGGCACTGGGGTGCACTGAGTTAATAGGTTAGTCCAAATATGATCAAAAGTGTATGAAAGTGTATAAATATCATAGCAATATCACCAAAAGAGGCATGGAGCAAGCAGAAATTATAGCTACGTTTTGGACGTATCAAACGTATAAAAACCGGACGGAAATATACCCCTTTAGTACAGGCCAAGAGAGAAGGGGTGATATGTCTCCAACATATCTATAATTTTTTATTGTTCCATGCTATTATTTATGAAGTCTTGCATGTTTAATGGGCTTTATCTTACACTTTTATATCATTTTTGGGACTAAACTACTAACCCAAAGGCCCAGTCCAGATTGCTGTTTTTTTGCCTATTTCAGGGTTTTGCAGAAAAAGAATATCCAACGGGGTCCGAACGGAATGAAACCTTCGCAAGAGATATTTTTGGAGAAAATCACACACGGAGAACTTGAGAACCACGTCAGAAGAGCCACGAGGGGCCCACGAGGGTGGGGGGCGCGCCCCCTTCCAAGGTCGCGTCCCCCTGCCTCGTGGGGCCCAGTGACTCCCCCGGTGTCCTCCTTCCTCCTATATAAGTCTACGTACCCCGAAATCATCAGCAATAGAGAGAAAACCCTAATTCCACCGCCGTAACCTTCTGTTACCGTGACATCCCATCTTGGAGCCTGTTTCGGAGCTCCACCAGAGGGGGATCCATCACGGAGTTCATCATCATCATCATCATCGCCCTCACCATGTGTTGTGAGTAGTTTAGCACAGACCTTCGGGTCCATAGCTAGTATCTAGATGGCTTCTTCTCTCTCTCTGGATCTCAATACAAAGTTCTCCTCGGTCTTCGAGGAGATCTATTCGATGTAATCTCTTTTTGCGGTGTGTTTGTCGAGATCTGATGAATTATGAGTTTATGATCAAGATTATCTATGAGAAATATTTGGTTCTTCTCTGAACTTTTTATGTGTGCTCATAATATCCTTGCAAGTCTCTTCGAATTATTAGTTTGGTTTGGCCTACTAGATCTATAGTTCTTGCAATGGGAGAAGTGCTTGGCTTTGGGTTCAATCTTGCGGTGTCCTTTCCCAGTGACAGTAGGGGCAGCAAGGCACGTATTGTATTGTTGCCATCGAGGATAAAAAGATGGGGTTTATATCATATTACTTGAGTTTATCCCTCTACATCATGTCATCTTGCTTAAGGCGTTAATCTGTTATTATGGACTCAATACACTAGATGCATGCTGGATAGCGGTCGATGTGTGGAGTAATAGTAGTAGATGCAGAATCGTTTCGGTCTACTTGTCTCAGACGTGATGCCTATATACAATGATCATGCCTAGATAGTCTCATAATTATTCGCTTTTCTATCAATTGCTCGACAGTAATTTGTTTACCCGTCGTAGAATATCGCTATCATGAGAGAAGTCACTAGAGAACACTATGGCCCCCGGGTCTATTCTCAACATATCAATCTACACCTACTTTACTTTTATCGCTTTTATTTTCTGTTCTTATAAACTAAAATACCAAAAATATAAACTATCATCTCTATCAAATCTCACTTTCGTAAGTGACCGTAAAGGGATTGACAACCCCTTATCGCGTTGGCTGCGAAGTTCTTATTTGTTTGTGCAGGTGCGAGGGACTCGCACGTGGTCTCCTACTGGATTGATACCTTGGTTCTCAAAAACTGAGGGAAATACTTACGCTACTGTGATGCATCTCCCTTTCCTCTTCGAGGGAATACAACGCAAGCTCGAGAAGTAGCAAGAAGAATTTCTGGCGCCGTTGCCGGGGAGGCTTACGCAAAAGTCATATACCAAGTACCTATCACAAACCCGTATCCTTCACATTACATTTTTTGCCTCTCGTTTTCCTCTCCCCAATTTCTCCCTTGCCATTTTATGTGCCCTTCTTTTGCCGTGTGTTTACCGTCCTCTTGCCTCTTGTTTGCTGATGTCTACTACACGCTTCTATTCCTGTAGACAGTGTTGGGCCTCCAAGAGCAGAGGTTTGTAGGACAGCAGCAAATTTCCCTTAAGTGAGTAACCCAAGGTTTATCGAACTCAGGGAAGTGGAGGTTGAACGTACCCCTTTCAAGCAACCCTGCAATCAAGATACAAGAAGTCTCTTGTGTCCCCAACACACCTAATACACTTGTCAGATGTATAGGTGCACTAGTTCGGCGAAGAGATGTTAAATGGCAAGTGATATGGATGGCAAAAGATGTATTTCTAAATCTGAAATAAAAATGGCAGCAAGCAAACATGTAACAAAACTGGAAGTAAACGGTGTTCAATTGATGAAAACAAGGCCTAGGGATCATACTTTCACTAGTGGACTCTCTCAACAACATTTACATAATCTAATCACATGATATTTCCCATAAAACATGCAATGAAGACGCACCCGGAGGTCATTCCTTTGTAGTCAAGAGAGGACGAGAATTATGTAGGGCTACAAAAGCACACCTCAAAGTTCGTAGTTCTCAATCTATGGATTTCCCAATGTCACCGCGGCCATCCAAAGAGAGTACCACAATCACCACAACATATCTCAAGGATAGTCAAAGACAAGCACCAAGAGACTCTCAATCTTCAATCAACACACAAAAGAGGAAATCACTCATGAAAATATTCTTATAATCCATGTCCAATAGACCACTATCACCTTGGTCTCGGGGATTATACTAGATAAAGACAAGTGAGTACATCAATCCAATACATAGAGGAAGGGGAAGTATCATGGGATCACCCTAGATTAACATAGCCTATGATCACAACGAAGATCACATCATGGGAGAGAGAGATAACCACATAGCTACACGTACGAGCCCTCAGCCCCGGAGGAGACTACTCACACATGGACATGGTGAGGAGGAGCTTGATGGTGGTGTTGATGGAGAGGTGCAGCCCCGCGAGGAGGAGACGGCCGGCGGCAGCCCTCCGGGGCGGCGGCGGCCCTAGGGGGCAGCGGCTCCTTGGCCCCCCTTCTTCCTTGTGGATGGTGCTGCAATGGTGCTGGTCCTCCCCTCCAAGACGGCGGCTTGGGAGGAGGAAAATTCGTGGCCCTTGGTGACCTAGGTTTCCTCTCTTTGACTCTCGGATTCCTGTCATCAGATTTTGGGCTTCAGTAAAACGGGATTTTCTCGGCGGTCCGGACTCCGATTTGGACGAATTTTATATCCAGAAGCATCCTCTCGAAATTCCCCACAACTTTCGCAACTAGTATTTTTTCCGTTTGACGTCGTCTTCGGTCCGGAACGTGACCATCTTCTAAAAACGTTCTCAGACAGATTTCAGGAAAGTCAGAGTCCTACTCCAATACGACTCCTTTTGGGTTTTTGTCAATTTCCAAGTAATTCCTACACAATAAAGTGTAAAACAAGAACATTGTGCACTTTTGCAACCATTAGTAGGTTAGTCCAATAAATGCCTAAAAAGATAGAAAACTTTGATATAAACATGAGACAATGATGCAAAACAAGCATGTCACAAGCAAAAATTATGGATATGTTTGGGACGTATCAACATCCCCAAGCTTAATTCTTTCTCGTCCTCGAGTAGGTAGAATGATAACATAGATAATTTTTGAGGTGACATGCTACTAACACAATCTTGATCAAGTAATATAGTAAAGCACATGAACTGAAATAAAGTGAACCAAAACAATTGTCTATAGTTGAAGCAAGTAAACAATGAATAACCAAGTGATCATCTAAGTAAATTCTTTTCATGAATAGTACAATTGAAGACATGAAACTATAAAGTTAAGCACAACTGTTAGCCCCAAAGGAGTTCTCTCATCAAAAGCATTCTAGTTAACACAAAAGGAAGATAAAGTTTCAGCAATGCTTTCCACTTTTCAACATTTTATCTCATGGATAAGTTCAATGCACAAGGATTATATATAACTAAGAAGAAATTTTGAACATAATCAACTTGAACCCAGGGTTAACACTAGATGCTTGCTTATGGTGGAGGAAGAAGATTAGAACATATGAAAACTGACTCAACATTTAAAAGTAAAAGATAGGCCCTTCGCAGAGGGAAGCAGGGATTACTCATGTGCTAGAGCTTTTTATTTTTGAAAACATAGAGATATAAAAGCAATTTTGAGAGATGTATGCTTATGTCAACGAATGGTAATAAACAATGCACTACTACTCATGCCAAACAGAACTTAAGAGCGGCTCCCATAGAGGAATGATAACACTCCCCTTTCTCCTTTGTTTATCACTAGCCAAAGTTTGTCTGATTTCTCAGGTACGATGTGTGAAGGAGGTTTTTGATATTGATATTGATGACTTGTAAAGTGGGCTGGGCATACCCTTTTGCCAGCTCTTTTTGCAAAATTAAGGACATGCACATTATTCATGCACGTCAGGGGTCGTTCTTTCCAACACAAGTAATAATGAACTGTCTACCACTTCCTCATGAGCTAAAACAGAGACACAAATAAGGATAAATTTTGAAGGTTTTAAAGGTAGCACATGAGCAATTTACTTGGAATGGCTATTAAATACCATGCATATAGGTAGGTATGGTGGACACATATGGCAGAATTTTGGCTATGGAATTTGGATGCACGAGCAGCATTCCCGCTCAGTACAGAGTTTTTGGTTTAGCAAGTTTTTAGCAAGCACATGTTAACCGGTACAAGAGAATTATAACATCCTTTCAGCATAATTATAAGACTTCTACACTGTCTTCCTTGTCAACCAACTTACTTCTAAAGAGAAAACAAGAACTTTAAAACTACCAATGGTGAAAAACTAAACAATTGCAAACTTCAAAGGTATTTCTTCACTAATATGACTTTATTAAATGATCTTCATGTTTAGACATCACTACTTAATTTCTCAAAACAATTGATAGGGATCAAGTTACTCAATGATCTTCAAGACTATGCAAGCTTTTTATTTTTTGCACCACGGCCACACTTGGCATTTACTTTACCAACATATTATTTAGCAATTCAAACCAATTCAACTCTCCAAAAAGATATAAGTGAAGCAAGAGAGTACTTTCTATAAAAGAACTAATAGCTCTGAACATGATATGAAATAAAACCAAGAGCTAGAAGCATATAACAAGGTAGCTAAAACACTCAAAAAGATATAAGTGAAGAACATGAGTGTTTCATGAAAAAGCGGAGCGTGTCTCTCTCCCAAATAAGAATGATCAGATGCAACTTATTTAAGACCAGCAAGTAAAACTAAATAAACTAAAAAAAAAGAGCAAGACGCTCCAAGCATAGCACATAACGCATGAAGTGATTAAAATATAGTGGAACGAAAGACGAACTGATAATTGTTGATGGAGAAGGGGATGCATGGGGGCATCCCCAAGCTTAGACGCTTGAGTCTTCTTGAATATTTCTTGGGGGTGCACGGGGGCATCCCCAAGCTTGAGCGTTTGACCCTCCTGAATCTTCTTTTATCATCTTCCCTCGCACACTTGAAAACTCCCTTCATACATAACTCATCATAATCTGATTAGCGAGGATAGTACCCACAATAAAATAACTTTTCCCTACTGGAAATAAAGATAATCTTGAAGAGCTACTGTTTCTCAAGATTGCCAAAAGGTTTTTGCAAAGAAAAAGCAAGCTCAAGGTTTGCAAAACGAAGAAAAGGCAAAACTGGACAGAATCTGTGGAAAACAGACCAGCAGGTAGTAAATAATTTTTTTGGGGCACTTCTGCAACTCAAATCAAAAAACTCAGAACAGACGCTCGAAAGCCAATTGTATGGAGCACGCTGTCAAAAAATTCAGATCAAAAAGATGATATGGTGATGTTATTCGAATTTTTCTGTCCAAGGACAGAATCTGTTTTCTGGACAGCACGTCACAACTTTTGAACTTTCTTGCAATCGGAGGCTAAACTTGGCACAAAGCTGAAAAATAAAGATACAATGATGTTGCTACAGTAGTAACAAACATCAAGACCACTAAAAACTGAAAGAACGAACTGAAAGCAAAGATAACAAGGGTTGTCTCCCTAGAGCTCTTTCTTTATAGCCATAAAGATAGGCTTAAGACTTTAATGATGCTCTCGTAGGAATAAGAGTTGAAGAACAAAAGAGAGCATCAAGAAGCATATATAAAACATATTTAAGTCTAACATACTTCCTATGCATGGGAATCTTGTAAGAAAATAAATTATTGAAGCATAAAGCAACTAGCATAGGAAGGCAAAACAAGCATAACTTCAAAATATTCACCATAAAGAGAGGAAACTTCTTATTATTAAGATATTTAGAACCATGTCTCCCTCTCTCATTATAAATTTCAGTGGCATCATGGATGAACTCAACAATATAACTATCACATAAGGCATTATTTCCATGATCCAAAAGCATAAAAGTATCATTACTCTTCATATAAGCAAAATCTTTCTTATTAGGAATAGTGAGAGTAAAGCAATCATAACCATCATGGTAATCATCATATTTAGGAGGCATATCATAATCATAATAAATTTTATCCTCAATAGTAGGTGGACCAAAAAGCTCACATTTATCATTGTAATCATCATATATAGGAAGCAAAGTATCATCAAAGTAAATTTTCTCTTCAAAAGTTGGGGGACTACAAATATCATGTTCATCAAACGTGTCATCCCCAAGCTTAGAGCTTTCCATGTCATTAGCAATATTGATATTAAAAAAACATACTAATAGCATCACCACCATCATGATTGTTATGCAAATAATAAAGTTCCAAAGGTTTTTTAATTTTCTCTTCAAACACATCATGTCCAAGTTCAAGGTAGAGCTTATAAAGCTCTCTCATATTTTTGTTGTTTTCCATTAAGCAAAACTAGTGAAATAAAAACAAGAAACAAAAAGATTTAATTGCAAGATCTAGAGAAGGTACCTTCACTTACCTCACTTCCCCGGCAACGGCGCCAGAAATAGCTTGATGTCTACTACACGCTTCTATTCCTGTAGACAGTGTTGGGCCTCCAAGAGCAGAGGTTTGTAGGACAGCAGCAAATTTCCCTTAAGTGAGTAACCCAAGGTTTATCGAACTTAGGGAAGTGGAGGTTGAACGTACCCCTTTCAAGCAACCCTGCAATCAAGATACAAGAAGTCTCTTGTGTCCCCAACACACCTAATACACTTGTCAGATGTATAGGTACACTAGTTCGGCGAAGAGGTGTTAAATGGCAAGTGATATGGATGGCAAAAGATGTATTTGTAAATCTGAAATAAAAATGGCAGCAAGCAAACATGTAACAAAACTGGAAGTAAACGGTGTTCAATTGATGAAAACAAGGCCTAGGGATCATACTTTCACTAGTGGACTCTCTCAACAACATTTACATAATCTAATCACATGATATTTCCCATAAAACATGCAATGGAGACGCACCCGGAAGTCATTCCTTTGTGGTCAAGAGAGGACGAGAATTATGTAGGGCTACAAAACACACCTCAAAGTTCGTAGTTCTCAATCTATGGATTTCCCAATGTCACCGCGGCCATCCAAAGAGAGAACCACAATCACCACAACATATCTCAAGGATAGTCAAAGACAAGCACCAAGAGACTCTCAATCTTCAATCAACACACAAAAGAGGAAATCACTCATGAAAATATTCTTCTAATCCATGTCCAATCGACCGGTGTCACCTTGGTCTCGGGGATTATACTAGATAAAGACAAGTGAGTACATCAATCCAATACATAGAGGAAGAGAAAGTATCATGGGATCACCCTAGATTAACATAGCCTATGATCACAACGAAGATCACATCATGGGAGAGAGAGATAACCACATAGCTACACGTACGAGCCCTCAGCCCCGGAGGAGACTACTCACACATGGAAATGGTGAGGAGGAGCTTGATGGTGGTGTTGATGGAGAGGTGCAGCCCCGCGAGGAGGAGACGGCCGGCGGCAGCCCTCCAGGGCGGCGGCGGCCCTAGGGGGCGGCGGCGGCCCTAGGGGGCAGCGGCTCCTTGGCCCCCCCTTCTTCCTTGTGGATGGTGCTGCAATGGTGCTGGTCCTCCCCTCCAAGACGGCTGCTTGGGAGGAGGAAAATTCGTGGCCCTTGGTGACCTAGGTTTCCTCTCTTTGACTCTCGGATTCCCGTCATCAGATTTTGGGCTTCAGTAAAACGGGATTTTCTCGGCCGTCCGGACTCCGATTTGGACGAATTTTATATCCAGAAGCATCCTCTCGAAATTCCCCACAACTTTCGCAACTAGGCTTTTTCCGTTTGACGTCGTCTTCGGGCCGGAACGTGACCATCTTCTAAAAACGTTCTCAGACAGATTTCAGGAAAGTCAGAGTCCTACTCCAATACGACTCCTTTTGCGTTTTTTGTCAATTTCCAAGTAATTCCTACACAATAAAGTGTAAAACAAGAACATTGTGCACTTTTGCAACCATTAGTAGGTTAGTCCAATAAATGCCTAAAAAGATAGAAAACTTTGATATAAACATGAGACAATGATGCAAAACAAGGATGTCACAAGCAAAAATTATGGATACGTTTGGGACGTATCATTTGCTTGTGTGCTATGTGCCCTAAATTAGCTTGCATCTTCGCTTGCTAAAGGATGGATCCTCATCCACTTGCTAATCTCTTTAAGAGATCCCATTATGTTGAACCTATTGCTAGTGAGCTACGTACACTAGATTATTTTTATGAGGTTTTGCTCGAAATTTATGAATCTGAAAATTGTGAGGAATTGTTGAAAGTGATTCAGGATAGTTCCTTCAATGAAAAACATGATTGCAATGATACTATTGTAAATTCTATTGATGTCAATTGTGTTAATGATATGCAAAACCCTAAGCTTGGGGATGCTTATTTTGCTATGCCCACTACTTGTTGCAATGATCATGATTGGGGTGATGATTCTTACGATCTTGAAAATTTATTTAATCCCGATGATGAATATAAGATTGATAATAATGTTTGCATTAATATTGAAAGTGTGTTTAAAAGAATGTCAACTTTTGATCCCACTACTTTAGATATTGATCAATCTTATGAGTTTTTTTATAAAGGTGGGCTTGGAGAAGCAATGACTTTGTTCTATGTTAGTCCCACTATTTTGAATGAGTGTCAACTTTGCATGCATGTGGATCATGAAGACAATATTTTATGTGATAGCTATATTGTTGAATTTGATTATGATCCTACATGTAATTATTATGAGAGAGGAAAAAAATGGACATAGAAATCTTCATGTTACTAAATTACCTCTCTTCATGATGAGATTGGTCTCGTTTCTTTCTTCGTCCTTGCATGCGCTAGATCTTGCTTGCTACGATAAATTGTTTGCTTATAAAATGCATAGGCATAGGAAGCATGTTAGACTTAGATGTTGAAAGTGCATCTAGTGCCACCCCTAGTTGGTTTGGAGTATTGATGACAAACCTGGTTGAGGGAGTAATGTGTTTGTGAGAATTGCAGGATAACACAGGTAGTAGTCCCTCATTGATTCGGTTTACCTACCGGAGATGACCCCTAAAAATGTATGAAGACATTGACGACAATGGTGGTATATGAAGATATTCATATTGAAGACTATGACGAGAGAAGACATTGTGTGAAGATTATGGAGCACCAAGACTTAAACGTTTCATTGTTTCCTTTTCTTCTTTGTTGAGTCATAGGAACCACCGTACTGTTAAGTGGGGTCCAAGTGAACAAAGTCAGAGTGACTGAAGTGATGCTCAACCAAATCCTATGTCTTCGAGCGAAGACAATGAGAGCAAATCTTATCCAGAGCTAGATGAGTCAGTTTTACTTGCAGCCCAAGTTAAGTAGCCACGTGTGTTTGAAATATGACCATTGGAACACGTGTCAGTTCCTTAGTGACCCAGGGTCACTTCGGACAAATCAGGTCGGGTTGCCTAGTGGCTATAAATAGCCCACCCCCTACACCATAAATTGGTGGCTGCTCAGAGTTATTACATGGCTTTTGTCGTTTGAGAGCAACCCACCTCCGAAGCATTTGAGAGAGAGATCCTTGCGAGGACAAAGCCCAAACACCCAGAGCCAAAGAGTGTTAGGCATCACTGAAGTCCTTCTGTCTGCGTGACCTGAAGACTTGTTACACTTGAGTACTGTGTTTCCTCCAGCCGATTAGGCGTCGCGTTCTGAGCATCCAAGAGTCATTGTGGATTGCCGGTGAACGAAGTCTGTGAAGGTTTGGAAGTCTACCTTGAAGACTTACCAGAGTGATTGGGCGAGGACTAGGTGTCCTTAGCTCAAGGGGAATAAGGTGAAGACGCAGTCTTCTGAGTTAAATGTCAACCTCCCTAACCAGACGTACAGTTGTCACAGCAACTGGAACTGGTCTAACAAATCACTGTCTTCCCCAAGCTACTGGTTCTATCCCTTCCTTCTCTTTACTTACTGCCTATCTTTGTGAAGTCATTGCCTGCTTGCCCTATCTGTTTGACTTCACTGTGTGACTACTTGTTCTGATTGGCTTCACTCAATCTTCCATCCTGATCCATACTGCCTAGCATCTATTAGTCTTCATGCACTCCCTTCATTGAATACTTGACTATGGCTTGTCTAGTGTAGTCTATCTTCCGCTGCATATAAATAGGATCGGTTCTATCGTTTGTCTTCGGAACTTCCATGTTTTGAAGACTTACATAAAAATCACCTATTCACCCCCCTCTAGTCGATATACAGCACTTTCAATTGGTATCAGATCAAGGTACTCCCTTGTTCTGTGTGATTCGGTTTAACCACCTGGAGTTTTAGCTATGTCGACTGCAGGGATAATCAAAGTCTCCACTGCGTGCCCCGTCTTTGATGGCACTGAATACCCCTACTGGAAGAACAAGATGCGCATGCATCTTGAAGCCATTGATGTGGATCTCTGTTATGTCGTCAAGAACGGTGTTCCCAAGACTGTTGAAGGTCTCACCCCTGCTGATGTCAAGAAGCTCATTCAATTGGATTCCACTTCCAAGAATATCATCTATGGTCATCTGACCAAAGGACAGTATGGTCGTGTGAGTGCTCTGGAAACGTCGAAGCAAGTCTGGGACTGGCTCTCTAAGGTCAACGAAGGCGTCTCAACTCAGAGAGATCAAAGGATCAGTGTCCTTCGCAACCTCTTCAATCACTTCAAGAGAAACGACAATGAGAATGTCCAGCACACATTCGATCGCCTCACTGACATCACAAATGAGCTTCAGGCACTTGGCGCCACTGAGATCACCAAGCGTGAAATCGTCAAGACACTCCTGAGATCACTTGACAGCTCATTTGACATCATTGCCCTGATGATTCAAGAACGCCCTGACTTCAAGACTCTCGATCCGTCTGACATACTTGAGAGGCTCAACACACATGAGTTCCGGCTATCTGAGAAACGTGACATCTATGGTCCCAACTATGGCCGAACTCGCGCTTTGAAGGCAAAAGCTACTTCCTCATCTGAAGAAGAATCTGACTGCAGTTCTGATGATCGTGAAGACATTGGAAAGGAGCTTGCCATGCTTGTGAAGAAGTTCCAGAAATTCACTAGGAAGAAAGGCTTCAGAAAGTCTTCACGATCCAGCTCAAGAAATGATGAAGCTTCTACCCATGACTACAAGAAGAGAACATGTCATAAGTGCAAGAAACCTGGTCACTACATCTCTGAGTGTCCTCAATAGGACAATGAGAAAAAGAAGAAGAAGAGCAAGGAATATGATTCTGATGACAAGAAAAAGAATAAATCCTCAAAGTTTTCTTCCAAGTATTTATCGAAGTCTTCATCACACAAGAAGAATTCATCTGGCAAGGCTCGTGCGTTTGTTGGCAAGGAGATGGATTCAGAGGAGGAGTCTGCTTCAGAAGAAGCGGAGGTGGAGTCTGAGGAGGAGTCTGATTCTGGTGTTGCAAGTCTGGCTCTAGCCACAACCTACGTTGCCAAGTCCATCTTCAACGTTGAAGACCATGGCCCCGTCACCAACACTGATGATAATGAGAACGACGACTCTGCTCCCACCTACTGCTTCATGGCACGTGGTGCCAAGGTAAAATCACGCGATGCTTACTTTCAAACATCTGGTGAAGATGACTCTGATTGTGAATCCAAACCTAGCTATAAAACACTTGCTAAAATTGCCACTGAACAACAGAAAGCTATGGAACATATTCAAAAACTGTTAGACAAAAGCGATGACCTGTTGGACGCGGAAATGACCCGTTCTCATTCCTTAATTGAAGACATAAAAAATCTTCATGTTAAGTACGAGGAACTTGGGAGTCTTCATGAATCGCTCTCAAAAACTCATGAAAAGCTTTCCCACGATTATCTTCAAAGGAAGCGAGATCTTGAGAAATTGAAAGGGGCTCATGAAGATCTTCAAAAAGAAAATGAGTCACTCCGTGCTCAACAGATCAGCTCCGCTCAGGAAGGATTTGAACCACCATGTCTAAAATGCATTGAGCGTGATAACACTACATCTGTTGCTGAATGTTCTACTGCTGCTACTGTTGCAATATCTTCAACTGCTGATGTGGTAACTAACCCCTGTGCTGAGGATACCACTACTATTGCTGATGAAAATGCTAGGTTGAAGACTTTGCTTGAAACAGGGATGTACAAAAGCCTCAAAGGGCATCAGACTTTATGTGATATCCTCAAAAAGCAGATTCTAAACCGAAACCCTAGGAAAGAGGGTGTAGGGTTCGAGAGGAAAATGAATGTTGATGGTTCATACTGGAAGCCTGAGCAGTACCCTAAAACCACATGGGTTGCTGCAAAGGAACCTTCAGTGGATCCATCTACCTTATCCGGATTCACTTGTGCTAATCCTATTATCATTGATGAATCCTTTGATGCAAACTATAAACTGTTTAAGAATCAGAATGGTGAAGTGTTTGCAAGGTATATTGGTACTAACTGCAGGAACGGACCACCTATGAAGAAGATCTGGGTTCCCAAAGTTTGTCTTGAGAAGCTTCTAGTAAATGTCATCATGACACCACCAGGGAAGAAGACAAACCCCAGACCAAAGGCTTCATACGGTCCTAAGGCTTCATACAGACAGAGGACTCACCTGAGTCACCCTAACACCAATGTTTTGCAGGGAAATTGTACTCAGACCCATGAATATGAGCGTGTTTCCTCAAACCGATGTATTCACAAAACAAAGAACTTTTCTGCTTATTCTTATGAGTATTATTCTCCTACTGCAAGACTATTTGCTAGGGCTCCAAAGCCAAAATTCTCAGATGCTGCTTTTAGACTCATTGCTTCTAAGCCACCCCTGAAGATGTGGGTGGTTAAGAAGAATTAACTTTCTCTTACAGGGAAAGGTCTCCAGCCGAAAATCAAAGGCGTCTGATGCTATTGCTGGGGACCTAAAACAACTTGTAGGGCGCAAGATCAAATGCCCAAATGGTCTTACTATGTATTTTGTTCCTGAATCGCTTGCCAATCATCCTATCAGTCCTAACTTGGATCTAAGCTTTCATAATCTGCTTGTACGTCAAATGTTTATGCTTCACAATGTCTTTTCGTGAAGCCTATCCCCCTAACTGTTCTGTAGGGTATGACAGCAAAGACTTCAGAATGGATTATGGATAGCGGATGCACTAATCATATGACTGGAGATCGAAGTCTTCTTATGGACTCAACCTTACGTCCATCTGACAAGAGTCACATCACATTTGCTGATACTGGTAAAAGCAAAGTATTGGGTCTAGGTAGAGTTGCAATCTCAAGGGATCAACACATGGATAAAGTCATGCTTGTTGAATCTCTTAGTTTCAACTTAATGTCTGTCTCAATGCTTTGTGACTTAAACATGATTGTGATATTTGGAAAATATCGTTGCCTTGTACTAATGGAATCTGACAAGTCTCTAGTCTTTGAAGGATATCGGAAAGATGATCTGTATATGGTAGATTTCTCAGCAGGACCACAGATGGCTGTATGTCTTCTAGCAAAAGCTTTAGAGTGCTGGCTCTGGCATCGGAGGCTAGAACATGCCGGCATGAGGAACTTGCACACTCTCGCGAAGAAGAAGCACGTCATAGGCATCGAGGGCGTCAAGTTCAAGAAAGATCATCTGTGCGGTGCCTGCGAAGCTGGGAAGATGACTAGGGCCAAGCATCCCTCGAAGACAATCATGACGACATCCAAACCCTTCGAGCTGCTTCACATGGACTTATTTGGCCCTACTCACTACTCCACGTTCACCACCATAGCTTGTCTCTATGGCTTCGTCATTGTTGATGATTATTCAAGATACACATGGGTGCATATAATTCTCTACAAGACTGAAGTGCAAGATGTCTTCAGACGCTTCGGCAACCGTGCCATGAACAACTATGGCGTCAAGATCAAGCATATCAGAAGTGACAATGGCACTGAGTTCAAGAATACCGGCTTTGATCTTTATCTAAATACAATGGGAGTCACTCATGAGTTCTCAGCTCCGTACACACCTCAGCAGAATGGCATCATGGAGCGCAAGAATAGAACCCTAATTGAGATGGCTCGAACGATGCTCAATGAATACAAGACACCAAGAAAGTTCTGGACCGAAGCTATTGATACAGCATACCATATCATCAACCGTGTTTATCTTCACAAGCTTCTGAAGAAAACTTCATATGAACTCCTTATTGGCAAGAAGCCAAATGTCAGTTACTTCAGGGTATTTGGAGCTAGGTGCTGGATCAAGGATCCACATCACAAGTCAAAATTTGCACCAAAAGCACATGAAGGTTTCATGCTCGGCTACAGAAAGGACTCGCACTCCTACAGAGTCTTCAACCTCTTTCTCTATAAAGTAGTTGAAACTATGGATGTGCGGTTTGATGAAACGAATGGCTCACAAATGGAGTTCCTGCCAAATGTGCTGGATGAAGCTCCATCTAGTGAATCTATCAAGCTAATGGGAACAAGTGAGATCATGCCTTCTGAAGCACAGCCTGACGAGGAACTCATCATTTCTGCTCCTAATCAACCTGAAGACAATGCTCAGCTTGAAGACAATCCTCCTGATGATGACAATGACCAGCAAGAGCAAACTATTCGTCCAGTTCATCCTCGTGTTGCAAATGAAGTACAAGTTGAGAAGATAATTGACAGCATCAATGCACCTGGTTCCCGGGATCCCACACTCTTCACGAAGACATATGATGGTGAACTGTTTGTGTGCCAAATCTATGTGGATGACATTATCTTTGGCTGCACTGATAAAAGATACAGTGATGAGTTCGCTCACATGATGCAAGAGCAATATCATATGTCCATGATGGGTGAGCTGAAGTTCTTCCTTGGTCTTCAAATTCGTCAGCAAAGCAACGGCATCTTCATATCTCAAGAGAAATACCTCAAAGATTGCCTGAAGAAGTTTAATATGCAAGACTGCAAAGGATACACAACACCTATGCCAACTAAAAGTCATCTGAGTCCCGACGCCAATGGTAAAGATTTTGATCAAAAGGTATACCGCTCCATGATTGGTTCTTTACTTTATTTATGTGCATCTAGGCTAGATATTATGCTTAGTGTTTGCATGTATGCTCGATTCCAAGCGGCACCAAATGAGTCGCATCACTTAGCTGTGAAGCAAATTCTTCGATATTTGGCTTACACCCCAACACTAGGATTATGGTATCCAAAGGGCTCAGAGTTTGATCTAGTTGGATTCTCAGATGCTGATTATGTTGGTGACAAAGTTGATCGCAAGTCTACATCAGGCACATGTCACTTTCTGGGACGATCACTTGTCTGTTGGTTTTCAAAGAAGCAGAACTGTGTATCACTCTCCAATGCTGAATCTGAATACATTGCTGCTGGATCTTGCTGCGCTCAGCTTCTCTGGATGAAGCAAACTCTCAAGGACTATGGTATCCATCTGAAGCATGTGCCACTCTATTGCGATAATGAAAGCGCCATCAAGATTGCCAACAACCTAGTTCAGCACTCGAAGACAAAGCACATTGAAATTCGTCATCACTTTCTCAGAGTTCATGTCATGAAGGAAGATATTGATATCATACACGTCAACACTGAAGAGCAGCTGGCAGATATCTTCACAAAGCCCTTGGATGAGAAAAGATTTTGCAAGTTGCGGTGTGAGCTAAATATCTTAGAATCCTCAAATGTCCTGTAATCAGGCACACATCCTAACACTTATGCATATTGATGACTTAGATGTGCAACACACGACGTAAAGTATATCTTCAATCAATGAAGACTTACACTCTGAGTGTGAATACATTAACGTCGAATTTGACTTCGGAGCACCACGATAAATATGCGATGTGTCTGGGTCTAATACTTCCTATACGGTGGGTAACGCCACCACCAAATCTTTGTTTGAAGTGTTTCTCTTGGCCTTACATTTGCAAAATCTTCGCATTTGATTTATTTTCATATAGGACATATATATAGACTTGTGTTCTGTCCTCTACAGCATTCACTTATAGCTATGTCTTCTTATTTGAATCTTTTGAACTAAGTGAATGTGATCGGACCCTAATCTCCCTATGATTTCTCACCTCAAACTCTATCTATCCAAATCATATGCATTCTGTTGGAACCGTCGAATGTCTTCTCTGCGCCCTTGTCAGCAGAAGATACAGAGACAAACTTTAAATCTATTTTTAATGCTCAATCCTTAATGTGTGAAACCCGGAGAAGCCGGAACGACCACCCCGACAGTCCAGGCGTACGTGGGATCGTGGGACATTTCCCAATGTGTTACATGTCCGCCACGTGTCCCTCATATGTGAACGGCCAGGGGCACCTGCGTAATTGCGCTGTGCCATCTCTCATCCATATAAATGCTCGTCCCATCACGGTAAAAAACTCTTCTACCACCTCTCCACCTCGACCAACCCTAGCGCCTCCGCTAGCTCTCGGCGACGCCGGCGACGAAGCGCTTCGCTGCCGCGACCTCGTCGGCGTCGTCTTCATGCCGGCCGCGGACATCGTCTTCTCCGCCGCCGCCGTAGGTGTCCTCCGTCGCCAAGTTAGGGCACGGAAGATCGAACTGCTCAGCATCCACTTCTTCTTCGTTTAGTAGTTCATCGTGTGGTAAATTAAAACTCTCTTTTTACCGTCTTCTTGATCCAATAGATTCATCCTTTTTACCATAAGAAGTTTCTGCCTCCACATATTTGGATCTATCTTGTCTGCATTTCATACTTTGCCTAGTATATTCACTTATGCTTCACACATAGTTAGATTCCTCACTTGTACCTGTTTTTGGATTTGTAAAAATCTGGAACCAACTCTCTACATATAAGTGAATGTCTTCGCGCTATGAGGTCAGTGTCTTCAAAACTGATTTATCTTCAAAATCTTCTGATAATGCATATGACCTCTTCCCCTTCCCTCGCATCTCTAATGCTATCACAGGTACATGTCCGTGGGAGAATCCCTTGGTTCTCATAGTCTGCATTCATTTGCAGAATTCTTACAGCATCACATTAACTCTCCCGAAGCCAGTTCCTGTCTGACCAGCAGACCGAAGCCTTTGACTGTGTTGAAGCCTTTCAGTTTGAACCCAATGGCAACTGAGAAGTCTGTTAGGAAAGGTGGCAGACAGCACCATGGAAACACCTTCAGAGATTTGCCTCCTGACCTCCATGAAATGTACAAGATAGGTCCAGAGGAGGACTATAATCAGAGGAAGACTCGAATCCAATGGATTCGAAGATATTGGGCAGAACAGTGGTTCAAGTACAGGTTTGTGACCCAAGAGTATGCTGAGAAGAATGCCATCAAGCGACCATGGGGAGACATTCTGTACAAGAATCTTCCACCCAGGACTCAAGCTGAAGCCATTGCTCAAGGCTTCTATCCTTGCATGGTCCATGGGCCACAACCAGCAGATGCCGACCCATCATCACTGCTATGGTGTCGCGACGACAATCTGTTTAAGCGCAATCTCCAGTATGCCAAGAACTCGGCCAAGGAGAACAAGAAGACTTGGGGATTGATACGTCCAAAACGTATCTATAATTTCTGCTTGCTCCATGCCTCTTTTGTGTGATATTGCTATGATATTTATGCACTTTCATACACTTTTGATCATATTTGGACTAACCTATTAACTCAGTGCACCCCAGTGCCAGTTCCTATTTTCAGCTGTTTTTCTATTTCAGGTTTCCCCCATATTAAAATTGCCCTAAAAATTCCGGGAAAAATACAGGAAAAATCAGCGTGTCGGGAGCTTCCGGAAAAACCAAGGCAGGGCCAGAGGGGAGCCGGGGGTGGCCCAGGCGGCCACCCGGCGCGGCCCCACCCCTGGCCGCGCCAGGGGGGGCGCCTGGGGCCCCACCTCCGCCTCTGGTGACCCCCTTTGGCATATATATTGCACGCGTCCCGAAACCCTCGAGGACGGAACCCTTTTTCGCGATCTCATCTCTGTTCTGCCGCCGCCGCGCTTCCAAGACCGGGAGCACCAGGAGAACTCTTCCCGGCACCCTGCCGGAGGGGAGAACCACCACCGGGAGCTTCTCCACCACCATGGACGCCTCCCGGATGAGTTGTGAGTAGTCTCCCTTGGACCATGGGTCCATGACCAGTAGCTATGTGATGTTCTCCTCCCCTCTTTGTTCTTCATCGATTAGACCTCGTGAGCTGCCCTACATGATCGAGGCACATATGTAATCTTTATGTTGTTGCTATGCTGAGTTTGCTGGGATCCGATGGATTATGAGATTATGTTCAGATTGTGTGTGAGTAATATATTTGATTCACCTCTTTTATATTTATGTTCTTGAGTAATTCTTGCATGTTCTCCGTTTCTATTTATTGCTTTGGCCGAGTAGTAGGTAGTAACTCCAAGAGGGAACGTTATGCTTGATTGTGGGTTCATGCCCCTCGATGACTAGTTTGAGTGACAGAAACATGAGTCTAGGGGATGTGCTGTTGCCACAAGGGGGAAAACAACGGTGCTTGTACTTGCGGGTGCAAGGATTGTTTACTTTACGCAAAGTTCTTTTAATGCAGTTGTCTGTTGCTTTGAGTTTACACTTTGGGTGGGGCTCGCAACTTAATACCAGCAAGATGTTCTGGATAGATATCTCAAGGTGGATGATTAGTAGTAGATGCAGATGGATTTCGGTCTACTTGCCTTGTCGTACCGCCCATGCTTTTGAGCCTCTACCTTTCTGTACAGCATAGTTAGCATTGGTTTGCGCACATAATCCTGTCAATTGCCCAGCTGTAATTTGTTTACCTCGCTTAGCTGTTTTATCGTCTTTTGGGAGAGAGACATCACTAGTGAACATCATGGGACCCCGGTCCATATTACCATCACTGATCACACCCGCTATTTACTTCCTGTTCTTATTTCCTAGTTGCAGTCATACCTATCAGTATTATCTCTTGCGTTTGATCCTTTGTAAACGACAAGGCCGGAGGGATTGACAACCTCTCTGTACTCGTTGGGAGCAAAGTTATTTGTATCTGTGTGCAGGTCCTGTCAAGCAAAAGTTTCTGGCGCTATCGACACCTTCTTGTCGACCCTCGGAGTCTCACGGGATCAATCCTTGGTATCTTTGCCAAGGCAAATTTGCCGCTACGCTACATCTCAAACCTTCCACTTGGGGTAACCAACGAGGGGCGAGAAGCCATCAAGCAAGTTTCTGGCGCCGTTGCCGGGGACTCCACTCTTCAAGATAGGGGAGTTGCACGCTATCTTTTATATTTGCTTTTTAGTCTTGTTAGTTTACCTTTCAGTTTTTGCTTTAGTGTCCCTTACCGAAAATCACAAAAATAGTTATCTTGCTTGTTGCTGCTATGGGTTCCACCGAGAACACCAAGTTGTGTGACTTCACTAGTCATAACAACGATGACTTTATCTGCACGCCTATTACTACACCGGCCACTTCAGCACCCTCTTATGAGATTAAACCTGCTTTACTGAACCTAGTTATGAAAGATCAATTCTCCGGTGCTGGGGATGATGCTGCTTTGCACTTAAATAATTTTGTTGAACTCTGTGATATGCAAAAGTACACCGAAATAGATGGTGATATTGTTAAGCTAAGATTTTTCCTTTCTCCTTGAGAGGAGGAGCTAAAATTTGGTTTCAATCCTTGCCTAGAAATAGCATAGATTCTTGGGACAAGTGCAAGGATGCCTTTATTGGGAAGTACTATCCCCCTGCTAAAATTATCCAACTAAGGAGTAACATAATGAATTTTAAACAATTGGATAATGAACACGTTGCCCAAGCTTGGGAACGCATGAAATCTCTTATCAAGAACTGCCCTACTCATGGTTTGACTACTTGGATGGTTATCCAAACTTTTTATGCAGGCTTGAACTTTACCTCGGGGAACTTGTTGGATTCGGCCGCGGGAGGAACCTTTATGTCAACTACACTTGGTGATGCCACGAGGCTTCTCGATGAGATGATGACCAACTATTCCCAATGGCACACCGAACGTGCTCCAACAGGTAGGAAGGTAAACTCTGTCGAGGAGATTTCCTCCCTAAATGAAAAAGTTGACTTGATCATGTCTCTACTTTCCAAGCAATCTTCTATTGATCCTCATGATGTTCCTTTAAATTCTTTGAGTGCTCAAGATCAAGTAGATGTGAACTTTATCTCTAGAAACAATTTCAATAACAATGCTTATAGGAGTAATTTTGGTAGCAACCCTAGACCGTTCCCCTCTAATTCCTATGGGAACAACAATGCTTATCCTAACACCAAGAACTCCACTTCTGAACTAGAGATTATGCTTAAAGATTTCATCACTACCCAAAAAGCCTTCAATAAGAGTGTAGAAGAAAAACTAGCCAAACTAGATAATCTCTCTTCGAAGGTAGACAATTTAGCCCATGAGGTAGACTTGCTTAAAATTAGAACTTCTCCTCTTGAGGAGAGGAAGAACACTCCTATGAATGATATTCAAATGCAAATTAATGAAAACATTAGGATGATGGCTAAACTTAAAGAGAGATGGGCTAGAGAAAGGGAGGAAGAAGATAGAATTAAGAGCCTTCCTACCCACCACACTGTTGCTACTATCCAAGTTGTTGAGGCTATCCAAACTCTTAGCACCCAATGCACTCCTGGTCCCAATGGACCTATTAATGGTGATGCTATTACCTCAACCGTAGAAACTCCTATGACCATAGAAGCTACCAAACAAGTGAGCCTAAAGGACACCAGTACCACTTTACTTGATAGTAGTGACCTTGATTTTGATAATTGCACCCTTTCTGAAGTTATTTATTTTCTTCACAAAATGTCTAGAGATCCCCACACTAGCACACTTAATCTTGCCTTCACGGAGCATATCACTAATGCTCTTATCAAAGCTAGGGAGGAGAAGCTTAGGGTAGAAGCCTCCATACCTAGAAAGCTAGAAGATGGTTGGGATCCTATGATTAAAATTAAGTTGAATAACTTCTCTTGCTATGCTTTATGTGATGTGGGAGCTAGTACCTCCGTTATGCCCAAAAGAATATATGATATGTTTAAATTGAAATCTTTTGATCCTTGTTCTTTTGGTGTTCGTCTTGTTGATTCTTCCGTAAAGAAACCTTTGGGGAAGATCGACGATGTTCTTATCATTGTCAATGACAATTATGTTCCCGTTGATTTTACTATTATGGATATTGAATGTGAACCTTCATGTCCAATTATTTTGGGACGTCCTTTTCTTCGCACCGTTGGTGCTATCATTGACATGAAAGAGGGGAATATAAAATTCCAATTCCCTCTCAAGAAAGGAATGGAACACTTCCCTAGAAAGAAGATTAAGTTGCCTTTTGAGTCCGTTACACGGGCTAGCTATTCTTTTACTCTTGATAAAACTTGATCCTCTTTTTTTGCATCATGCCTAGCTTAAAGGCATAAAAGAAAGCGCTTTTGGGAGGCAGCCCACAATGAATAAAATTTTATTTTTTCTTTTGTTGTGTCTTGATGATTGTTACTACAGTAGCATCATCATTGTATCTTTTCTTTTCAGCTTTGTGCCAAGTTTAGCCTCCGATTGCAAGAAAGTTCAAAAGTTGTCACGTGCAGTCCAGAAAATAGATTCTGTCCTTGGACAGAACAATTCGTATAAAATCACCAGATCATCTTTTTGATCTGAATTGTTTTTATAGCGTGCTCTATACAATTGGCTTTCGGGCATCTGTTCTGAGTTTTTTGATTTGAGTAGCAGAAGTGCCCCGAAAAAATTATTTACTACCTGCTGGTCTGTTTTTCACAGATTCTGTCCTGTTTTGCCTTTTCTTCGTTTTGCAAACCTTGAGCTTGCTTTTTCTTTGCAAAAACCTTTTGGCAATCTTGAGAAACAGTAGCTCTTCAAGATTATCTTTATTTCCAGCAAGGAAAAATTATTTTATTGTGGGTACTAACCTCGCTAATCAGATTATGATGAGTTATGTATGAAGGGAGTTTTCAAGTGTGCGAGGGAAGATGATAAAAAGATTCAGGAGGGTCAAACGCTCAAGCTTGGGGATGCCCCCGTGCACCCCCAAGAAATATTCAAGAAGACTCAAGCGTCTAAGCTTGGGGATGCCCCCGTGCATCCCCTTCTCCATCAACAATTATCAGTTCGTCTTTCGTTCCACTATATTTTAATCACTTCATGCATTATGTGCTATGCTAGGAGCGTCTTGCTTTTAGTTTCCTTTTTAGTTTTCTTTAGCTTTGCTTGCTGTTCATAACGAGTTAGAACCCAGCTTTCTTTGTGTGGGAGAGAAACACGCTCCACTTCAACCTAGAACACAACATAGGATTTTCATGCTTATCTTTGATGTGTGTGTTCTTTGTCTTTCCATAGCTATTGTCATGTTTAGCTCTTAGTTTTCATGCTTTTCTTTTTAAAGAGCTTTTGTTTAGTTGGTTGTTGAACTCTCTTGAGTTTTCATGTTTATCTTGTTAAGAGAGTTTGTCTGTTGCACTGAGTTGTGTGTCTTAACTTAAAGCAGGTAATTGAGGTTGCTATTTAATTTTAGTAGTAACTTGGAATAGTTTTGAGGTATTGCCATGAGTAATGTCTGAACTTTTGGTGACAAGAGCTTTAGCCTATTAGTGATAGATGTCGTATTTTGGGCAATCCGTGTTTATTTTCGAAAACCTACAAAATAGTTGAGAACTTTAGCTACTAAATGGATCACTAATCTTTGGAGGGATCGAATATTAGAGTACACTCACGTATCATGAGTCGAGGATGTGCAAGGATAACCAAATCCCCATACACTCCTCCTCGGGGTACTTGTCTCTTTGAGAACCTCCTAATTAGATTGAGAGTTACCGATAATAAGTGCATGAGTTCTTCGGACTAATGCGAGTATTCCAAAGTTGACACTTCCACCTAACCATATTTTTCTAGCCTCTTCGGTACCGTGCATTGCCCTTTCTCACCTCGAGAGTTGGCGCATACTTCGCCGGTGCATCCAAATCCTTGGCACGATACACTCTGTCATCATAAGCCTCATTATATCCTTCCTCAAAACAGCCACCATACCTACCTATTAAGGCATTTCCATAGCCTTTCCGAGATACATTGCCATGCAACATCCATCTTCTCATGACTTGATCTTCATGTCATACATGCTTTTTGCTTGATCGATGAGCCGCATGCTAGTTGGGCCTTGCCCTAATCATTGCTACATGACGCGCTAGTATCATTGCATATCCTGCTACACTGGCAGAGGCATACATTTGCATACATCATGATAGTTTCATTTTCTTTATGTTGAGTACTTTTGTAAAGTGTGAAAGATCTTCTATACTTCTTGTAATATATAGAGTGTTGCCCCTAAAGTGAGGAAAAGATCCCAAAGAGGACAAATCATAAGATCCCAAAGAGGACAAAATCAAAAGATCCCAAAGAGGACAAATGAGAGATAAATAGAAAGAGCCATTGAGGCCACAAAAAATAAAAAATAGAAAAAAGAGAAAAAGAAATAAAAAGAGAGAAGGGGGCACACTACTATTTGTTTTGAGAGATCCACACTCGTACTCCATCTTATACCTTGTACTCCATAGAGATTATCATTCATGCATATAGCTATGTGGGGACCTTTACACTATAGAACTTGGCTTGTATATTCCAATGATGAGCCTCCTCAAAAGAGCTCTAGGTCTTCTTGAGCAAGCAAGTTGGATGCACCCCCACTAGTTCCATTGGAGAGCTTATCTTAGCTCATATGTGCATCCGTTAATGGCAATCCCTACTCCTCACATCATATCTATCATTTGGCTTTCTCTCGCCGATGATTGTCCTCATTGATGTGAGCCTTTCACACCTTTTTTGTCTTCCCCCTCTATCATTTTTCTCTTTGCCATCCTAAGTGTCGACTTTCTTGCTTACGCTCATCCATTGCATGAGTGCTCAAAATATCGAAAGGGAGTGGATCATTTTGACTTGTACCTGGCTGACGGTCTGGGGATGAGTCAACATAAGATTCCAAAGAAGACCAAGTGTGAAACTTTAGTAGATTAAGTTCTCAACAATATAAAAACTATGTTTTACTCTCTCATATATCCCTATCCCCTTTCTTGCACGCAAACACCATTTGGAGACATTCGAGTCACGGACAGCGAGAGCTCTTGCACCTTTATGTTCTTATGTTACTTATTACAATGCTAATATAGACTCTTGCTTGTTATGACTTGAATTGAATTACATGCCTTGATTGCTTTACTTAAAAGTTCTTATATGGTTGATAGCATGTCACCACAGAAATTATGCTTGTTATCATTTACCTACTCGAGGACGAGCAGGAATTAAGCTTGGGGATGTTGATACGTCCAAAACGTATCTATAATTCCTGCTTGCTCCATGCCTCTTTTGTGTGATATTGCTATGATATTTATGCACTTCCATACACGTTTGATCATATTTGGACTAACCTATTAACTCAGTGCACCCCAGTGCCAGTTCCTGTTTTCTGCTGTTTTTCTATTTCAGGTTTCCCCCATATTAAAAGTGCCCTAAAAATTCCGGGAAAAATACATGAAAAATCAGCGTGTCGGGAGCTTCCGGAAAAACCAAGGCAGGGCCAGAGGGGAGCCGGGGGTGGCCCAGGCGGCCACCCGGCGCGGCCCCACCCCTGGCCGCGCCAGGGGGGCGCCTGGGGCCCCACCTCCGCCTCTGGTGACCCCCTTTGGCATATATATTGCACGCGTCCCGAAACCCTCGAGGACGGAACCCTTTTTCGCGATCTCATCTCTGTTCCACCGCCGCCGCGCTTCCAAGATCGGGAGCACCAGGAGAACTCTTCCCGGCACCCTGCCGGAGGGGAGAACCACCACCGGGAGCTTCTCCACCACCATGGACGCCTCCCGGATGAGTTGTGAGTAGTCTCCCTTGGACCATGGGTCCATGACCAGTAGCTATGTGATGTTCTCCTCCCCTCTTTGTTCTTCATCGATTAGACCTCGTGAGCTGCCCTACATGATCGAGGCACATATGTAATCTTTATGCTGTTGCTATGCTGAGTTTGCTGGGATCCGATGGATTATGAGATTATGTTCAGATTGTGTGTGAGTAATATATTTGATTCACCTCTTTTATATTTATGTTCTTGAGTAATTCTTGCATGTTCTCCGTTGCTATTTATTGCTTTGGCCGAGTAGTAGGTAGTAACTCCAAGAGGGAACGTTATGCTTGATTGTGGGTTCATGCCCCTCGATGACTAGTTTGAGTGACAGAAACATGAGTCTAGGGGATGTGCTGTTGCCGCAAGGGGGAAAACAACGGTGCTTGTACTTGCGGGTGCAAGGATTGTTTACTTTACGCAAAGTTCTTTTAATGCAGTTGTCTGTTGCTTTGAGTTTACACTTTGGGTGGGGCTCGCAACTTAATACCAGCGAGATGTTCTGGATAGATATCTCAAGGTGGATGATTAGTAGTAGATGCAGATGGATTTCAGTCTACTTGCCTTGGCGTACCGCCCATGCTTTTGAGCCTCTACCTTTCTGTACAGCATAGTTAGCATTGGTTTGCGCACATAATCCTGTCAATTGCCCAGCTGTAATTTGTTTACCTCTCTTAGCTGTTTTATCGTCTTTTGGGAGAGAGACATCACTAGTGAACATCATGGGACCCCAGTCCATATTACCATCACTGATCACACCCGCTATTTACTTCCTGTTCTTATTTCCTAGTTGCAGTCATACCTATCACTATTATCTCTTGCGTTTGATCCTTTGTAAACAACAAGGCCGGAGGGATTGACAACCTATCTGTACTCGTTGGGAGCAAAGTTATTTGTATCTGTGTGCAGGTCCTGTCAAGCAAAAGTTTCTAGCGCTATTGACACCTTCTTGTCAACCCTCGGAGTCTCAGGGGATTCGATCCTTGGTATCTTTGCCAAGGGAAATTTGCCGCTACGCTACATCTCAAACCTTCCACTTGGGGTAACCAACGAGGGGCGAGAAGCCATCAGGGATTATACTTCAATCCTGGCCCCTCTGCGCCTCGTGCCGATGGCACACGCAAAGCTGAACCAAACCTTGTTGGGCCCTTCTACAACTTAGAAGGTCTCATTTCTCACATAAGGGTTCAAGGGGCGGATGTGGATCAACATGCAGACAACGTTGACTCTAATGAAGCGCCTGCATCTCCGAAGCCAAAGAAGAAGAAGAAATCCAAGGCTGTGAAGACCACTACACCTACAGCTTCGAGAGTGAAGCCTTTGGCCACTGCTCCACCTGCCCCGAGTGTGCAATCTGAAGAGCACTCTCGCTTCACCAAGAGCAAGCAGCTAAAGAAGAGGCCCTTACACAACCCCAGTCCAGCTCTGACTCCTGATGCTGTTCCGAAGAACGCGAATGAAGCCATTGATCTATCAAGTGATGAAGATCTAGCTGATGACGCTCTTGAGCAATTGATCAAGAGCAAGCAAGACGCAGAAATCTTCAATGATTTGCCCCTCTTTGACGTGGAAGTATTGAACAACTTCATTGATGAGTGGTTTGACACCCCCCAATCTCAGCTTTGACGATCTGCAACTTCCATTGGCCTAAGCGTCTCCTTCAATGGCGCCATTGCTTCTGAGCTAGCTCTTGCTCAGAGAATTGTTGAGCTGAAGCAAAAGATTGATTATGAAAAGGCTCAGTTCAAGAAGCATATGGCCAAGCTCAGCGTCCAAGAAGTCCAGAATTTGAAAGTCATGATGCATGAGCTCAAGGAAGCCTTTCACAAGAGGCGTGAAGAAGCTAAAGGTTCTCGTGAGCGCATAAAGGCCTTGGCTGCCAAGTGTGTTCAAGCTTACAATGAAGCTGAGAAGTGCAAGGCCCTTGGGCGTCCTGGCGTTGACCCCAGGATGGCTGCAAAGAAGAAGATGCCAACTGTGGCCCCAACTGAAGAATCAAGGCAGGAAGAACCTCGCATTGTCTTCCGTGCCAGCATGACAGGCTTGAAGCCTAAGGTCCCCACAGATGCTTCAGAGCGCAAGAAGACAAAAGTGGCTGAAGCTGAAGCCCGCAAGTGCAAGAACACCACTGATGATGCTCCACCCACCAAGAAGCACAAGATCAAGAAGGTCCGGGCTGCTCCCATAGAGCCCCTTGTCGTCGAGCCAATTTCTGTTGCTCGTCATGCATCTGCACACCAAGAACGCCGCCTGACTGTTCATGAGCCTGCTCCCACAGAGGCTCCTGAAGACATTCCAGCTATTGACCCCACCGCAGCTGAAGACATTGGTCCTCATGACAATGTTGAAGATGATGAAGTCCTTCCTCAGATCGAGTACAATGTGGTATCATCGCCTGTTCTCACGAATAGCGAACTCATCAGCATTGGTCGTCCATTGACGCCAATTGCTCAGGATGACTCATGGGCTGATCACCCACAAGACACACCAGTAACTCCCCCTACTCAAGTCACCAGTTCGGTGCTTGAAGACGAAGACTTTGAGGCCCAACCAACTCCATCTCCACAAGCATCGCCAGCATTCCGCAGGCTTCGCAAAGGACCAAGGCCTCAAGTCGTTCCTTCAAGTGTTCCAGAAGGAGATGAGCATCAATCTATTCCTAAAGCCTCTCCTACTGTGAACCTCCCTGAGTCTGAAGCTAAAGCGGCTGAAGATATTCCGGCTACATCAGCCAATGAAGCAGAAACAAGAGAAGAAGAAGCACGTGTTGCCACACCCCCTACCGACCAAGTCGTTCTCGAGGAGAACGTGTCCGACCCTCCAGCTCCCGAAGTGGAGGTTACAAATTCAGAGGCTGCCACCAACATCACCCCTGAAGCCAATGATGTTGACATGGCTGAAGCTAATGTGGCTCCTGAAGTCAATGTGGTGCCTGAAGTGATGGCACGTGAAGCTAGTGCTGCACCTGACGCCACTTAGCAGCCAGAAGTAAATGCCACTGCTCCTGTTCTGCCTCCAAGGCCACATACTATCGAGCAAGCATACGACAAAGATGACCAGCTCATCTCTGTCAAATGGCCTATTCTGGTTCCTCCGCCTGCTGCTGGTCCTCAATTTGATTACCACGTCGAGCACAGGCCTCAGGTTCAGAAGCCCAAGCCAAGACTGCCAAGGTTCCCAGGTACTGCCACTTCGCCAGGGTCCTTCAATGCTAATGGCTTCATTGCGCACAACACTTTCTTTGATAGCGCCAAGAACCCCTACTCATAACCAAGGATTTCATCAGATAGGTTCTGGAGCCATCCACAGCGCAGTTATTATTCATGAGTTCTCTATGATCAAGGGCGCATCCTCCCACATATGTGTCTTGACACTGAAGCCATTACTGGATTGCCCTGTCTTTGAAGAAGCCCTTGATTGCTTCTGTGATGCTGGCCTACTGAACTTTGTAACTGACAAAGAGCACTGGAATGAAGAGCTGCTTCTGCAATTCTATGCAACCCTCCACATTCGCGGCTACAGCAGGGATCCGAAGACATGGGTCCTTGAGTGGATGACAGGAAATGTCCATCATGAAGCCAAAGCCTTTGACCTCATTGAGCTAACTGGCATGCCCACTCTAGGAGAACTATATGAACCTGGCTGTCAACTACACTGCGAAGCTTTGGGGAGTATCTTTCAGAAGCCAATGCCCAACATGAGCCAAATGCTGAGCAAGATGAAGCCCTTGCCACTTGATGCTGAGTACCCAAAGGAGTTCTTTGTTGAAGACCTTGAGTATCTGCCACGCACCATATATCATATCATCAGGCGAACTCTATGGTCTTTCAAAGGACACTCTTCATCAGCCAAACTTGAAGGAACAATGAAGACATTGGTCTTTTATATCTTCAATGGCATCAGCTTCAACGCTCAAGACTTCTTTATCAGGCAGTTGGCTGTTTCAGGCTCTGATCTCTTTGGACTCAAGTTCTACGCTCCCTGGATCATGCGCCTCATCAAGCTTCATTCTGCCATCAATTATCATCCTTCTGCTCGCAACCATCTCATATTCTTGCCAGAGGTTGATATGTCAGTTGAAGCCATATACTAGGAGCCTGCCAAAGAGCATGTTTGTCTTCACAATGCTGATCACCAAAGCTTCACTCAGCCCATTGATGGAGTTCCAGCAGTCACTCATGTTTATCCTCTGGCTGGCCATACTCTCTTACCTCGCCATGCAGAGACTGAAGCTACTGAGAGCACCATTGCCCAAAGGCCTCGGAAGCGATCTCGTGTTCTCAATGACCGAGAACTTCTCATTTCCTTACATCAGAAACATGATAAGCATCACTACTGGCTGAAGCGTCAGATGCAAAGCCTCTTGGTGGACGTCAATCATATTCACAACCTTGCCACCAAGAATGCCTTTGTTGCTCATGAAACCTGTCGAAGGTCATGGAAGAGTTTGACATTGCTGAGTGCTGAAGCAGATCTTCAAGACGATGGCTTCACTGAAAGATTTAAGTTTGACCACAATCCCCCAAGGAATGTTGTTCTGCGTCGAACTCCGTCTCTTGAAGACTCTGACTATTCCTCCTCCGCTGCAACGGTGGATGCCAGGGTGATCGATGATCAAGATGATGCTACCTCACCACCTCCTCCTTCAGCGCGTGTCGACACTGCACCAATTTCTTCTGCACCGCCAAACATCAACGCCGACCCTGCATCTTCTCCTACTCCAACTTGGAACGAGTAGAGGCTCTATGTCTTCAAACCTTTTTGGTCCTTACTGACAAAAGGGGGAGAAGCATATGAGCTGATAGTCTTCAAGCGGGTCCATATGGGCGGGTGCTTTATATTTTTCCTAGTGTTTACAACTCTCGCTTTTGCTACATTTGGTTCTTTGAGTTGTAAAACTTAAACTTGATGGCCGTCTTCTACGTTTTCTGTTACTATGTAATGCGATGATAAATTCCGCATGTGCTATGATATATTCCGCACTTAGTCATTTTGCAGACGTCCATTTCACATTATGCATATCATTATATTCGAGATATCAATTGTGCATGATGAATTGTCTTCATAAGTTGAAGAGGATCTCCACAAGTACAACCTGCCATGTGCATTTGCATTCAAAAGCAAATTAACTATATGCACATCTTCAGGGGGAGCCTTTTTCTACTTATGAAGACAATACCTTTATCCTTACAATTTCACATACTTTTATCCCCGTTGAAAACTTCAACCAATTTATCATCAATCACCAAAAAGGGGGAGATTGTAAGTGCATCTAGTGCCACCCCTAATTGGTTTTGGAGTATTGACGACAAACCTGGTTGAGGGACTAATGTGTTTGTGAGAATTGCAGGATAACACAGGTAATAGTCCCTCATTGATTCGGTTTACCTACCGGAGATGACCCCTAAAAATGTATGAAGACATTGACGACAATGGTGGTATATGAAGATATTCATATTGAAGACTATGACAAGAGAAGACATTGTGTGAAGATTATGGAGCACGAAGACTTAAACATTTCGTTGTTTCCTTTTCTTCTTTGTTGAGTCATAGGAACCACCGTACTGTTAAGTGGGGTCCAAGTGAACAAAGTCAGAGTGACTGAAGTGATGCTCAACCAAATCCTATGTCTTCGAGCGAAGACAATGAGAGTAAATCTTATCCAGAGCTGGATGAGTCAGCTTTACTTGTAGCCTAAGTAAAGTTGTCGCGTGTGTTTGAAATCTGGCCGTTGGAACACGTGTCGGTTCCTTAGTGACCCAAGGTCACTTCGGACAAATTAGGCCGGGTTGCCTAGTGGCTATAAATAGCCCACCCCCTACACCATAAATTGGTGGCTGCTCAGAGTTATTACTCGGCTTTTGTCGTTTGAGAGCAACCCACCTCCGAAGCATTTGAGAGAGAGATCCTTGCGAGGACAAAGCCCAAACACCCAGAGCCAAAGAGTGTTAGGCATCACTGAAGTCCTTCTGTCTGCGTGACCTGAAGACTTGTTACACTTGAGGACTGTGTTTCCTCCAGCCGGTTAGGCGTCGCGTTCTGAGCATCCAAGAGTCATTGTGGATTGCCGGTGAACGAAGTCTGTGAAGGTTTGGAAGTCTACCTTGAAGACTTACCAGAGTGATTGGGCGAGGACTATGTGTCCTTAGCTCAAGGGGAATAAGGTGAAGACGCGGTCTTATGAGTTAAATCTCAGCCTCCCTAACCAGACGTACAGTTGTCACACCAACTGGAACTGGTCTAACAAATCACTGTCTTCCCCAAGCTACTGGTTCTATCCCTTCCTTCTCTTTACTTACTGCCTATCTTTGTGAAGTCATTGCCTGCTTGCCCTATCTGTTTGACTTCACTGTGTGACTACTTATTCTGATTGGCTTCATTCAATCTTCCATCCTGATCCATACTGCCTAGCTGCTATTAGTCTTCATGCATTCCCTTCATTGAATACTTGACTATGGCTTCTCTAGTGTAGTCTACCTTCCATGCATATAAATAGGATCAATTCTATCGTTTGTCTTCGGAACTTCCATGTTTTGAAGACTTTCATAAAAATCGCCTATTCACCCCCCCTCTAGTCGATATACAGCACTTTCAGATGTCTTTATCACATACTCCCTCCGTCCCAAAATTCTTGTCTTAAATTTGTCTAGATACGGAAGTATCTAACACTAAAACGTGACTAGATACATCCATATTTACACAAACCTAAGACAAGAATTTTGGGACGGAGGGAGTACTTTATGATGCTCTCTATGTCCTTCAATTCTTATCTTTCCTGTGAGCACCATCCAACCATCAATGCCTAGCTAGGGGCGTAAAACGATAGCGCTTGTTGGGAGGCAACCCAATTTTATTTATTTTGTTTTTGTTGCTGTTAGGGAATAAATATTGCATCTAGCCTCTGTTTGGATGTGGTTTCATGTTTTGTTTAGTGTTTGTGCCAAGTAGAAGCTTTGGAAGATGTGTGTGAAGTTTATGTGATCTTGCTGTGAAAAACAGAATCATTAGCGCTCGCTAGAATGGTCGTCAAGTTTTACTGGAGCGCGCTATTTAGTTGATTCTTTTTGCAGATGATTAATAGACAAATTCCTCACATTTACCAATTTAGTTTGAATTTTTTGGAGTTACAGAAGTATGTGAAACCTGCAGATTAGTACAGACTGTTCTGTTTTTGACAGATTCTGTTTTTCGTGTGTTGTTTGCTTATTTCAATGCATCTATGAGTAATATTTGGAGGTATGAACCATAGAGAAGTTGGAATACAGTAGGTTTAACACCAATATAAACAAATAATGAATTCATTGCAGTACCTTTGAGTAGTGGTTTGCTTTCTTATACTAACGGAGCTCACGAGAATTTTTGTCTAAGTTTTGTATTGTGAAGTTTTCAAGTTTTGAGTATTGCTTTGATGGACTATGGAACAAAGAGTAGCAAAAGGCCTAAGCTTGGGGATGCCCATGGCACCCCAAGTAAAATTCAAGGATAATCAAAAGCCTAAGCTTGGGGATGCCCCGGGAAGGCATCCCCTCTTTCGTCTTCATCCATCGGTAACTATACTTGGAGCTATATTCTTATTCACCACATGATATGTGTTTTGCTTGGAGCGTCTTGTATAATTTGAGTCTTTGCTTGTTAGTTTGTCACAATCATCCTTGCTGGACACACCTATTTGAGAGAGTTAAATATGGCCTAGGAATTGTTAGAACACTCTATGTGCTTCACTTATATCTTTTGAGTTGAATAGTTTTTGCTCTAGTGCTTCACTTATATCTTTTAGAGCACGATGGTGGTCATATTTTGTAGAAATTGTTGAACTCTCATGCTTCACTTATATATATTTGAGAGTCTATTAAAACAGCATGGTAATGTGTTTAGGCTATAAAACTAGTCTTCACATGATAGACATCCAATGTCAATGTAGTAAAAAAAATCACACTAAGTGCATTGAATAGAATGAGATGTTGGATGCTTGATAATTGTTTTGAGATATGAGGATAGTGATATTAGAGTCATGCTGGTGGAGTTATTATGAAATTGAGAAATACTTGTGTTAAGGTTAGTGATTCCCGTAGCATGCACGTATGGTGAACCGCTATGTGACGAAGTTAGGTATTTGTAAAGTGCCAACCTTTGTGTGGAGGTCGGGGGCGCGCGATGGTTTACTCCTACCAACCTCCCCCCTAGGAGCATGCGTTGATTGCTTTGTTTTGATGACTCGTAGATTTTTGCAATAAGTATATGAGTTCTTATGACTAATGTTGAGTCCATGGATTATACGCACTCTCACCCTTCCACCATTGCTAGCCTCTCTTGTACTGTGCAACTTTCGCCGGTACCGTAAACCCACTATATATCCTTCCTCAAAACAGCCACCATATTATTCCTCAAAACAGCCACCATACCTACCTATCATGGCATTTACATAGCTATTCCGAGATATATTGCCATGCAACTTTCCACCGTTTCATTCATATGACACGCTTCATATTGTCATATTGCCATGCATGATCATGTAGTTGACATCGTATTTGTGGCAAAGCCACCATGCATAATTTTTCATACATGTCACTCTTGTTTCATTGCACATACCGGTACACCGCCGGAGGCATTCATATAGAGTCGTCTTTGTTGTAGTATCGATTTGTAATATCGAGTTGTAATGAAAGTGTGATGATCATCATTATTAGAGCATTGTCCCATGGGAGGAAAGGCTAAATCTATAAAGCCCATCTGCAAAAAAAAAAGAAAAAAAAGAAAGGCCAAAGAAAAAAAGAAAGGCCAAAGAAAAAAAGAAAGGCCAAAAAAAAGTTGCTACTATCTCTTTTCCACACTTGTGCTTCAAAGTAGCACCATGTTCTTCATTGTAGAGAGTCTCATGTTTAGTCACTTTCATATACTAGTGGGAGTTTTCGTTATAGAACTTGGCTTGTATATTCCAATGATGGGCTTCCTCAAATGCCCTAGGTCTTCGTGAGCAAGCAAGTTGGATGCACACCCACTAGTTTCTTTTGTTGAGCTTTCATACATATTTAGCTCTAGTGCATCCGTTGCATGGCAATCCCTACTCACTCACATTGATATATATTGATGGGCATCTCCATAGCCCGTTGATACACCTAGTCAATGTGAGACTATCTCCCTCCTTTTTGTCTTCTCCACAACCACCTCTATTCCACCCATAGTGGTATGTCCATGGCTCACGCTCATGTATTGTGTGAAAGTTGAAAGGTTTGAAAGAATAGAGAATGAAAACAAGTGCTTGGCTGAAATTGGGGTTGTGCATGATATGCATATTTTGTGTGATGAAGAGGGAGCATAGCCAGACTATATGATTTTGTAGGGATAACTTTCTTTAGCCATAGTATTTTGAGAAGACATGATTGTTTTGTTAGTATGCTTGAAGTATTATTATTTCTTATGTCAATATAGACTTTTATCTTGAATCTTTCAGATCTGAACATTCATGCCACAATTAAGAGAATTACATTGAAAAACTATTTTGGTTAGCATTCCACATCAAAAATTCTTTCTTTATCATTTACCTACTCGAGGACGAGCAGGAATTAAGCTTGGGGATGCTTGATACGTCTCCAACGTATCTATATTTTTTTATTGTTCCATGCTATTATTTATGAAGTCTTGGATGTTTAATAGGCTTTATCTTACACTTTTAAATCATTTTTGGGACTAACCTACTAACCCAAACGCCCAGTCTAGATTGTTGTTTTTTGTCTGTTTCAGGGTTTTGCAGAAAAAGAATATCAAACGGAGTCCAAACGGAATGAAACCTTCGCAAGAGATATTTTTGGAGAAAATCACGCACGGAGAACTTGAGAACCACGTTAGAAGAGCCACGAGGGGCCCACGAGGGTGGGGGTGCGCCCCCTTCCCAGCGCGCGCCCCCTGCCTCGTGGGGCCCCCGTGACTCCACCGGTGTCCTCCTTCCTCCTATATAAGTCTACATACCACGAAACCATCAGCAACAGAGAGAAAACCCTAATTCCACCGTCGTAACCTTCTGTTCCCGTGAGATCCCATCTTGGAGCCTGTTCCGGAGCTCCACCGGAGGGGGATCCATCACGGAGTTCTTCTTCATCATCATCATTGCCCTCACCATGAGTTGTGAGTAGTTAGCACAGACCTTCGGGTCCATAGCTAGTATCTAGATGGCTTCTTCCCTCTCTCTCTCTCTGGATCTCAATACAAAGTTCTCCTCGGTCTTCGAGGAGATATATTCGATGTAATCTCTTTTTGCAGTGTGTTTGTCGAGATCCGATGAATTGTGAGTTTATGATCAAGATTATCTATGAGAAATATTTGGTTCTTCTTTGAACTTTTTATGTGTGCTCATAATATCCTTGCAAGTCTCTTCGAATTATTGGTTTCGTTTGGCATTCTAGATCTATAGTTCTTGCAATGGGAGAAGTGCTTGGCTTTGGGTTCAATCTTGCGGTGTCCTTTCCCAATGATAGTAGGGGCAGCAAGGCACGTATTGTATTGTTGCCATCGAGGATAAAAAGATGGTGTTTATATCATATTGCTTGAGTTTATCCCTCTACATCATGTCATCTTGCTTAAGACATTACTCTGTTCTTATGAACTCAATACACTAGATGCATGCTGGATAGCGGTCGATGTGTGGAGTAATAGTAGTAGATGCAGAATCGTTTCGGTCTACTTGTCTCGGATGTGATGCCTATATACAATGATCATGCCTAGATAGTCTCATAATTATTTGATTTTCTATCAATTGCTCGATAGTAATTTGTTTACCCGCCGTAGAATATCGCTATCATGAAAGAAGTCACTAGAGAACACTATGGCCCCCAGGGTCTATTCTCAACATATCAATCTACACCTACTTTACTTTTATCGCTTTTATTTTCTGTTCTTATAAACAAAAATACCAAATATATAAACTATCATCTATATCATATCTCACTTTCGTAAGTGACCGTAAAGGGATTGACAACCCCTTATCGCGTTGGCTGCGAAATTCTTATTTGTTTGTGCAGGTGCGAGGGACTCGCGCGTGGTCTCCTACTGGATTGATTCCTTGGTTCTCAAAAACTTAGGAAAATACTTACGCTATTGTGTTGCATCTCCCTTTCCTCTTCGAGGGAATACAACGTGATACGTCCAAAACGTATCTATAATTTCTGCTTGCTCCATGCCACTTTTGGGTGATATTGCTATGATATTCATACACTTCCATACACTTTTGATCATATTTGGACTAACTTACTAATCCAGTGCACCCCAGTGCCAGTTTCTGTTTTCGGCTGTTTTTGTATTCCAGGTTTTCACGTTACGAGAACTGCCAGGAAAAATCCAGAAAAATTATATAAAAAATCAGCGTTCCGGAAACAACCGTGCGTCCGAAGGGCAGCCGGGGGGGCCACCAGGGCTCCAAGCGCCCTGTGGGCGCCCCCCCCCCCCCGGTCCGCGCCGGGGGGGGTGCCTGGGCCCCCCGAAGCATCCCCGATGCCCCCCTTTGGCATATATTTAAAGCGTCCTCCGAAACCCTCAGAACAGGAACTCTTTTCGCGATCCCATCTCTGTTCCGCCGCCGCCGCCGCTTCCAAGATCGGGAGCACCAGGAGAACTCTTCCCGGCACCCTGCCGAAGGGGAGGATCACCACCGGGAACTTCTCCACCACCATGGACGCCTCCCGGATGACTCGTGAGTAGTCTCCCTTGGACCATGAGTCCATGACCAGTAGCTATGTGATGTTCTCCTCCCGTTCTTGTGCTTCACGAATTAGTCCTCTTGAGCTGCCCTACATGATCGAGGCACATATGTAATCCTTGTGTTGTTGCTATGTTGAGTTTGCTGGGATCCGATGGATTATGAGATTATGTTCAGATTGATCTTGAGTAATATATTTGATTCACCTCTTTTATATTTATGTTCATAAGTAATTCTTGCATGTTCTCCGTTGTTATTTATTGCTTTGGCCGAGTAGTAGGTAGTGACTCCAAGAGGGAACGTTATGCTTGATTGTGGGTTCATGCCCCTCGATGACTAGCTTGAGTGACAGAAACATGAGTCTAGGGGATGTGCTGTTGCCACAAGGGGGAAAACAACGGTGCTTGTGCCCGCGGGTGCAAGGATTGTTTACTTTACGCAAAGTTCTTTTAATGCAGTTGTCTGTTGCTTTGAGTTTACACTATGGGTGGGGCTCGCAACTTAATACCAGCGAGATGTTCTGGATAGATATCTCAAGGTGGATGATTAGTAGTAGATATTGATGGATTTCGGTCTACTTACTTTGGCGTACCGCCCATGCTTTGAACCTCAACCTTTCTTGCAATGTAGTCAGCATTGGTTTGCGTTCGTGGTCCTGTCAATTGCCCAGCTGTAATTCGTTTACCTCACATAGCTGTTTTATCGTCTTTTGGGAGAGAGACATCACTAGTGAACATCATGTGACTCCGGTCCATATTACCATCATTGTTCACACCCGCTATTTACTTTTCGCTATTATTTACTATTGCAAAACACTATATATCACTACTATCATTGCTTTTAACCCTTTGTGAACTACAAGGCCGGAGGGATTGACAACCTCTCTGTACTCGTTGGGAGCAAAGTTATTTGTATCTGTGTGCAGGTCCACGTTGATTGCTAATCGTGCCGTTAGCAGTTGACACCTACTTGTTGAACCTAGGAGTCTCTGGGGATTCGATCCTTGGCATTTGCTAAGGGAAAACACTTCCACAACACTGCATCTTACACCTTCCACTTGGGGTAACCTACGAGGGGTTCGAGGCCCATCAAGGAGTATTTTCTGGCGCCGTTGCCGGGGACTCCACTCTTCAGGATAGGGGAGTTGCATGCTATCTTTTACCTTTGCTTTTTAGTCTTGTTAGTTTACCTTTCAGTTTTTGCTTTAGTACCTTTTATCGAAAATCACAAAAATAGTTATCTTGCTTGCTTGCTACTATGGGTTCCACCGAGAACACCAAGTTGTGTGACTTCACTAGTCACAACAACGATGACTTTATTAGCACACCTATCACTACACCTGCCACTTCAGCACCTTCATATGAAATTAAACCTGCTTTACTGAACTTAGTCATGAAAGATCAATTCTCCGGTGCTGGAGATGATGCTGCTTTACACTTAAACAATTTTGTTGAACTTTGTGATATGCAAAAGTACCAAGAAATAGATGGTAATATTGTTAAGCTTAAGCTTTTTACTTTCTCTTTGAGAGGAGGAGCTAAAATTTGGTTTCAGTCTTTGCCTAGAAATAGCATAGATTCATGGGACAAGTGCAAAGATGCTTTTATTGGAAAATACTATCCTCCTGCTAAAATTATCCAACTTAGAAGTAACATAATGAATTTTAAACAATTGGATAATGAACACGTTGCCCAAGCTTGGGAAAGTATGAAATCTCTTATCAAGAACTGCCCTACTCATGGTTTGACTACTTGGATGGTTATCCAAACTTTTTATGCAGGCTTGAACTTTACCTCGCGGAACTTGTTAGATTCGGCCGCGGGAGGAACTTTTATGTCAACTACACTTGGTGCTGCCAAAAATCTTCTCGATGAGATGATGACCAACTATTCCCAATGGCACACCGAACGCGCTCCAATAGGTAGGAAGGTAAACTCTGTCGAGGAGATTTCCTCCCTTAATGAAAAAGTTGACTTGATTATGTCTCTACTTTCGAAGCAATCTACTGTTGATCCTCGTGATGTTCCTTTAAATTCTTTGATTGCTCAAGAACAAGTAGATGTGAATTTTATCTCTAGAAACAATTTTAACAACAATGCTTATAGGAGTAACTTTGGTAACAATCCTAGACCGTTCCCCTCTAATTCTTATGGGAACAACAATGCTTATCCTATCACCAAGAACTCCACTACTAAACAAGAGATTATGCTTAAAGATTTCATCACTACCCAAAAAGCCTTTAATAAGAGTGTAGAAGAAAAACTACATAAACTAGATGATCTTTCTTTTAAGGTAGACCATTTAGCCAATGAGGTAAAATTGCTAAAAATTGAAACTTCTCCTCTTAAGGAGAGGGAAGTCATTCCTATAAATGCTACTCAAGTGCAAATTAATGAAAATATTAGGATGATGACTAATCTTAAAGAGAGATGGGCTAGAGAAAGGGAGGAAGAGGATAGAATTAAGAGCCTTCCTACCCACCACATTGTTGCTACTATCCAAGTTATTGAGGATGTTCAACCTCTTAGCACCCAATGTACTCCTGGTCCCAATGGACCTATTAATGGTGATGCTATGACTATAGAAACTACCAAACATGTGAACCTAAAGGATACTACTACCACTTTACTTGATGCTCGTGACCTTGATTTTGATAATTGCACTCTTACCGAACTTATTGATTTCCTTCACAAGATGTCTAGAGACCCCCGCACTAGCACGCTTAACCTTGCCTTCACAGAGCATATCACTAATGCTCTCATCAAAGTTAGGGAGGAGAAACTTAGAGTAGAAGCCTCCATACCTAGAAAGCTAGAAGATGGTTGGGATCCTATGATAAAAATTAATTTGAATGACTTCTCTTGCTATGCATTGTGTGATGTTGGAGCTAGTACCTCTGTTATGCCCAAAAGGATATATGATATGCTTAAATTGAAACCTTATGATTCTTGTTCTTTTGGTGTTCGTCTCGTTGATTCTTCCATAAAGAAACCTTTGGGGAGGATCGACGATGTTCTTATTGTTGTTAATGATAATTATGTTTCCGTTGATTTCACTATTATGGATATTGAATGTGATCCTTCATGTCCAATTATTTTGGGACGTCCCTTTTTATGCACCGTTGGTGCTATCATTGACATGAAAGAGGGTAATATAAAATTTCAGTTTACTCTCAAGAAAGGGATGGAACACTTCCCTTGAAAGAAGATCAAGTTACCTTTTGAGTCCGTTGTACGGGCTAGTTATTCTTTTACTCTTGATAAAACTTGATCTATATGCATTATGCCTAGCTTAAAGGCATAAAAGAAAGCGCTTTTTGGAGGCAGCCCACATGAATAATTTTTTTCCTTTTGTTGAGTCTTGATGTTGTTTACTGCTGTAGCATCATCATTGTATCTTTACTTTTCATATTTGTGCCAAGTATAGCCTCTGATTGCTAGAAAGTTCAAAAGTTGTGAGGTGCTGTCCAGGAAACAAATTCTGTCCTTGGATAGAAAACTTCGTATAAAATCACCAGATCATCTTTTTGGTCTGAATTTTTTCGACAGCGTTCTCTATATAATTGTCTTTCGTGCGTCTGTTCTGAGTTTTTTGATTTGAGTTGCAGAAGTATCCCGAACAGATCGATTACTACCTGCTGTTCTGTTTTTCACAGATTCTGTCCTGTTTTGCCTTTCCTTCAGTTTGCAAACCAAGAGCTTGCTTTTTCTTTGCAAAAACCTTTTGGCAATCTTGAGAAACAGTAGAACTTCAAGAATATCTTTATTTCCAGCAAGGTATAATTATTTTATTAAGGGTACTAACCTCGCTAATCAGATTATGATGAGTTGTGTATGAAGGGAGTTTTCAAGTGTGCGAGGGAAGATGATAAAAAGATTCAGGAGTGTCAAGCGCTCAAGCTTGGGGATGCCCCCGTGCACCCCCAAGAAATATTCAAGGAGACTCAAGCGTCTAAGCTTGGGGATGCCCCCGTGCATCCCCTTCTCCATCAACATTATCAGTTCGTCTTTCGTTTCGCTATATTTTTATCACTTCATGTGTTATGTGCTATGCTTGGAGCGTCTTGCTTTTAGTTTTCTTTTTTGTTTTTCATAACGAGTCGGAACTCAGCATTCCTTTATGTGGGAGAGAAACACGCTCCACTTCTACCTAGAACATAACATAGAATTTTCATATATATCTTTGCTGTGTGTGTTCTTTGTCTTTTAATAGCTACTATCATGCTCTGCTCTTAGTATTCATGCTTATCTTTTCAAAGAGCTTTTGTTTAGTTGGTTGCTTGAACTCTCTTTAATCACCATGCTCACCTCATTAAGAGAGTTTGCTTCCGTTGCATTGGTTAATATGTCTATGATAAGGATGCTACGTGCATAATGGTGCTTAGTAGTTCAGGTTTCTTATGGTTAGTCTCAAATAGCTGGGGGATTCCCAATGTGTTATTGGAATACCAACTTGATTTGTTTGCCTATGATGTGGTATGGTTTAGTAATATCTTCCTTCGAGAATTTATTTTGATTGACTTGGCGTATGCTCACGCATATTTAAGACTGTAAAGAAAGTCTGTCAAGCCTTGATGATCTTTTATTTCTGAGTAGCGATATAACTACCATGCCTGATTCAATGTTGCTTTGTCGCTCTGCATGATTATGACCGTCATTGCTCTCTTAGTTGGTCGCTCCCAGTCTTTTGCTAACCTCCACCTGTACTAAGCGGAATACTGCTTGTGCATCCATATCCTTTTAAACCAGTTATGCCATATGAGTCCACCATACCTACCTATATGTGGTATTCAACGCCACTTCAATTAATTACATGTGCTACCTTTAAAACCTTCAATCTTTGCAATATATAGCTCATGGGAAAGTAGCTTAAAAACTATTGTGGTAAAGAATATGTTGCTTATGTATCTTATTTCTTATAAGTTGCTCACTGAGCGGTAACCATGTTTTTGGGGACGCCATCAACTGTCACACTTTTGTTGAATATCATGTGAGTTGCTATGCATGTTCGTCTTGTCTGAAGTAAGGGTGATTTGCTGTGGGTTGAATAAGTATGCATATTGTTAGAGAAGAACATTGGGCCGCCAACCAAAGCCATGTATCATGGTGGAAGTTTTAGCTTGGACCTTAATCCTCAATCTCTTATGAGAATATGCTTATGCATTAAAGAGGAGTCCATCATCTATTTTCTATGTTGTCCCGGTATGGACGTCCTCAAGTTGAGATCTATCAAAAACGAGAAATCAAATGCGATTTATCTCCTTGGACCTTTGTACAGGTGGCATAGAGGTACCCCATTGTGACACATGGTTGAAACATATGTAATGCAATGATAACCCATGGAAATCCAAGCTAATTAGGACAAGGTGCGAGCACTATTGGTATTCGATGCATGAGGCTTGCAACTTATAGGATGTCTTATGCATGACACATATGAAGTACTACTACAGTTGACAAAATTGCTTCTATAAAAAGCTCTAGCACATAACCATTCTTTTACTTTTATGTTGAGTCTCCACCTTCTTTTAAAAGCACCAACTACTGAGAGCATGATTGTCATTCTGAGTGTAATGTGCATTGTCCCAAAGTAGCATTGTCTTTTGCATGATTGTGATATCGTTTATTTTGAAATCATTGTATCTAGTCATCACTTAAACCTTGAAGGTGCCCCTGCATTTGTGTTTTGCATCACTAAAGGGGGCAAGCTAGATATCACTCTATCATATTTGCACATCATGTTCATTGCAAATCCATTTCATGCTTCAATGTCATGGTGTAAAACTTTCAGTCATTTGTGATTTTCTCTTGAGGCAACTTAATTACTATAGAATCATTGTCTCATAAGCTTTTGTCATATGACTACGAGAAAGTCCTATATGGTTAATACCATGTCACCACAGAAATTATTCTTGTTATCATTTACCTACTCGAGGACGAGCAGGAATTAAGCTTGGGGATGTTGATACGTCCAAAACGTATCTATAATTTCTGCTTGCTCCATGCCACTTTTGGGTGATATTGCTATGATATTCATACACTTCCATACACTTTTGATCATATTTGGACTAACTTACTAATCCAGTGCACCCCAGTGCCAGTTTCTGTTTTCGGCTGTTTTTGTATTTCAGGTTTTCACATTACGAGAACTGCCAGGAAAAATCCAGAAAAATTATATAAAAAATCAGCGTTTCGGAAACAACCGTGCGTCCGAAGGGCAGCCGGGGGGGCCACCAGGGCTCCAGGCGCCCTGTGGGCGCCCCTCCCCCACCCCCCCTGGGCCGCGCCGGGGGGGCGCCTGGGCCCCCCGAAGCTTCCCCGATGCCCCCCTTTGGCATATATTTAAAGCGTCCTCCGAAACCCTCAGAACAGGAACTCTTTTCGCGATCCCATCTCTGTTCCGCCGCCGCCGCCGCTTCCAAGATCGGGAGCACCAGGAGAACTCTTCCCGGCACCCTGCCGGAGGGGAGGATCACCACCGGGAGCTTCTCCACCACCATGGACGCCTCCCGGATGACTCGTGAGTAGTCTCCCTTGGACCATGAATCCATGACCAGTAGCTATGTGATGTTCTCCTCCCGTTCTTGTGCTTCACTAATTAGTCCTCGTGAGCTGCCCTACATGATCGAGGCACATATGTAATCCTTATGATGTTGCTATGTTGAGTTTGCTGGGATCCGATGGATTATGAGATTATGTTCAGATTGATCTTGAGTAATATATTTGATTCACCTCTTTTATATTTATGTTCATAAGTAATTCTTGCATGTTCTCCGTTGTTATTTATTGCTTTGGCCGAGTAGTAGGTAGTGACTCCAAGAGGGAACGTTATGCTTGATTTTGGGTTCATGCCCCTCGATGACTAGCTTGAGTGACAGAAACATGAGTCTAGGGGATGTGCTGTTGCCACAAGGGGGAAAACAACGGTGCTTGTGCCCGCGGGTGCAAGGATTGTTTACTTTACGCAAAGTTCTTTTAATGCAGTTGTCTGTTGCTTTGAGTTTACACTATGGGTGGGGCTCGCAACTTAATACCAGCGAGATGTTCTGGATAGATATCTCAAGGTGGATGATTAGTAGTAGATATTGATGGATTTCGGTCTACTTACTTTGGCGTACCGCCCATGCTTTGAACCTCAACCTTTCTTGCAATGTAGTCAGCATTGGTTTGCGTTCGTGGTCCTGTCAATTGCCCAGCTGTAATTCGTTTACCTCACATAGCTGTTTTATCGTCTTTTGGGAGAGAGACATCACTAGTGAACATCATGTGACTCCGGTCCATATTACCATCATTGTTCACACCCGCTATTTACTTTTCGCTATTATTTACTATTGCAAAACACTATCTATCACTACTATCATTGCTTTTAACCCTTTGTGAACTACAAGGCCGGAGGGATTGACAACCTCTCTGTACTCGTTGGGAGCAAAGTTATTTGTATCTGTGTGCAGGTCAACGTTGATTGCTAATCGCGCCGTTAGCAGTTGACACCTACTTGTTGAACCTAGGAGTCTCTGGGGATTCGATCCTTGGCATTTGCTAAGGGAAAACACTTCCACAACACTGCATCTTACACCTTCCACTTGGGGTAACCAACGAGAGGTTCGAGGCCCATCACAACGCAAGCTCGAGAAGTAGCAAGGAGACGCGCGAGGCCACGAAGCCCTAATGGGCAGGCCTGTCGTCCCCCGACTCCATGTGAATGGGTCGCCAATGTGCATAACTTCTTGTAAACCACACTCTTCAATGCAATCTTTGAAGTAGAAAAAACTAGTGGAAGGGGTGATGGGAGGTTAAATGTATAAAAACCGGACGAAAATATGCCCCTTTAGTAGAGACCGAGAGAGAAGGGGCCGTGCGAGGCCACGAAGCCCTAATGGGCAGGCCTGGGGAGCGTTATGGCTCACCGAATAGGAGCCCTCCGAGAAATTAATGCTCATTGGCCCCGTCCCTTCATTTTCTAGGAATGTAGCCTTTTTTTTTACTTCAGCTGCGAATTTATTCAAGATTAAATACGTATATATTGAGCAGTACAATACTAGGTATTCCATGACAATCAACGACTTTTGTACGTATGCCTAGGTACTGAAGCATCTCATACATGCATACTCCAACGCCGCGCTCCGGCGGCTCTCCTCCGCCGGTGACCTCGGTCGTCGGTGGTGAGGGGGGTCGCCGGATCCACGCGTGCGAATCGCTTTTACTCTCTCGTAGTCTAGGTTTTTATGTTGTTCATCGTCTTTGCTTCGGCGGCGGCGATGACAATGCTAAATAAAGATTCTTCGGATCCTTCCCAGATGTGGCCATCGGTCCTATGGTTGGGGATGGATTTGGAAACCAATTTGTTCAAGCAAAGATGGCGTGGCGGCGGCATCCTCGTGGTGGACTTGTGTCCTCGGGCTCCGCCGTGTTGGAGATTGAGGGAAGCGATACCCCTGTTGAGGGGATCGGTTGCGTGTTTATATGCGGTGGAAGAGCCCCACCGGTGGCCATTACAGAGGGGGTTACAGGAAGAGGAACTGAAGAGATCATCCACTACACGATCTGTTCAGTACCCACAAGAAGAAGAAAAGACACACGCAATAATGTTTGACACCACCCCTTAATCTAAACCTTGGAATCTATGGAAAGATTTAGATTACGCCTGAACTCCTGAAGGTCCTTGACTGGAAGTGGTTTAGTAAAACCATCCGCAATTTGATCTTTGCTGGAGATAAACCGAACATCAATGAGCTTGTTCGCAACTCTTTCTCTGATGAAATGGAAGTCAATTTCAATATGTTTGATGCGGGCATGGAATACCGGATTAGCAGATAGGTAGGTGGCACCAAGGTTGTCACACCATAGACAAGGTCGTTCTTGCACTTGAATACCAAGTTATTTTAGTAGGGCCTGAATTCAAATAAGTTCAGCAGTAGCATTTGCCAAGGCTTTGTATTCAGCTTCAGTGCTGGAACAAGAAACAGTTGCTTGTTTACGGGCACTCCAAGATATTAAATTTGGTCCAAAAAATATTGCGAAGCCGCCGGTGGAGCGTCTATCATCTAGAGAGCCAGCCCAATCGGCATCGGAGAAGGCATTAAGAAGTGTAGAAGAGCTCTTTTGAAACGTGAGTCCTACACTCAAAGTACCTTTAACATATCTGAGAATTCGTTTTACAGCTGTCCAGTGTGTCGTAGTTGGAGCATGAAGGAATTGACACACTTTGTTGACTGCAAAAGATAAATCTGGGCGTGTGAGAGTCAAATATTGTAAAGCTCCAACAATACTTCTGTAATGTGTGTTGTCCTCGGGACCAAGAGGATCTCCGTCTATAAGAGATAATTTATCAGTGGAAGACATGGGTGTAGAAACCGAGGTACAGTTTGTCATGCCAACTTTGGTAAGAATATCGGCAGCATATTTCTCTTGCGTTAAAATCAACTGATCATGTACTTTCTTGACTTCAATGCCCAAAAAGAAATTTAAATCACCTAGATCTTTGAGAGCAAAATGTGAACTTAGATCTTGTAGCAAGGCTGAAATAGCTTTATCAGAGGAGCTGGTCACAATAATATCATCAACATATATCAACAGATAAATTGTGACATCCTTCTTGTGATAAATAAATAGAGATGTGTCTGATTTTGATGAGTGGAAACCAAGATCATATAGTTTGGAGCTAAGTTTGGAATACCATGCTCGTGGAGCTTGCTTGAGGCCATAGATAGCTTTGTCAAGTTTACATACGTGATGCGGAGCTTGCGGATTTTCAAACCCAGGTGGTTGTTTCATATAAACCTCTTCTTCTAGAATGCCATGAAGAAACGCATTCTTGACGTCTAGCTGTCTTAAACTACATCCCCTTGAAACAGAAATTGCTAACACAAGACGGATAGTAGCAGCTTTCACAACAGGACTAAAAGTGTCATCATAGTCAATACCGTATCGTTGTTTAAATCCTTTAGCAACAAGACGTGCTTTGTACCTTTGAGTCGTACCATCTGAATTTTTCTTGATGCGAAATACCCACTTACAATCAATCAAGTTCCTTGAGGAGTTTGATGGCACAAAATGCCACGTTTTGTTATGCATAAGTGCATCATATTCTTCTTGCATAGCCTGATGCCAGTGTTTATTTCCAAGCGCCTCAGTGATGTTGCGAGGTTCACCTGTAGTGGTAAGCATGCACCAGCAAATGGTTCCATCAGTAAATTTTCTCGGTTGTCGGATACCTTTTTGAAGTCGTGTGCGTGGTTCTGTAACAGGAGGGAGCACAGGGCTGGGTGGTGCAGCCGATCCAGAAGAATCAGAGGCATCAGACACAGAATCTTCTGGGATGTCCTGTTGCGGCACAGAGGATCTGGTGGAGCTCGCGGTGTGGCCAGTTGGAGTGGACGATGGCGCAGAAGATCCAGGGGCTGGGGACCGAGGGGACCCAGGCGGGGTCGCTGCGGGCGACGTGTCGCTCGTGGACTCGCGTGGAGAGCCACCCGAGCTCGGGATCGACGCGGTCTGCTCGGTGGCTGCGCCTCGTCCCGTGATTGGTTTGTCAGAGAATGTTGGCACCAGATCCGATGCTGACTGTGCACCAGAATCTGCAGGTGTAGCAGTACGGGGATCTACAAAGGAAAAAATGCTAGGTGTACCTGGAGCTGTATTTTGACTCAAATTTTCTGCAGAATTGTTACTTTGCATTGCACTGTTTCCTTGACTGATGTCTCCAAAACTTTCCGCAGGTACCTGTGGAGGGTTAGTGGTAATAGGTACAACAAACATGTGATTATCAATATGCTCCCCCTCATTATTTGATGTAGATGGAGGTAAAAGGAGAATTTCTTCATTAAGGCGTCTCCCCGCATTAGGATTGAGACGAGCAAAAGGAAAAACACCTTCATCAAAAACAACGTCACGAGAGATGTATACACGTCCGCTAGTAACATCGAGGCATTTAACCCCTTTGTGGAGAGGGCTATAACCTAGAAAAACACATTGTTTTGAGCGGAATGACAGTTTGCGAGTGTTGTAGGGACGAAGATTGGGCCAACAAGCACACCCAAAAACACGGAGAGACTCGTAGTTTGGCTTGATGTTAAGAAGTTTTTATGTGGGAGTCATATGATTTAACACTTTGGTAGGGAGTAAATTAATTAGAAAGGTGGCTGTGAGAAAAGCTTCATCCCAAAACTTGAGAGGCATGGAAGCGTTTGCAAGTAATGCAAGTCCAACTTCTACAATGTGACGATGTTTTCGTTCGGCGGAGCCATTTTGTTGATGGGCATGAGGGCAAGAAACGTGATGAGTTATGCCAACTTTTTGGAAGAAACCATTGAGTTTTTCATATTCTCCACCCCAATCGGTTTGCATAGTAATTATTTTCCGGTTAAATTTTCGTTCAACAAGTTGCTGAAATTTAAGAAACACTTGAAAGACATCAGATCGTTTCTTAAGTAAATATATACAAGTGAATTTGCTGAAATCATCGATGAAGCTTACATAGTACTGGTGACGCCCAACAAAGGGAGGCGCCGGACCCCAAACATCAGAAAAAACTTGTTCCAAAGGAACAGTTGATATGCTAGAGGACACCGGATATGGCAACTGGTGGCTCTTGGCTTGTTGACAGGGGTCACATATATATGGATTTATTTCTGGGGAATACTCAAGTTTATTCTTCCGGAGCACTTGTTGAACTATAAAGGATGACGGATGCCCTAGACGACTGTGCCATGTTGACGAAGAGGGCTTGATGGTGATGAAGGCACTCTTGGGAGATCTCATGGAGAGAGGCATAATAGGATATAAACCTCCATGGCAAGGTCCTTTAAAAAGAGTTTCCTTCGTGACCTGATCCTTGATCAAAAATTAGAATGGGTGAAACTCAAGAAAAACTTTATTGTCTAGGGCAAGTTTATGAACAGATAGAAGATTTTTTGATGCACTAGGGACATGCAAGATATTTTTAAGTGAAAGGGAATTATGAGGGGTACGCAAAATTGAGTTACCAACATGTGTAATTGTCATACCATTACCATTTGCCGTGTGAATTTGATCACGTCCCATGTACTTCTCTTGAGTGGTTAATTTTTGGAGCTCACTTGTGATATGATTTGTAGCACCCGTGTCGGCATACCAATTTGTATCCACTCCATAAGAGGCAATATGAGCACTTTTGTCGCCGGACATGAAATCATCATCATCAATATTGTCAGAGTGGCGCCACCAACATTCATTTGCAGGATGCCCATACTTTTTGCAAATCTGGCAGGTAACATCTTGACGTGGTGAGGGAATACGACCACGACCACGACCATGATTTCCTCTGTTACCACCACGGTTCTGATGGTATTGGCGCTGTTGGTGTCTCTCTTGGCGGACAGAATTACGACCATGGTTATTTTGACGATTGTTATAGTAAGGACGGCGGCCACGGGAAGCAATATTCGCAGAAAACGGCCCGGGGGCTTGGCCAGATTCAATCAACATTTGTTGGCGATTATCATAGGCAGAAAGTTGAGAACAAAGATCTTGAAGTGTTGTACCTGTTACTGCGTTAACAGAGGTAACCAACGCATTGTACTCACCATCAAGACCACCTAAGATATACTCCTTCAATTCTTCATCAGGAATGGTGCGACCAGTGGCAGCTAATTCAGAAGCAAAGCCTTTCATTTTTGAGACGAATTGAGAGGCAGAGAGATCACGTTTCTTGGTATTAATCAGGGCAGCACGCAGCATCGAGGCCTTGGCCTTCGACTCGGAGACAAATAGAGCTTCAATGGCCTCCCAGATTTCAGCAGCATGTTGAAGACCAAACATCTGGCAGAGGATATCCTTACTCATGGATTTTGTTAGGAAGCTGACCACTTGCTGATCGCGAGCTAACCAGGCGTTGTAGGCCGGGTTTGGGACAGTTGCTCCGTCGACCTCCATGGTTTTGGCAGGAGCAAGGTCGGAACCCTCCAGGAGCTCCATGACCTGAGCTCCGCGCAGCGTCGGAAGAACCTGCATCTTCCAATAGAGGAAGTTCTCCGTGGACAACTTCTCCGAAGGGGGGGTCCCGAGCGCTGCCGCTAGGGACGAAGCCGTGGTGGAGGAGGAACCCATCGGGAGGGAGGGAGGAAGGATCGGCGATCGTAACCGCAACGACCAATTTTTTTTAGAATTGGCGATCGTAACCGCAGCAATTGGATTTCTGTTTTGGGGAATGGAATCAGGCTAGATGGAGGAAGAAGATGCTCTGATTACCATGTTGGAGATGGAGGGAAGCGATACCCCTGTTGAGGGGATCGGTTGTGTGTTTATATGCGGTGGAAGAGTCCCACCGGTGGCCATTACAGAGGGGGTTACAGGAAGAGGAACTGAAGAGATCATCCACTACACGATCTGTTCAGTACCCACAAGAAGAAGAAAAGACACACGCAATAATGTTTGACACGCCGTTGCAATGGCGTTTGCTCCGGCGTCGGTGCGGAGCTTGGGAGGTAGTCCAGGAGCGGATGCAGATTGTGGTCTGCATCGACGACATCTGGAAGACGGAGCATGTGCTGGGCTCGTGGTTGGTGGATGTCAGATATGGTTTCCTCCTTCGACGTTTTAGTCGTGGTGGGGTGTCAGATCTGGAGTTCGATGGCGTGTCCGGGGTATTGCCCCGGTCTGATTCGTTCAACGGTAAGGGTTTCACTTTTGGTGAGCCACCTTGGAGGTCCGCAAAGCTGCATATCAGCGGTGGTGCCGCGTCGAGCTCGGGTGAGGAGGTGATTCGTCATTTTTTTCTTCGATGGCTGCTGTGGTGGTGCCGGAGGCAGGTGACGGACGTTGGTGTCAAGCTCAGAGATGTTCTGCTATCTTTTCAGTTTTGTCATGTCGATCTTTACGTGACTTGTACTTTGTTCTTTATGATATGAATGAGACACGTATTACCATGAAAAAAAGCATATCTAGTGGTATCAATCTATGGTGCAAAGCACTTGTCGCACTGGGCCCAGCAATCGGTGTGGCAGTTCTTCAATTTTGCGCGCGCGCATGAGTTGCAATTTTCGGCGGCACAATCGATGCGGCATGCACTCTCGGCTGCGCCGTGGCAGTCACAGCTGCCGCTGCTGCAGTTGGCGTTGCACCTGTCGATCCCGGCGGTCACGCACTTGTCGCAGCGATCAGAACTCACACCGCAGTCGGTGTCGCATGCGCTGACGCCGGCGGCGTCGCAGTCACAGCCGCCGCCGGTGCAGTTGGCCGTGCACCTGTCCTTCTCGGCGATCGTGCAGTTGTTGCAGAGAGCACCGTACAGTTCGCATGCGGTGCATGGGTTGGAGGTTGTGCACGCCGAATAGCAAGCCGGATACGTATCCGAGTAGCATTGCTGGCGCCGGGACTCAGAGCATGGTGGGTTCCACGGCGCCGGTGCTGCTGGTAGCACCGGCGGTTTCGGCGCGAGCGGTGGTGCCAGCCCCAGCGACGGACAGCGGCCGGATGAAGGTAGGAGCAGCATGGCGAGGACGGCAGCGACGGCGGCCACCTTGAGAGCGAGGCCAGCTGAACCTGCTGCTGAAGCCATCGATTGGAAAAAGAAGGGAAGGGGGTTAAAAATGTGAAGATCGACTTAAACTGAAGTGCGTATGGAATAGGACAATGCAAGGTTATTTATAGGCACAACCAGAAATCATACTTACAGGTATCATGGAGTACTACCTCTGTACATTAATATAATAAGTTTTAAGGTTCAAATTAGTACTGCATATCTATATTTATCTATGTAAAACGTATCAAGTTGCGTGTTGAGATCTGCTACAAGTTGACATATACACAGGGATCGATGAGTGAGTATCTGCATTTCGAAATCTGCGCAGTGCATGCTACAAAGTTGACATGCTAATGATACAGCAGTGCTATTTTTGAAACCTTGCTTCTGAAGATAACCTTGAGCGGAAAATATATTTAAGAAAAAAGTGGGGGAAATCATAGAGTTAAAATATTCCTATGCCGACATTATGCATATATTTGAAACCTTGCTTCAAATGAATGCAGCAAAACGAGAACGGAGGAAGAGTTCGTTTTGTCACAATTTCAAAGGAAAAATGCATGAATTTGACAATCCACTTGGAGTCTCTTTGGTTCATAGGATTCTAAATAGCAAAATGCATGAATTTTTTCCCTGTAAATAAAATAAAATAACACATAATCGAAAAGGATTGGGACAACACCATATTGGATCTGCCAAGAACACATGAATTGTAATAGAAGGCTGTGTTTGGCTGCACGAAAGCAAAAAAGGAAGGAAGTTTCCCATAGCATTTGATGCATGAAATAGTTGCCATGGAAACGACAACAACAAAATCACAAGGTTGGACCCGATCACACGCGTTGGACGAAGGATCTAGGGTTGTTGGCATCCCACCCACTCCCACCCCGACACATGTCATGGCTTCACCCGCTATCCTTCCAGTTCCCGATGCATGTCATGGGATCCACGCGAGGTGGTGCGGGATCTGGCCAATGAGGGCTTCCTTGGAAGTCCATGTGACGCCGGTCATCAACATCACCATCTGGAATCCAGAGCACGTGGCTCCCCCTTCTCGAATGACTACACCAAGGCCGGCAGCAACTACATCAACCGGTGCAACACCACCAGCCAGGTGGTGTTGACCACGAGAACAGCCGGCGGCAACATTTTTTCATATTCGTGTATTGCCACCATTTTTCTGTGAAAGACGTTTGTGTAAAAGATAATTTTCTGTAAAAAAAAATGAGACATGCATATGTTTTCTTTTTCGAAATTGCTACTAGTGGCGTGCGAGACAAAGAGCTCGTCATTAGTACCTGCGATTATGAGTGATAAGCTTTTCTGCGCGGGCCACTAGTTAACATTTTTTTTGCAGTAGCGTGTTTTCATGAAATCAAGAATTGTTATTTCAACTGCAAATTTATTCAAAATTAAATACTTATTGAGCAGCACAGTGCTAAGTATTAAGCATTCCATGGTAGTCAACGACTTAGTAAATAGTAGTACTAAGAGCAAGTACAATAGTGGGCTATAAGCACGCTTACATGTCATTTTTGCCGGAGAGAGACAAGGAAAAAGTGAAGGAGTGGGCTCTTATGCAAGAGCCAGGCTCTATGCGTGCTCCTAAGCAAAATCATTTAATGAGAAGAAAAAGATAGAGAGAAAGGGGAGAAAAGTTGTGGTCTTAAAGACAACATTATAGCCAACTCTATTGTATGAGTAATTATTATTGCTAGCTCTTGATCAGGGCCGGCCCTATGTTTTGGAAGGCCCCGGGCGACCTCAACGAGATGGGCTCCTAAGTCGTAAGATCATATATTATACATGATACATAAACGCCATTTTTTCAGCAACGCTTCTTAGGAAACGTTGTAAAGCAGACTAGTATCCTAAAATTATGAAGAAAAGAGAATACAGACAATTACAAATTTGTAATTCAAAACCCTAACTATCTTTCATGTGGACAGTACACTGAAATTGGGGATGAATTAACACGTATGTGTGAAAGACCAAACAAACTCATGGTCGCGATCTTGTCAAAATTTGCCAATGACCTGCCGCGGATGGCTGATGGATTGATGGTCGCGGCCTCGTGGATGCCGGATGGGCAGGACGCCGGGTCGCCGGCACATGACGCACGGCGCAAAACCAAGCTGCCGGCTTGCTGCGCGCATCGACACAGCAGCGAGAACGAAAAACTGTCTGGTGATTCCGGAGCGACCGAGGCGGCAAGCGACGGTTGAGGAAGACTGGAAGACGAACTAACGAAGCAAACGACAGAACAATCAGATTGATTATCGGAATGAATTGCAAAAACCACCACATTACAAGTTCATATCCGGATTTGCTACCACATTCCTTGGGCGCCCCAAAAATCTACCAGTTTCCTTGCTAATTTTCTCAATAAACACCGATGACCTATTTAGGGTGATTTAATCTGATTCCTGACAGCCTGGGCCCGCTGTCGGATCCACATGACACCGTCGATCGTGCTTGCGGCGGTCTCCCTAGTGGTTGTGGTTAGGGTTAAGAGGTAGGTGGGCTGCTGGCTTAGTGGGCCGGCTAGAAAATTGGGTGGTTGACGGATGGGCCCTTCGTCAAAACTAATAGTCAACAAAAATAGTTGACAATTTTATGCCATGTCAGCGTTTACAACGAGTCCGGGCTATCAGAAATTAGATTAAATCATCTTAAATTGGTGATCAGTGTTTATTGAGAAAAATAGCAAGGAAAGTGGTAGATTTTTGGGGCACCCAAGGAATGTGGTAGCAAATCCGGATATGAACTTGAAATATGGTGGTTTTTTGCAATTCACTCTGATTATCGCATGTGTGCGCGCCGGGCGCCCATGCCTGACGCTTCACCTGTCTGTCGCTAAGCTTCAATTGGGCCTAGCCCATCTCCAGCCCCCGTGTAGGTTTCCTTTATTGTAAACTGCACCTAATTTTTTTGCTCGGCTTTTTTTTAGCAACTCGCTTGACTATACTACACATTACATACAGAATTTTGGGCCCCCCTCCGGCCTGGGCCATGGGCCGTCGTCCCTCGGGCCATACCCCAGGGCGACAGCGCGGAAAAAGTGGTCTCGGGGGGGGGGGGGGGGG
>LR738712.1:807224908-807247597 GCA_902687465.1 Secale cereale
GGCGTGGCTGGAGATGCTCTTATAATCACACCCAGAGATCGATCATGCTTGTACTACCTAGCTAGTACTCCCTTCGATCATTTTTTAGTCTGCATATAAGTTTTTTCTGGAGTCAAAGCATCTCTACTTTGATCAAATTTATAAAAAAATATCAACATTCAAAATGTCAAATCAATATTGTTAGATACATCATGAAATATAGTTTCATAGTATATATATTTGATAATTTAGGTGTTGATATTTTTTAACATATGTGTGGTCAAAGTTTGCCTTGACCCAAATATAATACATAGAGTAAAAAGGACTGAAGGGAGTATTATGTAGGAGTACTAAAACGATGCATCTAGTCGCATGTTAAGCAGTTGACATGAATGAAGAACGAATCAAGTTGCACCTCGGGATCTGCGACGCGCTTATTACAAAGTTGACATGCAGATAGGATTGTACTTATCCTGACCGGGCACGATTCCTGGCATTGACTTTTTTTTTTCTTGGCTTGAATCTCCGTGGACAGCAACACCTACTTGGTTAATTACTCGAATGTATTGATTTTCCATAGTGACAAGTAATAGTAAATTTCAACATCTAATATAATTTATTTATTTTACCAAATTTCACTCACCAAATACGCTTCACTCCCCGGCAAGGCGCCGGAAAAGAGTATTGATGACCCACAAGTTTAGGGGATCTATCATAGTCCTTTCGATAAGTAAGAGTGTCGAACCCAACGAGGAGCAGAAGGAAATGACAAGCGGCCGGGTTTCAGTAAGGTATTTTCTGCAAGCACTGAAATTATCGGTAACAGATAGTTTTGTGATAAAATAATTCGTAACAGGTAACAATTAACAAGTGTAACAAAGGTGCAGCAAGGTGGCACAATCCTTTTTGTAGCAAAGGACAAGCCTGGTTGAACTCTTATATAAAGCAAAGCGCTCCCGAGGACACATGGGAATTATTGTCAAGTTAGTTTTCATCATGCTCATATGATTCGCGTTCGTTACTTTGATAATTTAATATGTGGGTGAACCGGTGCTTGGGCGCTGAACTTACTTGGACAAAACTCCCACTTATGATTAATCTCTCTCGCAAGCATCCACAACTACGAAAGAAGTATTAAGATAAATTTAACCATAGTATGAAACATATGGATCCAAAAAGTCCCTTACAAAGCAACGCATAAACTAGGGTTTAAGCTTCTGTCACTCTAGCAACCCATCATCTACTTATTACTTCACAATACCTTTCCCTAGGCCCAAATAATGGTAAAGTGTCATTTAGTCGATGTTCACATAAAACCACTAGAGGAAAGACAACATACATCTAATCAAAATATCGAGCGAATACCAAATTCACATTACTACTTATGACGAAACTTCTCCCATGTCCTCAGGAACAAATGGAACTACTCAGAAAGCATATTCATGTTCATCATCAAAGGAGTATTTAATAGTATCAAGGATCTTAACATATGATCTTCCACCAAATAAACTAACTAGCATCAACTACAAGGAGTAATCAACACTACTAGCAACCCACATGTACCAATCTGAGGTCTTGAGGCAAAGATTGAATACAAGATATGAAATAAGGTTTGAGAGGAGATAGTGCTGGTGAAGATGTTGATGAAGATTGATCCTCCATCGATGAGAGGATCGTTGGTGATGATGACGATTTAGATTTCCCCCTCCCGGAGGGAAGTTTCCCCGGCAGAACAGCTTCGCTAGAGCCCTAGATTTGTTCTACCCAAGTTTCGCCTCGAGACGGCGGCGCTTCGTCCCGAAAGCTCTTTCTTATGTTTTTTTTTCAGGTCAAAACCCTCAATCTGGCGAAAGATGGGCACCTGGGACTTGCCAGGGGCCCACAAACCCTGGGGTAGGGTGTGCCCCAGGCTTGTGGCCACCTGGTGGGTCCCCCTCTCGATTTTCTTCTCCCAATATTTTTTATATATTCTAAAATAATTCTCCGTAGATTTTCAGGACTTTTGGAGTTGTGCAGAATAGGCCTCTCACATTTGCTCCTTTTCAGTCCAGAATTCTAGCTGCCGGCATTCTTCCTCTTTATGTAAATCTTATGAAATAAGAAAGAAAAAGCATAACTATTGTTCCACAATGTGAAATAATAGTCCATAATGCAATAATTATCAACATAAAATAATGATGCAAAATGGATGTATCATGGCGCAGCTGTCACAATGAGTGGGGCTTGTATGTCAAGGTCCCTAACACCGCCGAGCACAGCACGCTGATGGGCCTCGAACCCCTCGTTGGTTACCCCAAGTGGAAGGTGTAAGATGCAGTAAGTAGAAGTGTTTTCCCCTAGCAAAGATGCCAAGGATCGATTCCCCAGAGACTCCTAGGTTCAACAAGTAGGTGTCAATTGCTAACGGCGCAATTAGCAATCAACGTGGACCTGCACACAGATACAAATAACTTTGCTCCCAACGAGTACAGAGAGGTTGTCAATCCCTCCGGCCTTGTAGTTCACAAAGGGTTAAAAGCAAATGATAGTAGTGATAGATAGTTTTTGCAATAGTAAGTATATAGCGAAAAGTAAATAGTGGATGTGATCAATGATGGTAATATGGACCGGAGTCTCATGATGTTCACTAGTGATGTCTCTCTCCCAAAAGACGATAAAACAGCTATGTGAGGTAAACAAATTACAGCTGGGCAATTGACAGGACCACGAACGCAAACCAATGCTGACTACATTGCAAGAAAGGTTGAGGTTCAAAGCATGGGCAGTACGCCAAAGTAAGTAGACCGAAATCCATCAATATCTACTACTAATCATCCACCTTGAGATATCTATCCAGAACATCTCGCTGGTATTAAGTTGCGAGTCCCACCCATAGTGTAAACTCAATGCAACAGACAACTGCATTAAAAGAACTTTGCGTAAAGTAAACAATCCTTGCACCCGCGGGCACAAGCACCGTTGTTTTCCCCCTTGTGGCAACAGCACATCCCCTAGACTCATGTTTCTTTCACTCAAGCTAGTCATCGAGGGGCATGAACCCACAATCGAGCATAACGTTCCCTCTTGGAGTCACTACCTACTACTCAGCCAAAGCAATAAGTAACAACGGAGAACATGCAAGAATTACTTATGAACTAAAATATAAAAGAGGTGAATCAAATATATTACTCAAGATCAATCTGAACATAATCTCATAATCCATCGGATCCCAGCAAACTCAACATAGCAACAGCATAAGGATTACATAGGTGCCTCGATCATGTAGGGCAGCTCACGAGGACTAATTAGTGAAGCACAAGAAAGGGAGGAGAACATCACATAGCTACTGGTCATGGACTCATGGTCCAAGGGAGACTACTCACGAGTCATCCGGGAGGCGTCCATGGTGGTGGAGAAGCTCCCGGTGGTGATCCTCCCCTCCGGCAGGGTGCCGGGAAGAGTTCTCCTGGTGCTCCCGATCTTGGAAGCGGCGGCGGCGGCGGAACAGAGATGTGATCGCGAAAAGAGTTCCTGTTCTGAGGGTTTCGGAGGGTCCTTTAAATATATGCCAAAGTAGGGCATCGGGGGAGCCAGGCGCCCCCCCGGCGCGGCCCAGGGGGGGCGCGCCCACAGGGCGCCTGGAGCCCCTGTGCCCCCCCCCCCCAGGCTGCCCTTCGGACGCAGTGTTGTTTCCGGATCGCTGATTTTTTATATAATTTTTCTGGATTTTTCTGGGCAGTTCTCGAAACGTGAAAACCTGAAACACAAAAACAGCCGAAAACAGAAACTGGCACTGGGGTGCACTGGATTAGTAAGTTAGTCCAAATATGATCAAAAGTTTATGGAAGTGTATAAATATCATAGCAATATCACCCAAAAGTGGCATGGAGCAAGCAGAAATTATAGATACGTTTTGGACGTATCAACATCCCCAAGCTTAATTCCTACTCGTCCTCGAGTAGGTAAATGATAACAAGAATAATTTCTGTGGTGACATGCTATTAACCATATAGGACTTTCTCATAGTCATATGACAAAAGCTTACTGAGACAATGATTCTAAAGTAATTAAGTTGCCTCAAGAGAAAATCACAAATGACTGAAAGTTTTACAACATGAAACTGAAACATCAAAAAGATTTGCAATGAACATGATGTGCAAATATGATAAAGTGATATCTAGCTTGCCCCCTTTAGTGATGCAAAACATAAATGCAAGGGCACCTTCAAGGTTTAAGTGATGACTAGATACAATCATTTCAGAATAAATGATATCACAATAATGCAAAAGACAATGCTACTTTGGGACAATGCACATTACACTCAGAATGACAATCATGCTCTCAGTAGTTGGTGCTTCAACATAAAGGTAAAAGAAAGGTTAAGTGCTAAAGCTTTTTATTTTGAAAACATGGAAGCAATTGTGTCAAGGTAGTAGTACTTCATATGTGTCATGCATAAAACATCCTATAAGTTGCAAGCCTCATGCATCGAATACTAATAGTGCTCGCTCCTTGTCCTAATTAGCTCGGATTCCCATGGGTTATCATTGCATTACATATGTTTTAACCAAGTGTCACAAAGGGGTACCTCTATGCCACCTGTACAAAGGTCCAAGGAGATAGATCGCATTTGATTTCTCGTTTTTGATAGATCTCAACTTGAGGACATCCATACCGGGACAACATAGAAAATAGATGATGGACTCCTCTTTAATGCATAAGCATATTCTCATAAGAGATTGAGGATTAAGGTCCAAGCTAAAACTTCCACCATGATGCATGGCTTTGGTTGGCGGCCCAATGTTCTTCTCTACAATATGCATAGTTATTCAACCCACGGTAAATCACCCTTACTTCAGACAAGACGAACATGCATAGCAACTCACATGATATTCAACAAAAGTGTGACAGTTGATGGCGTCCCCAGAAACATGGTTACCGCTCAGCAAGCAACTTATAAGAAATAAGATACATAAGCAACATATTCTTTACCACAATAGATTTTAGGCTACTTTCCCATGAGCTATGTATTGCATGGTTAGTTTGCTTAGTGCAGGTGGAGGTTAGCAAAAGACTGGGAACGACCAACTAAGAGAGCAATGACGGTCATAATCATGCAGAGCGACAAAGCAATATTGAATCAGGCATAGTAGTTATATCGCTACTCAGAAACAAAAGATCATCAAGGCTTGACAGACTTTCTTTACAGTCTTAAATATGCGTGAGCATACGCCAAGTCAATCAAAATAAATTCTCGAAAGAAGATATTACTAAACCATACCATATCATAGGCAAACAAACCAAGTTGGTACTCCAATAACACAATGGGAACCCCCCAGCTATTTGAGATTACCCATAAGAAAACCTGAACTACTAAGCACCATCATGAAAGTAGCATCTTTATCATAGACACATTAACCAATGCAACGGAAGCAAACTCTCTTAATAAGGTGAGCATGGTAATTAAAGAGAGTTCAAGCAACCAACTAAATAAAAGCTCTTGAAAAGATAAGCATGAATACTAAGAGCAGAGCACTATAGTTGCTATTAAAAGACAAAGAACACACACAGCATAGATAGACATGAAAATTCTATGTAATGTTCTAGGTAGAAGTGGAGCGTGTTTCTCTCCCACATAAAGGAATGCTGGGTTCCGACTCGTTATGAAAAACTAAAAAGAAAACTAAAAGCAAGACGCTCCAAGCATAACACATACCACATGAAGTGATAAAAATATAGCGAAACGAAAGACGAACTGATAGTGTTGATGGAGAAGGGGATGCACGGGGGCATCCCCAAGCTTAGACGCTTGAGTCTCCTTGAATATTTCTTGGGGGTGCACGGGGGCATCCCCAAGCTTGAGCGCTTGACACTCCTGAATCTTTTTATCATCTTCCCTCGCACACTTGAAAACTCCCTTCATACATAACTCATCATAATCTGATTAGCGAGGTTAGTACCCTTAATAAAATAATTATACCTTGCTGGAAATAAGGATATTCTTGAAGTTCTACTGTTTCTCAAGATTGCCAAAAGGTTTTTGCAAAGAAAAAGCAAGTTCTTAATTTGCAAAGTGAAGGTAAGGCAAAACAGGACAGAATCTGTGAAAAACAGAACAGCAGGCAGTAATTGATCTGTTCGGGATACTTCTGCAACTCAAATCAAAAAACTCAGAACTGACGCACGAAAGACAATTATATAGAGAACGCTGTAAAAAAAATTCAGACCAAAGAGATGATCTGGTGATTTTATACGAATTTTTCTATCCAAGGACAGAATCTGTTTCCTGGACAGCACCTCACAACTTTTGAACTTTCTAGCAATCAGAGGCTATACTTGGCACAAATATGAAAAGCAAAGATACAATGATGATGCTACAGCAGTAAACAACATCAAGACACAACAAAAGAAAAAAAAAATTATTCATGTGGGCTGCCTCCCAAAAGCGCTTTCTTTTATGCCTTTAAGCTAGGCATAATGCATAGATCAAGTTTTATCAAGAGTAAAAGAATAGCTAGCCCGTACAACGGACTCAAAAGGTAACTTGATCTTCTTTCGAGGGAAGTGTTCCATCCCTTTCTTGAGAGGAAACTGAAATTTTATATTACCCTCTTTCATGTCAATGACAGCACCAACGGTGCGCAAAAAGGGACGTCCCAAAATAATTGGACATGAAGGATCACATTTAATATCCATAATAGTGAAATCAACGGGCACATAATTATCATTGACAACAATAAGAACATCGTCGACCCTCCCCAAAGGTTTCTTTATGGAAGAATCAACGAGACGAACACCAAAAGAACAAGAATCATAAGGTTTCAATTTAAGCATATCATATATCCTTTTGGGCATAACAGAGGTACTAGCACCAACATCACATAATGCATAACAAGAGAAGTCATTCAAATTAATTTTTATCATAGGATCCCAACCATCTTCTAGCTTTCTAGGTATGGAGGCTTCTACTCTAAGTTTATCCTCCCTAGCTTTGATGAGAGCATTAGTGATATGCTCTGTGAAGGCAAGGTTAAGCGTGCTAGTGCGGGGATCTCTAGACATCTTGTAAAGGAAATCAATAACTTCGGTAAGAGTGCAATTATCAAAATCAAGGTCACGAGCATCAAGTAAAGCGGTAGTGGTGTCCTTAAGGTTCACTTGGTTGGTAGTTTCTATAGTCATAGCATCACCATTAATAGGTCCATTGGGACCAGGAGTACATTGGGTGCTAAGAGTGTGAACATCCTCAATAACTTGGATAGTAGCAACAGTGTGGTGGGTAGGAAGGCTCTTAATTCTTTCCTCTTCCTCCCTTTCTCTAGCCCATCTTTCTTTTAGCTTAGCCATCATCCTAATATTTTCATTAATTTGTACTTGAGTAGCATTAATAGGGATGACTTCCCTCTCCTTAAGAGGAGAAGTTTCAATTTTTAGCAATTTCACCTCATTGGCTAAGTGGTCTACCTTAAAAGAAAGATCATCTAGTTTATGTAGTTTCTCTTCTACATTCATATTAAAGGCTTTTTGGGTAGTGATGAAATCTCTAAGCATGGTCTCTAGTTCAGTATTGGAGTTCTTGGTACTAGGATAAGCATTGTTGTTCCCATAAGAGTTAGAGGGGAACGGTCTAGGATTGTTACCAAAGTTACCCCTATAAGCATTGTTGTTAAAATTCTTTCTAGAGATAAAGTTCACATCTACTTGTTCTTGAGCAATCAAAGAATTTAAAGGAACATCACGAGGATCAACAGTAGATTGCTTCGAAAGTAGAGACATGATCAAGTCAACTTTTTCATTAAGGGAGGAAATCTCCTCGACAGAGTTTACCTTCCTACCTGTTGGAGCGCGTTCGGTGTGCCATTGGGAATAGTTGGTCATCATCTCATCGAGAAGCTTTGTGGCAGCACCAAGTGTAGTTGACATAAAAGTTCCTCCCGCGGCCGAGTCTAACAAGTTCCGCGAGGTAAAGTTCAAGCCTGCATAAAAAGTTTGGATAACCATCCAAGTAGTCAAACCGTGAGTAGGGCAGTTCTTGATAAGAGACTTCATACGTTCCAAAGCTTGGGCAACGTGTTCATTATCCAATTGTTTAAAATTCATTATGTTACTTCTAAGTTGGATAATTTTAGCAGGTGGATAGTATTTTCCGATAAAAGCATCTTTGCACTTGTCCCATGAATCTATGCTATTTCTAGGCAAAGACTGAAACCAAATTTTAGCTCCTCCTCTCAAGGAGAAAGGAAAAAGCTTAAACTTAACAATATTACCATCTATTTCTTGGTACTTTTGCATATCACAAAGTTCTACAAAGTTGTTCAAGTGTAAAGCAGCATCATCTCCAGCACCGGAGAATTGTTCTCTCATGACTAAGTTAAGTAAAGCAGGTTTAATTTCATATGAAGGTGCTGAAGTGGCAGGTGTAGTGATAGGTGTGCTGATAAAGTCATCGTTGTTGTGACTAGTGAAGTCACACAACTTGGTGTTCTCGGTGGAACCCATAGTAGCAAGCAAGCAAGATAACTATTTTTGTGATTTTCGATAAAAGGAACTAAAGGAAAAATGAAAGGTAAACTGACAAGACTAAAAAGCAAAGGTAAAAGATAGCATGCAACTCCCCTATCCTGAAGAGTGGAGTCCCCGGCAACGGCGCCAGAAAATACTCCTTGATGGGCCTCGAACCCCTCGTTGGTTACCCCAAGTGGAAGGTGTAAGATGCAGTAAGTAGAAGTGTTTTCCCCTAGCAAAGATGCCAAGGATCGATTCCCCAGAGACTCCTAGGTTCAACAAGTAGGTGTCAATTGCTAACGGCGCAATTAGCAATCAACGTGGACCTGCACACAGATACAAATAACTTTGCTCCCAACGAGTACAGAGAGGTTGTCAATCCCTCCGGCCTTGTAGTTCACAAAGGGTTAAAAGCAAATGATAGTAGTGATAGATAGTTTTTGCAATAGTAAGTAAATAGCGAAAAGTAAATAGTGGATGTGATCAATGATGGTAATATGGACCGGAGTCTCATGATGTTCACTAGTGATGTCTCTCTCCCAAAAGACGATAAAACAGCTATGTGAGGTAAACAAATTACAGCTGGGCAATTGACAGGACCACGAACGCAAACCAATGCTGACTACATTGCAAGAAAGGTTGAGGTTCAAAGCATGGGCGGTACGCCAAAGTAAGTAGACCGAAATCCATCAATATCTACTACTAATCATCCACCTTGAGATATCTATCCAGAACATCTCGCTGGTATTAAGTTGCGAGTCCCACCCATAGTGTAAACTCAATGCAACAGACAACTGCATTAAAAGAACTTTGCGTAAAGTAAACAATCCTTGCACCTGCGGGCACAAGCACCGTTGTTTTCCCCCTTGTGGCAACAGCACATCCCCTAGACTCATGTTTATGTCACTCAAGCTAGTCATCGAGGGGCATGAACCCACAATCGAGCATAACGTTCCCTCTTGGAGTCACTACCTATTACTCGGCCAAAGCAATAAATAACAACGGAGAACATGCAAGAATTACTTATGAACTAAAATATAAAAGAGGTAGATCAAATATATTACTCAAGATCAATCTGAACATAATCTCATAATCCATCGGATCCCAGCAAACTCAACATAGCAACAGCATAAGGATTACATAGGTGCCTCGATCATGTAGGGCAGCTCACGAGGACTAATTAGTGAAGCACAAGAACGGGAGGAGAACATCACATAGCTACTGGTCATGGACTCATGGTCCAAGGGAGACTACTCACGAGTCATCCGGGAGGCGTCCATGGTGGTGGAGAAGCTCCCGGTGGTGATCCTCCCCTCCGGCAGGGTGCCGGGAAGAGTTCTCCTGGTGCTCCCGATCTTGGAAGCGGCGGCGGCGGCGGAACAGAGATGGGATCGCGAAAAGAGTTCCTGTTCTGAGGGTTTCGGAGGGTCCTTTAAATATATGCCAAAGTAGGGCATCGGGGGAGCCTCGGGGGGCCCAGGCGCCCCCCCGGCGCGGCCCGGGGGGGCGCCCATAGGGCGCCTGGAGCCCCTGTGCCCCCCCCCCCAGGCTGCCCTTCGGACGCAGTGTTGTTTCCGGATCGCTGATTTTTTATATAATTTTTCTGGATTTTTCTGGGCAGTTCTCGAAACGTGAAAACCTGAAACACAAAAACAGCCGAAAACAGAAACTGGCACTGGGGTGCACTGGATTAGTAAGTTAGTCCAAATATGATCAAAAGTGTATGGAAGTGTATAAATATCATAGCAATATCACCCAAAACTGGCATGGAGCAAGCAGAAATTATAGATACGTTTTGGACGTATCACACGCCCGAGGGCATTGTGGCCCTCATGGAGGTTTTGCCAACAATTGGCTTCGGTGCCAAACCGGAGGGTCGTTGTCGCTCAACAATGCCGGGTAGCACGGGCGCAAACGCCTCGCGTGAGGGTGACCTCGCTAGCCAGTAGCCACAACAACGGCTTTGAGGGCCGTCAGTAGTTCTGTGGTGTGCCATGGATACTAACCTTAAGACTTCGTCGCCGGGCGAGCGCCGGCCATTTTGCCTCTAGAAGCGAGAGAATAGTCGTCACATTCTTCTCGTTCTGTGTGGCCAAACCACTCTCGGTTACGAGCATGCTGATATATAACCTGTTTGGAAGAGAAAGCAAATGATTGAGCAGTTGTTTCATTGATTGTTGACTAGGGTCTTGATACCCTCATTACAAGGCAGTTATAAAGGAGGCGGTTGCCAAAATATGACCACCGACATAGCATGAATTAACATTTAATTAACCTAATTATTTAATACGTAACAAAGTTCTTATTATGTTTGAATACTTGTGGCTGTAAGTTTTGAAGCTTGTAGGGCCCGGACTGAATTCTACCACTAATCTCCAAGAGAATACAAATCCCGTGCATGGTAGAATCTTTATTACCTCAAAAGTACTAGTCCATGATAATCAACGAGTTCTGTAGTATGCTAAAGCGTCTCATGCACGCATGCATACACAACCGAGAACTGACCATACAACCGAGATGTCTTGTGCACCGGGATGCCGAGCTTGATCGGATTTCCCTAAGATAAGGGGTGATGATATTATATTTATCACTTCAGCTGATCGTGAGAGCTTGTGATGGGCTAAGTTGGGACACCCCTGCAGGGTTATAATCTTTCGAAAGCCGTGCCCGCGGTTATGTGGCAGATTGGAATTTGTTAATGCCCGGTTGTAGAAAACTTGACAGAGGATCCAAAGTAAAACACACAACTGTGTGAGTAACCGTGACTGTCTCTTTTCACTTTGAGAAGAGAACACGGTGGGGTTATGTTTGACTCGTAGGTAGTTCAGGATCTTTAGCGATCACTACTAGTTTGCGACCGTTTGCGTAGATGCTCATCTTATTCTTGTACTCGTAAGTTAGCCACCATATTATGCTTAGCCACTGCTACAACCTCACCACTACCCTTTTCCATACCCATAAAGCTTTGCTAGTCTTGATACCCATGGTTATGGGATTGCTGAGTCCTCGTGTCTCACAGATACTACAACACCAGGTGCAGGTACAACTGAGTACGATGCAGGAGATGGATCAGAACTTCAGTGGGAGTTCGATGAAGAGCGTAGCCGTATGTTTGTGACGTTTTCGACGATCCGTAGTGGTTTCTACTAGGGGCGATTCGGACATGTGGCTTTATGTATTTGGTATCTTTCTTTTGGATCTTCGCCCGTAGTCGGGTTGTGATGTTTTGGATGATGATTTGCTTATGTAATGAATTGTGTGACGTGGCGAGTGTAAGCCAACTATCCTTTTGCAATTTCATCCCTATTTTTTTTACATGAGTCGTGCAAAGATACCGAACTTGAGATCATTCCAGAATGGGCTTATACCTTTAAGTCGTGCCTCGACACGTAGGAGGTATAGTCCCATCCTGAGCATTACAGGTATTAACATTAAATAAGAAACAAAATGAAAAGAACTAGAACAAAATCAAAATGACAAAGTTTTCTAAGCAAGAATGAATTACTCGCATTAGCATTACCCTTTTAGAAAGAAAAAAAAAAGACAAACTTTGCTCACAATTTACACAGAAATTGCATTCTTTATACAGTATGTAAAATAAGCACATCATAGTAGAATTCAAAAAATACTAATAAAAATTGTATAAGTGGCATCAATATTACCTTGAAATAAGAAACAAAATAACCTAAAAACTATAAATGAAGAATGAATTAGTGGAATTGGTATTACCCTTTCAGAAGAAAGCAAATGGAAAACAATAATTAAGAAATTTGCACAAAATTTACACAAAATTTGCCCTTTTTTACAATATGCAAGCAATAGATTTTTTAATAAAAAATGAAAGTCTCTAGGGAGGAATGAATCAGTGGGACTGGCATTATGATAAATAAAGTACGAAAAATGAAGTAATAACTAAAATAAAAGCTAAACGGTGAAATTTTATAAAAACGAATGAATTAGTGACTTTACTATTACCTTTAAAAGAAATAAAAGTAAAACAATATCAAAATAACGAGGCTTTCTAAGAATGAATGAATTAGTGGCATATTAACCTTTATGGAGAAAGGAAATGGAATAAAATACAATGATAAAATTGCACGCAATTTACACAAAAATTGCGGAAAAAATTTAGAATGAGCATATTATAGTTGTCGCAAAAAAAAGTTTCCTGAGAGCATAGTAGGTTCCACGGCGCCGGTGCTGCTGGTAGCACCGGCGGTTTCGGCGCGAGCGGTGGTGGCACCGGCGGTGTCGGTGCCGGCCCCAACGAGGGACAGCGGCCGGATGAAGGTAGGAGCAGCATGGCGAGGACGGCAGCGACGGCGGCCGGCCACCTTGAGAGCGAGGCTGCTGCTGAAGCCATCGATTGGAAAAAGAAGGGAAGGGGGTTGAAAATGGAGTAAATTCCGGTTTTTACCCCCTATTTTGACATTTTTGACACTAATTACCCAATTTAGCGGGATTTTTTCCGTTTTACCCCATTTAGCAAAATTGTTGCCATAATTTACCCAGTTTAATATTTTGTGAGCATTCTAACCGACAGGTCCAATTGTGTTGTCCCAATTTAACCTGTTTAATATTTTTGGAGTTGGTGGTATTCTCGTATCATTTAAAAAACAGATCATTCTCCTATTATTTGCAACAGATCATGGAAATACAATACAAAAATTTGTGTTATTACAACTACTTTTGCCTATTTGTTCCTTGGGTCATGATGTCAATTCATCTCCTGATCATGCTCTTTATTCAAATAGATTGTATTTATGCTTCACACTACTGTCAAAAGTGATTAGCATCATCTTGTCCTCCATGGATTCAAGCAGCTGTCACAAACCATAAAACTCATCCTCCATCTCTGCACCTCACAACCACTGGAGGATCACCCCGAATGGATTGATTTCAGAGCAATTCTGGCAATGGTTCAGCAAACTGAAGAAGTAAAAGAATTTTTTCAATATTCAAAATGTTGAAAAAAAACTTTAAATCAATGTACCTTAGTTGCAGAAGGGTGCCATGTAGACACATGATCTTCTAATAAACATCTTAATTATAAGCACAGCCTGACGGGGTCCTTACTATGTCGCCAAACTAGGAAGAAGAACTGAGCACAACACGGGGTCACGTACATTATTTGTTTTTTAAGTATATCAAATTCAGAGGACTACCCCGACGTCGGCGAGCTTGACGGAGCCATCGGATTCCACGGGGTCATTTCTTGCCTTGATGTTCCAGCCATACAACCATGCTCGAGGAGGTACGAAATCGCGTGGCCGGCCCCTCAGCACCCTTCGCCGTAGTCGTCGTCGTCGTCACCACTACCGGACAATACTTAACCCTAGGTTCGAGCGAGCCTGACGGGTGCGTGCGGTTGGAAGCCTGGACGATGCAATCGATTGGGTGCGAGTAACACAAGCGAGAACGGCCGGAGGCGAGCATGATGTGTGGCCGACTCGGGCGTTGTGCGTTGGACGCAACGCGAGCGAGCTCCATCGGGCCGGTCCCGGTCGAGAGAAGCTGCGAGGACCGGTTCAGCAAGAAGAAAAAATAGGTAGAAAAAACCTATTGATGTGGCATGCCAGCTAGACCTAACAATTGGGACCTACTGGTGATAATGCTCACAAAATTTTATACGGGGTACATTGCGGCAGAACTTTTGCTAAATGGGATAAAACGGATGAAATCTCACTAAATGGGGTAATTAGTGTCATCATAGGGGGTAAAAACTAGAATTTACTCTTAAAAATGTGAAGATCGACTTAAACTGAAGTGCGTATGAAGTAGGACAATGCAAGGTTATTTATAGGCACAACCAGAAATCATACTTATAGGTATCATGGAGTACTACCTCTCTACATTAATATAAGAAGTTTTTAAGGTTCAAATTAGTACTACATATCTATATTTATCTATGTAAAACGAATCAAGTTGCGTGTTGAGATCTGTAACAAGTTGACATATATGCTGATATCGATGAGTGAGTATCTGCATTTCGAGATCTGCACAGTGCATGCTACAAAGTTGACATGCTAATGATACAACAGTGCTATTTTTGAAACCTTGCTTCTTCTTCTTTTGCGAGAAAACTTCCAATCTATTCATCTTCAATCGATGAATAGATAGTGTACTAAAACAATATGTTACAAAGTTGTTAATTTCGTGCATCCAGTCGATGCATTGATGAATAGATAGTGTACAATATGAACAGGGGGCTATCGTTCATATATGCCAATCACAAGTGTGGCCTTTTTAAATCTACGCATTGATCCAATCGTTCATATATGCCAATTTCGTGGACTTTTTAAAGTTCATATATGTACAATATGAACAATATGTATAGCTCTGCCCTGATCTATGCATTGACATGAATAGATTTCGTGCATCTTCCTCGCAATATGAACGCCCTGATCAATGCATTGTTACAGAGTCACCTTGTAGCCTGGCCCCGCAATAGTCATAGAGCAACCCACCTGTCCGGCTCATGAGAAGTAGGCCGGCGGCCCGAGGACCCCTTAGTCCAGGACTCCCTCATATGGCGTAGCTGTCGCAACGAGTGGGGCTTGTATGTCAGGGTCCCTAACACCGCCGAGCACGGCACGCCTGAGGGCGATGCGGCCCTCACGGAGGTTTGGCCAACAATTGGCTTTGACGCCGCACCGGAGGGTCGCTGTCGCTCAACGCTGCCGGGTAGCACGGGCGCAAGCGCCTGGCGTGAGGGTGACCTCGCCGGCCACAACAACGGCTTTGAGGGCCGTCGGTCGTTCTGTGGTGTGCCATGGATACTCACCTTAAGACTCCGTTGCCGGGTGAGCGATGCTCGCCGGCCGTTTTGCCTCTAGAAGTGAGAGAATAGTCGTTGCTTTCTTCTCGTTCTGTGTGGCCAAACCACTCTCGGTTACGAGCATGCTGCTATATAACCTGTTTGGAAGAGAAAGCAAATGATTGAGCAGTTGTTTCATTGATTAATGACTAGGGTCTTGATACCCATCCCTCATTACAAGGCAGTTATAAAGGAGGCGGTTGCCAAAACATGACCACCGACATAGCATGAATTATCATTTAATCAACCTAATTATTTAATCCGTAACAAAGTTCTTATTATGTTTGAATACTTGTGGCTGTAACTTTTGATGCTTGTAGGGCCCGGACTGAATTCTACCACTAATCTCCAAGAGAATACAAATCCCGTGCATGGTAGAATCTTTATTTCCTCAAAAGTACTAGCTAGTCCATGATAATCATTAATCAACGAGTTCCGATGCATGCATGCATACATAACCGAGAACTGACCATACAACCGAGAACATGCCTAGCTTAGCCGAGGCTAGCTTGGGCGCAGATTAGCAGCTGATGCACTCGGCCCAGCATCCCGTGTGGCAATTCTTGTCGTTCCCATACGCGCACCGGCTGCATGCTTGGGTGTCACAGTCGTCGCGGCATGCACTCTGGGCGGCGCCGTCGCAGTCACAGCCGCCGCCGCCGGCGCACTTGGCCATGCACTTGTCTTTCTCGGCGGCCCTGCACTTGCCGCAGCGAGCATCATACAGTTCACATTCGGTGCATTTCCTGGAGGCTAAGCACGCCGAATGGCACGCCGGATACGTAACCGAGAAACAGTGCTGGCGCCGGGACTCAGAGCATGGTGGGTCCCATGGTGCCGGAGCCGGCGCCGGCGCTGATGGTGGTGACAGTGCGGGCAGTGGTGGCGCCTGTGCCGGCCCTGGGGACGGCGACAGACAGTGCCCGGATGAAGGTAGAACCAGCATGGCGAGGACGGCCGCCATGAGAGCGAGGCCAGCTGAACCTGCTGGAGCCATTAGTTGGAAAAGAAGAGGGACAAAAATGTGAAGATCGACTTACACTGATGTGCGTATGAAATAGGACAAGGCAAGGTTATTTATAGGCGTAGCCCGAGATCCTACTTATAGGCTTATAGCTAGCTAGCATGTACTACTACAAGTGTTAAGATCTACTCCATCCGTCTCATAATGTAAGACGTTTTTTGACATTAGTGTAGTGTCAAAAAACGTCTTACATTATGGGACGGAGGGAATACATTTTATGACCCTAACCCTAACCCTAAAATGAATCAAGTTGCGTGTTAAGATCTGTTACAAGTTCACGTATGTGCAGAGATCGATGAGGGAGCAGTGCTACTTATCTTGACCGATTCATCGCGTTGCATTCTGAGATGTGCGCCGTGCATGTTACAAAGTTGACATGCTGAGAGAGCAGTGCTACTTATCTTGACCGATTCATCGCGTGGACTTTCTGCCAGTCTTGGATTTCCCTGGAGAAGAACACCACCATGATTAATTACTCGAATGTCTCCCGAGACCTTACATTTTCAAGACAGTTTTGCGTGGACAATATATTGTGAATATCCACAATTTCGTTTTTTGAAGATCGGCTTGAGTTGGTGCCCGTGCGAGAAAGGAGAGAAAGCACACAGTTATTTCTAGGCACAGCCAAGAATCCCATGTATATATGTACTGCGGACTACTACCTCCGTCCTGGTTTATTGATCTCCATTGTTTTTTTGCCAGACTTTGACCATAAATTTAAATAACAAATTGTTCATGCATGTCGCCAAAAATTATATTATTGAAAATTATGTTCGAATACGAATGCAACGATATAATTTTTGTTGACATGCATTAACATTTTGTTAGTTAAATATTTGGTCGAAATTTATCACAAGTTACAAAGAAGACCAATAAACTAGGACGGAGGTAGTACATGTCTACGTATCTATGGGAGCGACTACGTGTAATTAATTTTTGGTCAGTCGACAAACAACGCGTGTGTTTGCTAGCCGGCCCTTTCCAGCCTGATTCGCTTTGCATGCAGACGTTTCGCATTCATGCATGATATGCATTCATGATCCTCTCCTCCCAATCGAAACTATTTTGCAGTACCCTTGCATGTATCAACGCATGCATGCATGTACGCATGATGCATTCTGCGTGCATATGCATGGACGCGTGATACATATGTCCTTTCCTCCAATCGTTCTTCTGTTCATCCAAACTATTTTTTGGTACGTAGTAATGTCATGCTTGGATGCTGATTTGTGTGTCTGCTTTTGTCGTTGAGCCGAGGGGTACTAATACTATGATTGATGGATTAGCCTTGCCTAACCTCTAGCAAGTTGCACTCCTACACCATCCACCGTACACCCCACCACCACCACCCCCTCAGAGACAAAATAAAAATAAAATAAAAAATGTTAAAACTTGCACACAATATATATATATATATATATATATATATATATATATATATATATATATATATATAGTGATACTATTCATCACCCAGGGTGCAGAATAAGTTATTCTTCAACCGAGGTAATCTTACGATCACTTCATATTTAAATTACGTCTGGAATTCAAATAGTTACATTCCTAATGATTCATATGTAAAATTTGGCACAAGAAAATAAAAATATGGGTCATAAGACAAGAAAAGTTGCGATTTATGTATATTTTATACTATATTTTTAAGTTTGTAATTTTACGTAACATAAAATATTTTTTACGACGATTATATATTTTCTTACGGTCTCTTTTTATGTCAGAAATAAGACAAAACTTACGGAACGTAAAATTACGGTGCATTGATTGTAAAAGAGAGGGGGTGAAGAATAACTATTCCTCACCCAGGGTGACGAATAGTCAATCCCTATATATATATATATATATATATATATATATATATATATATATATATATATATATATATATATATATATATATATATATAACTTTTTATAATATGCAATAATAAACACCTGTTAGTGGAACTTTTGCAAAAAAGTTTTTTTTTCTCGGAAGAAATGAATTAGTGAAGTTGATGATGCCCTTAAAGGGAAATAAAATAAAATAGAAACTGAAAAAACATAATATTGAAGTCTTCTATGATAAAATGAGTTATTGGCATTAATGTTACCCTTGAAGAACAAAGAAACTAAAAATCTAAACAAACAATGAAAAAATTTATACAGAAATTTGGGTAAGACACTTTTTTCAACAACCGACTAATTGAGTACTAGTAGTGAATTGAATAATTAATTGTGATGGAGACCGTACGTCACCGCACAGGTTGGCCGGGACCAACTCCGGCCATGCATGCATGGATGCACCTGTAACCCATGGGTGTAGGAAAAAGAAAAAAAAAAGAAAGAAAGATAAAAATTTAATCATCCACTGGAGTTTTCTAACAACTAATGGATTAGTGACATTGGTATCACCCTTTAAATACAAATAAAATGATAAAATATTAAAAATAATACTGACAAAAGGTAATCTACACGGAAATCACTTTTTATGTATAATACGTTAGATAAGCATATAATAATAAAAATTATGGAATTATGCTTTGTTATAATATGCAAAGTTTGCACGCAATTTACATAGAAATTGCGCTTCCTTATAATTTGTAAGAATAAATGTATAATAGTGGAATTAGTGCCTTTGGTATTAACATTAAATAAGAAAGAAAATGAAAAGAACTAGAACAAAATCAAAATGACAAAGTTTTCTAAGCAAGAATGAATTACTGGCATTAGCATTACCCTTTTAGAAAAGAAAAAAAGACAAACGTTGCTCACAATTTACACAGAAATTGCATTCTTTATACAATATGTAAAATAAGCACATCATAGTGGAATTCAAAAAATACTAATAAAAATTGTATAAGTGGCATCAATATTACCTTGAAATAAGAAACAAAATAACCTAAAAACTATAAATGAAGAATGAATTAGTGGAATTGGTATTACCCTTTCAGAAGAAAGCAAATGGAAAACAATAATAAAGAAATTTGCACAAAATTTACACAAATTTTGCCCTTTTTTACAATATGCAAGCAATAGATTTTTTGAAGAAAAAAAATGAAAGTCTCTAGGGAGGAATGAATCAGTGGGACTGGCATTATGATAAAAAAAAAGTACGAAAAATGAAGTAATAACTAAAATAAAAGCTAAACGGTGAAATTTTATAAAAACGAATGAATTAGTGACTTTACTATTACCTTTAAAAGAAATAAAAGTAAAACAATATCAAAATAACGAGGCTTTCTAAGAATGAATGAATTAGTGGCATATTAACCTTTAAGAAGAAAGAAAATGGAATAAAATACAATGATAAAATTGCACGCAATTTACACAAAAATTGCGGAAAAAATTTAGAATGAGCATATTATAGTTGTCGCAAAAAAAAGTTTCCTGAGAGCATGGTAGGTTCCACGGCGCCGGTGCTGCTGGTAGCACCGGCGGTTTCGGCGCGAGCGGTGGTGGCACCGGCGGTGTCGGCGCAGGCAGTGGTGGCACCTGTGCCTGCCCCAGCGAGGGACAGCGGCCGGATGAAGGTACGAGCAGCATGGCGAGGACGGCAGCGACGGCGGCCACCTTGAGAGCGAGGCTGCTGCTGAAGCCATCGATTGGAAAAAGAAGGGAAGGGGGTTGAAAATGGAGTAAATTCCGGTTTTTACCCCCTATTTTGACATTTTTTACACTAATTACCCAATTTAACGGGATTTTTTCCGTTTTACCCCATTTAGCAAAATTGTTGCCATAATTTACCCAGTTTAATATTTTGTGAGCATTCTAACCGACAGGTCCAATTGTGTTGTCCCAATTTAACCTGTTTAATATTTTTGGAGTTGGTGGTATTCTCCTATCATTTAAAAAAAAGATCATTCTCCTATTATTTGCAACAGATCATGGAAATACAATACAAAAATTTGTGTTATTACAACTAATTTTGCCTATTTGTTCCTTGGGTCATGATGTCAATTCATCTCCTGATCATGCTCTTTATTCAAATAGGTTGTATTTATGCTTCACACTACTGTCAAAAGTGATTAGCATCATCTTGTCCTCCATGGATTCAAGCAGCTGTCACAAACCATAAAACTCATCCTCCATCTTTGCGCCTCACAACCACTGGAGGATCACCCCGAATGGCTTGATTTCAGAGCAATTCTGGCAATGGTTCAGCAAACTGAAGAAGTAAAAGAATTTCTTCAATATTCAAAATGTTGAAAAAAAAACTTTAAATCAATGTACCTTAGTTGCAGAAGGGTGCCATGTAGACACATGATCTTCTAATAAACATCTTAATTATAAGCACAGCCTGACGGGGTCCTTACTATGTCGCCAAACTAGGAAGAAGAACTGAGCACAACCTGACGGGGTCACGTACATGATCTGTTTTTAAGTATATCAAATTCAGAGGACTACCCCGACGTCGGCGAGCTTGACGGAGCCATCGGATTCCACGGGGTCGTTTCTTGCCTTGATGCTCCAGCCATACAACCATGCTCGAGGAGGTACGAAATCGCGCGGCCGGCCCCTCAGCACCCTTCGCCGCAGTCGTCGTCGTCGTCACCACTACCGGACAATACTTAACCCTAGGTTCGAGCGAGCTTGACGGGTGCGTGCGGTTGGAAGCCTGGACGATGCAATCGATTGGGTGCGAGTAACACAAGCGAGAACGGCCGGAGGCGAGCATGACGTGTGGCCGACTCGGGCGTTGTGCGTTGGACGCAACGCGAGCGAGCTCCATCGGGCCAGTCCCGGTCGAGAGAAGCTGCGAGGACCGGTTCAGCAAGAAGAAAAAATAGGTAGAGAAAACCTGTTGATGTGGCATGCCAGCTAGACCTAACAATTGGGACCTACCGGTCATAATGCTCGCAAAATTTTATATAGGGTACATTGCGGCAGAACTTTTGCTAAATGGGGTAAAACGGATGAAATCTCACTAAATGCGTTAATTAGTGTCAAAAATGTCATCATAGGGGGTAAAAACTAGAATTTACTCTTAAAAATGTGAAGATCGACTTAAACTGAAGTGCGTATGAAGTAGGACAATGCAAGGTTATTTATAGGCACAACCAGAAATCATACTTATAGGTATCATGGAGTACTACCTCTGTACATTAATATAAGAAGTTTTTAAGGTTCAAATTAGTACTACATATATATATTTATCTATGTAAAACGAATCAAGTTGCGTGTTGAGATCTGTAACAAGTTGACATATATGCTGGTATCGATGAGTGAGTATCTGCATTTCGAGATCTGCGCAGTGCATGCTACAAAGTTGACATGCTAATGATACAACAGTGCTATTTTTGAAACCTTGCTTCTTCTTCTTTTGCGAGAAAACTTCCAATCTATTCATCTTCAATCGATGAATAGATATGTACTAAAACAATATGTTACAAAGTTGTTAATTTCGTGCATCCAATCGATGCATTGATGAATAGATAGTGTACAATATGAACAGGGGGTTATCGTTCATATATGCCAATCACAAGTGTGGTCTTTTTAAATCTACGCATTGATCCAATCGTTCATATATGCCAATTTCGTGGTCTTTTTAAAGTTCATATATGTACAATATGAACAATATGTATAGCTCTGCCCTGATCTATGCATTGACATGAATAGATTTCGTGCATCTTCCTCGCAATATGAACGCCCTGATCGATGCATTGTTACAGAGTCACCTTGTAGCCTGGCCCCGCAATAGTCATAGAGCAACCCACCTGTCCGGCCCATGAGAAGTAGGCCGGTGGCCCGAGGACCCCTTAGTCCAGGACTCCCTCATATGGCGTAGCTGTCGCAATGAGTGGGGCTTGTATGTCAGGGTCCCTAACACCGCCGAGCACGGCACGCCGATGCGGCCCTCACGGAGGTTTGGCCAACAATTGGCTTTTGACGCCGCACCGGAGGGTCGCTGTCGCTCAACGCTGCCGGGTAGCACGGGCGCAAGCGCCTCGCGTGAGGGTAACCTCGTCGGCCACAACAACGGCTTTGAGGGCAGTCGGTCGTTCTGTGGTGTGCCATGGATACTCACCTTAAGACTCCGTTGCCGGGCGAGCGATGCTCGCCGGCCGTTTTGCCTCTAGAAGCGAGAGAATCACTAGTAGATAAAGGGGGATCAGACCCGGTTCATTTGGGCCTTTAGCCCCGGTTCCAGAACCGGGACAAGAGGGTCGGTACTAATGCTCTGACCCTTTAGTCCCGGTTCAATCGGGGCAGAAGGGTGTCCACGTGGCCTGTGCACCGAGTCCAGGCAGGAGGGGCTTTAGTCCCGGTTGGTGGTACCAACCGGGACCAAAAGGCTTCCACGCGTTAGCATTTCTGTGGCTGTGGTTTTTGTTTTTGTTTTTGAAAGGGGAGGGGGGTTTTTAGGTTTTGGGGGGTTAATTTAGGTGTTT
>LR738712.1:807267160-807316295 GCA_902687465.1 Secale cereale
ACCGTGTTTAAAGACGTATCGATCCCCGAGGCCGGACGTCGCCAGGAACAAAGGCGTGCGGCCAGAGGTATCGTGCGTCTGATGACACTTTGAAGTTACTACTACACATGTTGGATAGAGACGGGTTGACCCTGAGGGGTACCCGCGAGTGCCTTTGAGGCGTGAGCTGTGGAGTCGGGTGACCAGTGAGGGTACCCGCGAGATAACTACGAGGCGTGGCCGGTCTTTTCCAGTCCTTGTCACAAGTCCTCGAGACGGGACGACGGGGCCAACAGTATCGTAGGCTCTGCTCGTTACCGCGCGCTCCCAATACACTAAGCGATTTGGATATTTGATCCGAGGGGCCTCCGGGTCCGATAGCACTAACCACCACGTGGGTGTGAGTGGGTGCTCTGCGTCGTATACATCAGCCGGAGTCGTCACGACGTCAGCGATTGAGCGGCCCGTTCGGATTGGACTTAGGATGCAACTGCGCTTGTATAAAGGGTTGCTAGGTCTGCTACCGAACGTCCTCGCAACGTGCGGAGCGTCCGGGGCGATGGCCCCGACCCCCGGGGGCATAGGATTAGTCCGACGTGCTCGATCCTCTCTGGCGGTATCCGGTCGGGTTGCGTCGTATTGTTTAGCCGAGGGCGGGCACGACCTGATGGTGTGTCCGGCCGGAGTTAAGCGAGCGTGGTGGGTAACTTGGTGCACCCCTGCAGGGAAGAAACAATCTATCGATAGCCTGTCCTACGGTAACGGACACTCGGAGTTGTATCCACTTCGGTACAACTAGAACTGGTGACTTGAGATATGAGGTTGATATTGCTGCAAACACTATACATTATTATGATGAGCCTTACTACTCTGTTCCCCTCTAATTGCTGCAAGACCCTGAAGATGCTAGTCTTCGTCAGGACTAGGCTTTTCCCCTTTCTACTCTGGCTTTCTGCAGTCTAGTCCACCCACATAAAGCCTCCTTGAAAATAATGCATTGCTAGTATAGATCTGATGTAAGTCTTGCTGAGTACTTTGGATGAGTACTCACGGTTGCTTTGCTTCCCCTTTTGTCCTACCCGCATGATAAACCAGACGACGGAGCCATGGTGCCCGCAGCCCCTGTTGACGACTACTACTACCAGCCCGAGGCTGGCTACTACTACTACCCGGCTGGCGAGTACTTCTACGAGGAGCCGGCGGACGACGACCAGGAGTAGGATCGGAGGTCCCAGGCAGGAGGCCTGCGCCTTTTCGATCGTAGTTTTTCTTTTGCCCCGCCTGTGTAAAAGGCCTATCTTCTACTGTGTTGTATCTGTACCCAGATACCTAACGCTTCCGCTGACTATGTGTGAGACATCATGTTATGTATTCGAGCCCTCGAGGCCCTGGCTTGTAATATATGACTTGTATGTATTTATTTATGTTTTAGAGTTGTGCTGTGATTTCCTTCACGTGAGTCCTTAGGCTTGATCGTGTGCATTTGCGTGTATGATTAGTGCACGATCGGGCCGGGGTCGTCACAGGTTTCCATTCCACAGCTGTAAAAGTTCTTCAACTAATGGCCTTAGGTACACATCAATGTCGTTGCCGGGTTGCTTAGGGCCTTGGATGAGAACTGGCATCATAATGAACTTCCGCTTCATGCACATCCAAGGAGGAAGGTTATACATACATAGAGTCACGGGCCAGGTGCTGTGATTGCTGCTCTGCTCCCCGAAAGGATTAATGCCATCCGCGCTTAAAGCAAACCATACGTTCCTTGCATCCTTTGCAAACTCCTCCCAGTACTTTCTCTCGATTTTTCTCCATTGCGACCCGTCAGCGGGTGCTCTCAACTTCCCGTCTTTCTTACGGTCCTCACTGTGCCATCGCATCAACTTGGCATGCTCTCTGTTTCTAAACAAACGTTTCAACCGTGGTATTATAGGAGCATACCACATCACCTTCGCAGGAACCCTCTTCCTGGCGGGCTCGCCATCAACATCACCAGGGTCATCTCGTCTGATCTTATACCGCAACGCACCGCATACCGGGCATGCGTTCAGATCGTTGTATGCACCGCGGTAGAGGATGCAGTCATTAGGGCATGCATGTATCTTCTGCACCTCCAATCCTAGAGGGCATACGACCTTCTTTGCTGCATATGTACTGTCGGGCAATTTGTTATCCTTCGGAAGCTTCTTCTTCAATATTTTCAGTAGCTTCTCAAATCCTTTGTCAGCCACAGCATTCTCTGCCTTCCACTGCAGCAATTCCAGTACGGTACCGAGCTTTGTGTTGCCATCTTCGCAATTGGGGTACAACCCTTTTTTGTGATCCTCTAACATGCGATCGAACTTCAGCTTCTCCTTTTGACTTTCGCATTGTGTCCTTGCATCGACAATGACCCGGCGAAGATCATCATTTGGTTCCTCTTGATCTTCAGCAGCTTCACCCGTTGCAGCATCATTGGGCACATCGTCTGGTTCCTCTTGATCTTCACCAGCTCCCCCCATTGCAGCATCACCGTATTCAGGGGGCACATAGTTGTCATCGTACTCTTCTTCTTCGCCGTCTTCCATCATAACCCCTATTTCTCCGTGCCTCGTCCAAACATTATAGTGTGGCATGAAACCCTTGTAAAGCAGGTGGGAGTGAAGGATTTTCCGGTTAGAGTAAGACATCGTATTCACACATTTAGTGCATGGACAACACATAAAACCATTCCGCCAGCCGCATTTAGAAACTCATGCACGCCCTTAATGTACTCGGAGGTGTGTCTGTCACCGTACATCCATTGCCGGTTCATCTGCGTGCATTTATATATAATTAAGTGTGTCAAAAACCATTGCAGAACATCATAAATAGATAATTAAGTGACCAAATGGATAAAAGTTCATCATCACATTAAAACCAAAGTACATACATATATAGTTCTCATCTAACAACATATAGCTCTCCATACACATCGAAACTATGTAAAACATTTCAACACGAAAACAAATGCTATCATAATCACAACCAAGGTAACAATTGATCCAACGGCATAATGATACCAAGCCTCGGTATGAATGTCATATTTTCTAATCTTTTTAATCTTCAACCGCATTGCATCCATCTTGATCTTGTGATCATCGACGACATCCGCAACATGCAACTCCAATATCATCTTCTCGTCCACAATTTTTTTTCCTTCAAGAATTTGTTTTCTTCTTCAACTAAATTTAACCTCTCGACAATAGGGTCCATCTTGATATTGTGATCATCGATAACTTCCGCAACATGCAACTCCAATTCCATCTTCTCCTCCTCCATTTTTTCCAATTTTTTCTTTAACGAAATGTTTTCCTCTTCAACTAAATTTAACCTCTCCACAAGAGGGTCGGTTGGAATTTCCGGTTCAACTACCTCCTAGACATAATAAAACATCTATGCATGTCAGGTTGGTCGGCATAACTATCATAAGCACTAAAACAAATAGTTATAAATTAAAGATAATATACCACATCCGAATCGTAGACCGGACGAGGGCCCACGTGGGCGGATATCAAAACCATCGCACTATATAATAACAAGCAATAATAAACGTAAGAAAATTAGACAAACATGCATCTATCTAAAGCAATAATAAAAGTAAGAAAAGCATGGACATAATAAGAGGCTCACCACGGTGGTGCCGGTGACGAGATCGGCGGGGGCGATCGACGGCGGCGAAGACGGGGACGGGACGTGACGGACCGCTAAACCGAGACAAATCTCGGAGAAAATAGAGCTTCGAGAGGAGAAAAGCTTAACTAGTGTGGCTCGGGCATTCCACCGAACACGTTGTGTGCATAGGAGGTGAGCTAGAGCACCACTAACCCCTCTCCTCCTAGGCCAGAAAAAAAAACAGAGCAGTGAGCTCTGCTCTTGAGTGAGGGGTTATATATAGGCACCTCATTGGTCCCGGTTGGTGCTATGAACCGGGGCTAAAGGGCTGCCTTTGGTCCCGGTTCATATCACTAACCGGGACCAATGGTGGTGGGCCAGGACAAAGAGCCATTGGTCCCGGTTTGTCGCTCCAACCGGGACCAAAAGGTCCAAACGAACCGGGACCAATGGCCCGCGTGGCCCGGCCGGCCCCCTGGGCTAACGAACCGGGTCCAGTACCCCCATTGGTCCCGGTTCTAGATTGAACCGGGGCTAATGGGCTGGACCAATGCCCTGTTTTCTACTAGTGAATAGTCGTTGCTTTCTTCTCGTTCTGTGTGGCCAAACCACTCTCGGTTACGAGCATGCTGCTATATACTCCCTTCGTCCGGGTTTATTAGGCCTCTCAGCATCACAAGCATGTCCCATTTTATAAGGCCTCGCTTTGGAAAGGTGCATGCATGCAACCATTTCATTGGTTGTATTGAAAGTTGTTGTTGTTGGTACCATGACTAGGAAATTAATACACTTCATGCGATGCTTTTTTATTGGCTGCATGCATTTGAGAGAGTGCATTGGAAGTGGAATGGAAGAATTAATGTAAGCAAATTACTATGCATCTTGGTCTAAGAGAAATTGTCTTTAGGCCTAATAAACCCGGACGGAGGGAGTAACCTGTTTGGAATAGAAAGCAAATGATTGAGCAGTTGTTTCATTGATTAATGACTAGGGTCTTGATACCCTTCCCTCATTACAAGGCAGTTATAAAGGAGGCGGTTGCCAAAACATGACCACCGACATAGCATGAATTATCATTTAATTAACCTAATTATTTAATCCGTAACAAAGTTCTTATTATGTTTGAATACTCGTGGCTGTAAGTTTTGAAGCTTGTAGGGCCCGGACTGAATTCTACCACTAATCTCCAAGAGAATACAAATCCCGTGCATGGTAGAATCTTTATTTCCTCAAAAGTACTAGCTAGTCCATGATAATCATTAATCAACGAGTTCCGATGCATGCATGCATACATAACCGAGAACTGACCATACAACCGAGAACATGCCTAGCTTAGCCGAGGCTAGCTAGGGCGCAGATTAGCACCTGATGCACTCGGCCCAGCATCCCGTGTGGCAATTCTTGTCGTTCCCATACGCGCACCGGCTGCATGCTTGGGTGTCACAGTCGTCGCGGCATGCACTCTGGGCGGCGCCGTCGCAGTCACAGCCGCCGCCGCCGGCGCACTTGGCCCTGCACTTGTCTTTCTCGGCGGCCCTGCACTTGCCGCAGCGAGCATCATACAGTTCACATTCGGAGCATTTCCTGGAGGCTAAGCACGCCGAACGGCACGCCGGATACGTAACCGAGTAACAGTGCTGGCGCCGGGACTCAGAGCATGGTGGGTCCCATGGTGCCGGAGCCGGCGCCGGCGCTGATGGTGGTGACGGTGCGGGCAGTGGTGGCGCCTGTGCCGGCCCCGGGGACGGGGACAGACACTGGCCGGATGAAGGTAGAACCAGCATGGCGAGGGCGGCCGCCATGAGAGCGAGGCCAGCTGAACCTGCTGAAGCCATTAGTTGGAAAAGAAGAGGGACAAAAATGTGAAGATCGACTTACACTGATGTGCGTATGAAATAGGACAAGGCAAGGTTATTTATAGGCGTAGCCCGAGATCCTACTTATAGGCTTATAGCTACAAGTGTTAAGATCTACTCTTTCCGTCCCATAATATAAGACGTTTTTTAACACTACACTAGTGTCAAAAAACATCTTACATTATGAGACGGAGGGAGTACATTTTAGGACAAGTCCCTAACCCTAACCCTAAAATGAATCAAGTTGCGTGTTAAGATCTGTTACAAGTTGACATATGTGCAGAGATCGATGAGGGAGCAGTGCTACTTATCTTGACCGATTCATCGCGTTGCATTTTGAGATGTGCGCTTACAAAGTTGACATGCTGAGAGAGAGAGAGAGCAGTGCTACTTATCTTGACCGATTCATCACGTGGACTTTCTGCCAGTCTCCATGGAGAAGAACACCACCTTGATTAATTACTCGAATGCCTCCCAAAACCTTACTTTTTCAAGACAGTTTCCCACAGAAATATATTGTGAATATCCACAATTTTTTTTTTTGAAGATCGACTTGAGAGAAAGCACACAGTTGTTTCTAGGCACAGCCAAAATCCCATGTTTCTAGACTACATACTGCGGACTACATGTCTACATACCTATGGGAGCGACTACATGTAAGTCGACTGGTGCTTATTTTGGGTTGGTCGACAAACAACGCGTGTTCTCGACTGCTAGCCGGTCCTTTGCAGCCTGATTCGCTAGCTATCATGCACACGTCTAACACGAATGCATGATATGCATTCATGATCCTCTCCTCATCGGATTTTTTTTTGCAGTACCTATGCATGTACTTCCTCTGTTCCTAAATATAAGTCTTTCTAGATATTTTAAATGGAATGCAACATACAATGGCGAAGCTAGCAGCAAGTGATGACTAGGGCTGAGCTAGCTTGCACAATAAATTCTCCAAATTTTCAGTACTTTGTACAAAGGAATTATAAAGGGATCCTGGTACTAAGCCTAGGGTTATAGCCCTAATTGCTCTAGGTTTGTCTTCGCCACTGGCAACATATGGATGTCTGTAGACATATTTGAGAGTGTAGGCTCACTCATTTTGCTCCCTATGTAGTCTCTTGATGAAATCTTTAGAAAGACTTATATTTGAAAAAGGGAGGGAGTATATATCAACGCATGCATGATGCATTCTGAAAAAAAAATGGGTGGAGACCGGCTGCAAAACTCCTCCCGTGCATACCCGATCAGATCTGCCGCCACCTGTCCTACCAATGCATCCCACAGCATCCACTCGCGCCCACTGTAGCGCTCCTTTCTTCGGCTCGTTTCGTCGCTCCCGGCGTTTCCGCTCGGCTGTTATATTGGCTCAAGAAACCGAACACAATCCCCATCTTGTTCCACGTCCAGCGGACAGCCAAGGCGGAGCGAGATGGCGGCGCCCGCGAAGCGGAGTGGCGGCGACTGCGGACCAGGGGACCAGGAGGCACCATGGTCCATGGACACCTATGCCCACGACTCCACGAGTGGTGCGCGTCCGTGGCAGAGCTGCTCAAACTGCCGGCGTCAGAAGACCCTGATCAGATGACAGCCGTCGTGGCGACCGAAGTTGGGCATGGAGGCGCTCTTGCTGGCTCACGCGTGCAGTGCCCGCTCAGCAAGTATGTGCGTGCATGGTGCCGGCGTGCTCTCGTGGCCATGAGCTCGCCGGATATGATGTCCGTGTCCACCAACAACTGAATGAATTCGTTTTCCCGATTCAAAAGAAGAGTTGCTTTTCACTGATGAACCAGCGCCTTCCATAATAGTTTGATTTTCTAGCATTGTGGTCGTTGCAATTTTCTTGTCAGTGGGCATCATAATTGTAATATCCTCTCTCCATAGAGCAAGACTGTATAATAGTTGAACGAGTAGAACTTTCAGATTTCAACTATGTTTGATATCACACTGTATTTCTATTATCAATAAGCAAAAACAGGTCCCCTTTTTTTGCAGCAATTGTTCATGTCCGTTTCTTGGATTGCATTGTTAAGTGCTCTATGCTGCCGGCACCATCACATGCAACGTGTTTGTGTTCCGCAAAGCCTCCTACAGTTTAGATGTCACAGTTGTTTGAACTTGTATGAAATATAATTGATGCATTGTCATTCTTGAAAAATAATAATAATTGATGCAAAGATAGTTCAGGTTTGCAAATAGGTTTAGAGTGGCCTAACGGTGATGTTGGATTGATAGATAGCTGGGGTAGGAAGAGGGAACAAGTAGAGTTTAAACGGATTGATAGATCGTGTTAAGTAGACCGTGTTATTTCTGCATTTTCATGGTCTGCTACGAGGTCAGAAAAGATGTCAAAATGCTCGTTGATGTTCTGCTCAATGGATTGCAAGGAAGCATGTTCTTTTGGTTACAACGTAATCCCTCCGTCCGAAAATACTTGTCATCAAAATGGACAAAAAGGGTTGTATCTAGAACTAAAATACATCTAGATACATCCCCTTTTATTCATTTTGATGACAAGTATTTCCGAGCGGAGGGAGTACTTTCTTCAGTGAATTTCAAGATTCAGAAGCTTATGATGAAAATAATGCCGAAACTCTATTGTAAATTGTTCAGAATTATTCACTGTAAATTTTCTGATCTGTAAAGGATATATTCTTGCGATCATCTATAAATTGAAAAAACAAAAAACTGATGTTTTATATCATCTTTTACATGCTCATATCTTGATTTTGTTGCAAACAGGAAAGCACAACTAGGTCCTGCTAGATTTTACAAGAGAGAACCTCACTTCCATTTTGTTAGAAAAGGATGACATCAATGTATCAAAATTGAAAGCATGCAGATTTCACATTTTACATTTGAACATTTCATTGTACTCATACAACCCTGATTGGAAAGTGATTGCAAATGGATTCAAATTGGACTGAAATTTAAACACTACAAGAAATATGTCAACTTATGACCTTCTGTTAGTGACCCTGGAAGAATTGGTCATAGATCTATGACCATTTTAGACCAATTGGTCAGAAGCTGTTCGGGGGGCTCCAAACCCTAAACTATAACGACCATTTTGGTCAGAAAGGTCATAATTTCCTTACAAGAAATTGTCATCAAGCAGATAGCACTGGTCCGCTGCCTTATTTCTAGCTGATCATGACCAATATAGATGGTCATAACCTTGTAAATTGTGGTGGGTTGCTACGACTAGGCGCCACCTCATCAGTTTTGCCTATGTGTCATTGTCCATGTGGCAGTTTTTGCCCTAGGTTGTGAAGCAACCTATATTTCTGTCATTCCCAAAATTCCCCAAAAAATCTCATAAATTCTTTGGGTCATATCTTCGTCAAATATGTAAAAAACCTTCCTTGCCTAGTTCAAAAATAATTCAAAAATATTAATTTTCCTATTCTGTTCAAAAAAAACACTTTGTGAAGGAAGTACCACTTTAGCATGTCCAAATGGTATCCATTTTCTACAGTGCTTTCCTATGCCCAAATAACTATCCTCCACCAAATGCCAGCTCAATCCATTCATTATTTTGAGCCTAGCTTCAACATTCGTATTTATGTCCAGTGTGGTACTTTGCAAAGCAAGTACCACCTAGACTCCTCCTTTTGAGCTGAAAATCTGTGAAGATGGTCTTCTTAGTAACTGATTATCCTCAACCAAAACTCAAGCCCATTAGCCATGTGCATTTCCCGTACCGCCAATCAAACACTTGGCTGCTAATTCATGTTTGAGCATCGATCGGTCTCCTCGTGAGAATCTTATGTTGTAATTTTCTTCCTAGCACCTACCTGGGGAGTTCCCAACCCACTAGACATGCCTAGGCCTCCCAGAACACATGGCAACGCCACAATCACGTGGTGACCACACGGCGGGCATGCGAGTTTACGCGCTCTAGAGTTGGAGCCCTCGACCACCGCCCAAACCTCGACGTATCGCCACCAAACCATGTATTTATGATTCTATAGGTACTTATGTAACTAGAAATGATTTTTGGAAAAAATAAATAGCAAACTATGACGCAGCTGCAGTTCAACTTTGACCCGCTTCCAACTGAATCGACGGAAATTTGTCTTTTTCACGAGAGGTGGATCAAAACTTTTTACACCCAACCATATTGTCAATTATGCATTAAATATGTCCTAGTATTTTAGAAAATTGATTTGGTCTAATTTTGCAACAATTATTTGGGAGGTCCTTCACAAAAAAACCTCCTTTGGGCACTCGAAAAATGAAAAATGAATTTTTCGTGGAAATAAAGTGAAAACTCCCTTAGGCAACATTGTTTGCCATTCCAAGATTCACCCTTGTGCACAATATGAGATCATTTGAACAAACTATGCCATGAATGTGGCCATAGGATTGATCATCCGGCTTGAAAGCCATGAATCTTCACGCATGATAGCTCATTTCTGAGAACACTTTTTTAAAAGAATTGCCGTATTACAAGTTTATTATTTTTCCTGATAACTTGGTCATATCTAATGACACAATGCGAAAGTTTTCCAATTTTTTGATTTTTTTTGAATTTTTTTTGCCCGTTTCAAAATGCGGTCAAAACGACGGGAATGACCGTTCCTATCTAGTGGTTGAATCTTGGTATTTTTTTGGTGTTTCTCTGATTAAATAGATACTTATGTACCTAGAAATGATTTTTGGAAAAAATAAAGAGCAAACTAGAAGGCAGATACAGTTCAAATTTGACCCACTTACAACTGAATCGGCGGAAATTTGTCTTTTTCACGAGAGGTGGATCAAAACTTTTTACACCCAACCATTTGGTCAATTGTGCATTAAATATGGCCTAGTATTTTATAAAAATGATTTGGTCCAATTTTGCAACAATTATTTGGGAGGTCCTTCACAAAAAAACCTCCTTTTGGGCACTCGAAAAATGGAAAATGAATTTTTCGTGCAAATAAAGTGAAAACTCCCTTAGGCAACATTGTTTGCCATTCCAAGATGCACCCTTGTGCACAATATGAGATTATTTGAACAAACTATGCCATGAATGTGGCCATAGGATTGATCATCCGGCTTGAAAGCCATGAATCTTCACACATGATAGCTCATTTCTGAGAACACTTTATTAAAAGAATTGCCGTATTACAAGTTTATTATTTTTCCTGGTAAGTTGGTCATATATAATGACACAATGCGAAGGTTTTCCAAATTTTTTATTTTTTTTTTTTGAATTTTTTATGCCCGTTTCAAAATGCGGTCAAAACGGCGGAAATGACCGTTCCTATCTAGTGGTTGAATCTTGGTATTTTTTTGGTGTTTCTCTGATTAAATAGATACTTTGTACCTACAAATGATTTTTGGAAAAAATAAAGAGCAAACTACAAGGCAGCTACAGTTCAAATTTGACCCACTTCCAACTGAATCGGCGGAAATTTGTCTTTTTCAAGAGAGGTGGATCAAAACTTTTTACACCCAACCATTTGGTCAATTGTGCATTAAATATGGCCTAGTATTTTATAAAAATGATTTGGTCCAATTTTGCAACAATTATTTGGGAGGTCCTTCACAAAAAAACCTCCTTTTGGGCACTCGAAAAATGGAAAATGAATTTTTCGTGCAAATAAAGTGAAAACTCCCTTAGGCAACATTGTTTGCCATTCCAAGATGCACCCTTGTGCACAATATGAGATCATTTGAACCAACTATGCCATGAATGTGGCCATAGGATTGATCATCCGGCTTGAAAGCCATGAATCTTCACACATGATAGCTCATTTCTGAGAACACTTTTTTAAAAGAATTGTCGTATTACAAGTTTATTATTTTTCCTGGTAAGTTGGTCATATATAATGACACAATGCGAAGGTTTTCCAAATTTTTGATTTTTTTTGAATTTTTTATGCCCGTTTCAAAATGCGGTCAAAACGGCGGGAATGACCGTTCCTATCTAGTGGTTGAACCTTGGTATTTTTTTTTGGTGTTTCTCTGATTTAATAGATACTTATGTACCTACAAATGATTTTTGGAAAAAATAAAGAGCAAACTACAAGGCAGCTACAGTTCAAATTTGACCCACTTCCAACTGAATCGGCGGAAATTTGTCTTTTTCACGAGAGGTGGATCAAAACTTTTCACACCCAACCATTTGGTCAATTGTGCATTAAATATGGCCCAGTATTTTATAAAAATGATTTGGTCCAATTTTGCAACAATTATTTGGGAGGTCCTTCACAAAAAAACCTCCTTTTGGGCACTCGAAAAATGGAAAATGAATTTTTCGTGCAAATAAAGTGAAAACTCCCTTAGGCAACATTGTTTGCCATTCCAAGATGCACCCTTGTGCACAATATGAGATCATTTGAACAAACTATGCCATGAATGTGGCCATAGGATTGATCATCCGGCTTGGAAGCCATGAATCTTCACACATGATAGCTCATTTATGAGAACACTTTTTTAAAAGAATTTCCGTACTACAAGTTTATTATTTTTCCTGATAAGTTGGTCATATATAATGACACAATGCGAAGGTTTTCCAATTTTTTGATTTTTTTTAATTTTTTATGCCCGTTTCAAAATGCGGTCAAAACGGCGGGAATGACCGTTCCTATCTAGTGGTTGAATCTTGGTATTTTTTGGTGTTTCTCTGATTAAATAGATACTTATGTACCTAGAAATGATTTTTGGAAAAAATAAAGAGCAAACTACAAGGCAACTATAGTTCAAATTTGACCCACTTCCAACTGAATCGGCGGAAATTTGTCTTTTTCAGGAGAGGTGGATCAAAACTTTTTACACCCAACCATTTGGTCAATTGTGCATTAAATATGGCCTAGTATTTTATAAAAATGATTTGGTCCAATTTTGCAACAATTATTTGGGAGGTCCTTCACAAAAAAACCTCCTTTTGGGCACTCGAAAAATGGAAAATGAATTTTTCGTGCAAATAAAGTGAAAACTTCCTTAGGCAATATTGTTTGCCATTCCAAGATGCACCCTTTTGCACAATATGAGATCATTTGAACAAACTATGCCATGAATGTGGCCATAGGATTGATCATTTGGCTTGAAAGCCATGAATCTTCACGCATGATAGCTCATTTCTGAGAACACTTTTCTAAAAGAATTGCCGTATGACAAGTTTATTATTTTTCCTGGTAACTTGGTCATATATAATGACAAAATGCGAAGGTTTTCCAATTTTTTGAATTTTTTTGAATTTTTTATGCCCGTTTCAAAATGCGGTCAAAACGGCGGGAATGACCGTTCCTAGCTGGTGGTTGGATCTTTGTATTTTTTTTGGTGTTTCTCTGATTAAATAGATACTTATGTACCTTTAAATGATTTTTGGAAAAAATAAATAGCAAATTATGAGGTAGCTGCAGTTCAAATTTGACTCGCTTCCAGCTGAATCGGCGGAAATTTGTCTTTTTCACGACAGTTGGATCAAAACTTTTTACACCCAACCATTTTGTCAATTGTGCATTAAATATGTCCTAGTATTTTATAAAATTGATTTGGTCCAATTTTGCAACAATTATTTGGGATGTCCTTCAGGAAAAAATTTATTTTGGGCACTCAAAAAATGGAAAATTGATTTTTCATGTAAAGAAAATAAAAACTACCTCTGTGACTATTGTTTACCAATCCAAGATGTAAACTTGTGCAAAGTATGATATCATTTGAACAAATATTTGGTAGGACTTACAAAAAACTCATTTTCAGCACCAAAAAATGAAAAATGAATTTTTCATGAAAACTTATCTTTAATTGATTACGACCAATGTAGATGGTCATAAGGTCTTTAAATTATTTGATGCGTTATGATTGGTCCATATGCATGTCACACGGATCATGCATCAATCACCGTCGGATACTCACAGATCCAACGGTGGCCCTCACCCCCTCACCCTCTCACCCACGTAGCCCTCTCACCCCCTCACCCTCACCCACGCAGCCCCCACGCCCCCACTGGAATTCCGCCCCCACTCCCCACCGATCCAATCCCTTCTCTCCCGCACCCACACCCGCTCGCCAAACCCTAGCCGCCGCCGCACCATGGCCGTCGACGGCGAGGCGCCCGAGTCCCCACGCCTCCCAACGATCTGAAGCAAACCATCTCGGATCCAACCCATCCGCCCCTGCTTTGAGTCAACTTTGACTCTGATCCAACCCAGCCAGCCAGCTATCCAGATCCGCCCCTGCTTCGATCCCAGCTTGCTCCCCATGCTTCCAACCGCCATCCAGATCCGCCCCTACTACCATGGCCGACCCAGGAGTCTCGTAGTGGGCGGCGCTGCTCGCCTCAGCGTTCCTCTTCCCCGTGCCCGATGGTGCGACATTCTCCTACAGGATGGCAGGGTTCCGAGCCGATGGGAGCACCATGGCCCTCCTCCTCTCGCATCTCGTCGGCGGCCGTGCATCCGTCCGTCCGCCGCTGCCTTCCCCCGCCCCGCCGCCATGCAACGAGGGTCGGGGTCGGAGGACGTGGAGGAGATTAAACAAGGAGAGGGAGGAGGCAGGGCCGCGGCGACGCACAACGGCGAGCGCCTACCGCCGACTCCCCCGGCCCCTCCACGCCCGCATCGTCCACGTCTTCCGTCTTAGGTAAAGCCCCCCTCATGTCTCCTTCCTATACCAAGGTCTAGGGCGGGCCTCGAGTCCCCCGCGCGTGCCCGCTAGCCTCTATCTCTCGTTGCTGCTTGCCCCCTTCTCTCCGATTACAGAGCAAGGGGAACAGAGGGCTCAGATTAACTAGGGTTCTGCCCTTCTGCTACCAGAAAAAACAGACAGGTAGACAGATATAGGAGGGGCTTCTGGGTTGATAATGCCTCCGTTAGTTGGATACAAAAATTGTCTAGTGATGCTAATTTTGGTACTCTACTCATGATGTTCGAAATCCATACCCGGATAGGATGCATCGGTTCTATCGTTGAATTGGACTAGTGGGATGGATGCTCTCCTGCCTAAGATGTTCAGATACCATATAAACTAGTCATAGTTCCTACCAACCTTCTGGTTCTCAGTTTGTCTTAGTCTTTGTTCATATGCAGCTGGTGCTTTAGTTTGCAAAGGATGAGGGGATTACACTTGGAGGAGGACACCCACATCTTTGATCTGCTGGAGCCCAAGGAGCAGGAGGTCCTGGTGCTGGAGGATGCACAGGGGAAGACCCATCTCAAGGGCCTCTCCAAGGTTCAGTACTAGTATCAATACTGCCTACTCTGCTCTCACAATGCAGCCTCTTTTCAAATTACACAGAGGATTACAAAAAAATAGGCTTGGGTTAGCTTCATGGATGCCAATTGTTTTTATTTGTCTTCCTTTGCAGGTTCATGTCAGGTCCATTGAGGATTTCACGCAGTTGGGCTGTTTCGATGAGAACTAGGACAAGCAGCAGGTGATACGTCCAAAACGTATCTACAATTTCTGCTTGCTCCATGCCACTTTTGGGTGATATTGCTATGATATTCATACACTTCCATACACTTTTGATCATATTTAGACTAACTTACTAATCCAGTGCACCCCAGTGCCAGTTTCTGTTTTCGGCTGTTTTTGTATTTCAGGTTTTCACGTTTCGAGAACTGCCCAGAAAAATCCAAAAAAATTATATAAAAAATCAGCGTTCCGGAAACAACACTTCGTCCGAAGGGCAGCCTAGGGGGGGCCACAGGGGCTCCAGGCGCCCTGTGGGCGCGCCACCCCCCCCCCTCCCCCCTGGGCCGCGCCGGGGGGGCGCCTGGGCCCCCCGAGGCTCCCCCGATGCCCTACTTTGGCATATATTTAAAGGACCCTCCGAAACCCTCAGAGGAGGAACTCTTTTCGCGATCCCATCTCTGTTCCGCCGCCGCCGCCGCTTCCAAGATCGGGAGCACCAGGAGAACTCTTCCCGGCACCCTGCCGGAGGGGAGGATCACCACCGGGAGCTTCTCCACCACCATGGACGCCTCCCGGATGACTCGTGAGTAGTCTCCCTTGGACCATGAGTCCATGACCAGTAGCTATGTGATGTTCTCCTCCCGTTCTTGTGCTTCACTAATTAGTCCTCGTGAGCTGCCCTACATGATCGAGGCACCTATGTAATCCTTATGTTGTTGCTATGTTGAGTTTGCTGGGATCCGATGGATTATGAGATTATGTTCAGATTGATCTTGAGTAATATATTTGATTCACCTCTTTTATATTTTAGTTCATAAGTAATTCTTGCATGTTCTCCGTTGTTACTTATTGCTTTGGCCGAGTAGTAGGTAGTGACTCCAAGAGGGAACGTTATGCTCGATTGTGGGTTCATGCCCCTCGATGACTAGCTTGAGTGACAGAAACATGAGTCTAGAGGATGTGCTGTTGCCACAAGGGGGGAAACAATGGTGCTTGTGCCCGCGGGTGCAAGGATTGTTTACTTTACGCAAAGTTCTTTTAATGCAGTTGTCTGTTGCATTGAGTTTACACTATGGGTGGGACTCGCAACTTAATACCAGCAAGATGTTCTGGATAGATATCTCAAGGTGGATGATTAGTAGTAGATATTGATGGATTTCGGTCTACTTACTTTGGCGTACCGCCCATGCTTTGAACCTCACCCTTTCTTGCAATGTAGTCAGCATTGGTTTGCGTTCGTGGTCCTGTCAATTGCCCAGCTGTAATTTGTTACCTCACATAGCTGTTTTATCGTCTTTTGGGAGAGAGACATCACTAGTGAACATCATGAGACTCCGGTCCATATTACCATCATTGATCACATCCACTATTTACTTTTCGCTATTTACTACTATTGCAAAAACTATCTATCACTACTATCATTGCTTTTAACCCTTTGTGAACTACAAGGCCGGAGGGATTGACAACCTCTCTGTACTCGTTGGGAGCAAAGTTATTTGTATCTGTGTGCAGGTCCACATTGATTGCTAATTGCGCCGTTAGCAGTTGACACCTACTTGTTGAACCTAGGAGTCTCTGGGGATTCGATCCTTGGCATCTTTGCTAAGGGAAAACACTTCTACTTACTGCATCTTACACCTTCCACTTGGGGTAACTAACGAGGGGTTTGAGGCCCATCAAGGAGTATTTTCTGGCGCCGTTGCCGGGGACTCCACTCTTCAGGATAGGGGAGTTGCATGCTATCTTTTACATTTGCTTTTTAGTCTTGTTAGTTTACTTTTCATTTTTGCTTTAGTTCCTTTTTATCGAAAATCACAAAAATAGTTATCTTGCTTGCTTGCTACTATGGGTTCCACCGAGAACACCAAGTTGTGTGACTTCACTAGTCACAACAACGATGACTTTATCAGCACACCTATCACTACACCTGCCACTTCAGCACCTTCATATGAAATTAAACCCGCTTTACTTAACTTAGTCATGAAAGAAAAATTCTCCGGTGCTGGAGATGATGCTGCTTTACACTTGAACAACTTTCTTGAACTTTGTGATATGCAAAAGTACCAAGAAATAGATGGTAATATTGTTAAGCTTAAGCTTTTTCCTTTCTCCTTGAGAGGAGGAGCTAAAATTTGGTTTCAGTCTTTGCCTAGAAATAGCATAGATTCTTGGGACAAGTGCAAAGATGCTTTTATCGGAAAATACTATCCACCTGCTAAAATTATCCAACTTAGAAGTAACATAATGAATTTTAAACAATTGGATAATGAACACGTTGCCCAAGCTTGGGAACGTATGAAGTCTCTTATCAAGAACTGCCCTACTCACGGTTTGACCACTTGGATGGTTATCCAAACTTTTTATGCAGGTTTGAACTTTACCTCGCGGAACTTGTTAGATTCGGCCGCGGGAGGAACTTTTATGTCAACTACACTTGGTGCTGCCACAAAGCTTCTCGATGAGATGATGACTAACTGATACGTCTCAAACGTATCTACTTTTCCAAACACTTTTGATATTGTTTTGACCTCATTCTTGCATGATTTGGACTAAACTAACCCGGACTGACACTGTTTTCAGCAGAGCTGCCTGTATGGTTTATTTGTGTGCAGGAAAACGGATTTTTAAGCATCTCAGAAAAATCCACGAAAAATCCACGCACCCGAAGAAACCAAATGCCAGAAGTGGGGCCAGAGGGGGGCCAGGGGGTGCCCAGGCGCCCTGTGGGCGCGCCCCCCTGGGCCGCGCCGGGGGGGGCGCCTGGGTGGGGCCCACACCCCCTGGTGCCCTACTTTAGCCCGTATTTTTCCTCCCGACGCAGAAACCCCAGATCGGAAGTCCTTTCGCTGTTTTTCGTCGCGGAGCCGCCGCCACCCTCTGTTCTTCTTCGGGAGGGCTAATCTGGAGGCTGATTTGGCCTCCGGAGAGGGGAGATCGTCGCCATCGTCATCATCATCACCACTCCATCATCCCTCCATGACTTCCCCCTTCATGTGTGAGTAATTCCCTTGCTGTAGGCGAAGGGGATGGTAGGGATTGGATGAGTTAGATCATGTAATAGTTCGTCAGATTGTTGGGGGCATGTTGCCTATCATCTAGTATGGTGTTTATCATCTTTGCTACAACTTGTTATTCTTAATGCTTGACACTTAGGGCCCGAGTGCCATGATTTCAGATCTGAACCATATGTGTTTGCATGAATATATTTGTGTTCTTGATCCTATCTATGAGTTGTATGCACCTGTTACGGTTCGGAACCGGCGATCCCAAAAGTGACAGCTTGGGACACCAAAGGGGATGGCCCGTAGTTTGAGGATTACATGTATCCATTGAGTTCATTGCTTTGTTCCGGTGCTCTTTGACAGGAGCACCTTACTATCCATTAGTTCCTTTTGGCCCCGTTCGTAGCGGGGTGGTAGGACAAAAGATGTTGTGCAAGTTCTTATTGCAAGCACGTACAACTACCTACGGGATACATGCCTAATGTTTGATATTTGCCTAGATGATCATTACTTTTCCGTGTGTCGTGCCCCAAGTTAGAATCTATCTCATCCATGCAGCGCCCAACCATCCATCTCCCTAGCCTACAGTATTTTAAACCTTGCCTGTCACTAGTTGCTACTTCTGCCATTTACTACTGCTATTTACTTTTGCTGTTTACTTTTACTATTACTATCATCACTATCATATCACTGTTACCACTTATCTTTTGTTGCAAGTTAGTATATTTCAGGTGCGGTTGAATTGACAACTCAACTGTTAAAGCTTATAAATACTCTTTGGCTCCCCGTGTGTCAAATCAATAAATTGGGTTATTCTTACCCGCGAAGACTATCTCGATCCCTTACGGTTGAGGGTTATCAAGTACCGTTTTCTGGCGCCGTTGCCGGGGAGCATAGCAATATTTACAAGTCTACTTGAGGTATCCTACCTGCTGCACTTTATTCACTATGGGTAAGAAAGGTGACCCTAAGGTTCCGATCTTACTATCCACTACAAGAAGAGGTACTGCTCTGAGCACTAGTGCTACGCTTGATTCACCTTCTGTTATGAGTAAGTTTGCCTCACCACCACCACATGATGCTCCTACTGAATCTGTTATTATGTATGATACTCTTGATGATGCTTCTACTACTTTTGATGATGATATTAGCTCGCTTGGTTATGCTCTTGAGAAACAAATTACTGCTGCTGCTGAAAAATATGGAATTGAACTTCCTGTTGCTCGCTACCCTATTGGTGAAACTTATGATTATCCTGATTTGAGTAAACTCAAAGAGAGTCTCCTTGATGATGATTACTATATACTTGATGAAGATTTATGCAGGGAACTGACAGAGTTTGCCGGCTCTGACCCTGAAGTTATTAAGAAAATATTTGAAAAACACTCTTTGAAAAACAAAACCGTTCCTAATCCTGAGTTTGCTACATCTCCTATATGCATTGATGATCCTGATTTTGATTTCTCTGTTGATCTTTCACTTATACCTATGGTTGAAGCTGACCCCTTTTATGGCAGAGAAAATGATGATGCTATTGCACACCTAACTAAACTTGGTGAGCTAGGTAGCCTGTTTACCACAGATGAGAAGATACGCTACTTTTATGTGACCAAGCGTCTTCCTTTCTCCTTGAAGGAAGGTGCTAAAGCATGGTATGATTCACTCCCATGCGGTTCTATTAAGAGTCCTCAGGACTTAGCTCACTCTTTTGTTGATAAGTACTTTCCTGCTCATATGCAACATGCTGCTTTACAAAGAATTTATAACTTTAAACAGTTGCAGGATGAGTCCCTCCCTAAAGCTTGGGGGAGGTACTGCGGTCTAATTCGGGCTAGACCAGGACATGAAATTCCTAAGAATGAATTAATCGATATATTCTATGCTGGTCTAACTGATGAGTCCAGGTCCTATTTGGACAGTTGCGCTGGTTGTGTTTTCAGGAAAAGAACACCGGACGACGCGGAAGATTTAATGGGCAGGATTGCCAAAAACCATGAAGATTGGTCCGTCCCTGAACCACCTCCACCAACAAAGAAGAGGGGCATGTTTGTTCTAAGCCCCGAGGATATGCGAGAAGCAAAGAAGTCTATTAAAGAGAAAGGTATTAAAGCTGAAGACGTGAAGAATCTACCCCCTATTGAGAAGCCATGTGAGCCTACTACTCACCCTCCTATGGTAGAGGTACACTCTCTTTTAGATTTCAACGCAAGTGACATCCCTCATGGTAAGCCTCCTGATCAATGTTTAGATGAGTTTGATAATTTTATTATGAAACAGAATCATTTTAATGAGAGGATAGAAAGTCAGTTGCATGATAATTCCCTTGCTGTCAAAAAGTTGCTTGGTGTTTTAGATAGAACAGTTAATGATGTTCAATATCTTGTGAAGCATTTTCATATGGTTCAAACTCAGCTTGATCAAATTTCTAATGTGCAAAGAGATTTGCTTGCTAACAATGCCAAACAAGATAAATTGCAGGCTTTTGGGATTAAGACCCGAGGGGGAACTAGTACTCAAGATCCTCTTTATCCAGAAGGACATCCGAAGAGAATCGAGCAAGATTCTCAAATGCAGGAGGAAGAAATTGTTGTCTCTCCAAATAAGAAGAAGAAACATAAAGAGACTGACAATTCTAATGATCCTATTGCAGATGAAGAGCCAGCTATTGATCCCAACAGTGTATCTATTTCCGATGCTGAGACTGAAGACGGTGTTGAACCTGAAGGTAATGATAATGAGAAAAATGATCCGCCTGAAGTTCGAGAAGAAGAAGCACCTGACAAACGTAAGAGGTACACTAAAGAAGACTTCATCGCAAGAAAACATGGGAAGGAGAAAGAACCATGGGTACAGAAACCCATGCCCTTTCCAGGTAAGTCCATCAAATCTAAAGAAGAAGAGCATTACAATAAGTTTTGTGAATGGATTAAACCTCTTTTTCTTCAAATCCCTTTGACTGATGCTATTAAGTTACTTCCTTATTCAAAATATATGAAAGATATTGTCACTAACAAAAGAAAAGTTCCTAATGATGCAATATCTACTATGCTTGCTAACTATTCTTTCAGCGGAAAGATTCCTGAGAAGCTCGGTGATCCAGGTATACCCACCATTCCTTGCTCCATAAAGAATAATTATGTCAAAACTGCTTTATGTGATCTTGGAGCGGGAGTGAGTGTTATGCCTCTCTCTCTTTACGAGAGGCTTTGTTTAGAGAAACTAATTCCTACAGATATCTCCCTTCAGATGGCTGACAAGTCAACCGTTGTTCCGATAGGTATTTGTGAGGATGTTCCAGTTGAAGTTGCTAATTGTTTAATTCTTACTGATTTTGTTGTGCTCGACATGCCCGAGGATGGGAGCATGTCCATTATTCTTGGTAGACCTTTCCTTAACACCGCAGGTGCTATTATTGATTGCAACAAAGGGAAGGTTACCTTTCATGTGAATGATAAAGAACACACGGTATATTTTCCGAAGAAGACCGACAGGAGGCATGCCCTCAACTCTATAGAGAATATCGAGACCGTGAAAATTGGAGAATGGGACTGTCCACTACATGTGCCTCACAAATACAAAACTATCATGGTAGGGACAATGTCCATCAAGATAAAAGATCAGTGATTACTTCGTAGGAGGTGAGACTTTTTGCTCTATATATCGCTTGTTTGTTGGTAAGACTTGATCAACCTTACTAGTGAACGTGTTTTATATGGATAAAAAGTTGAGCTTGCTATGTTTTCATTTGTTTTTAGTATTGTCCTACTTGCTGTACCAAGTATCTATGTTTTTGAAGCTTCACAATACTACTAACTGCTTCAAGTTTTCAGAGAGTTTCGCAGTTTTTTTGAACTTCGAAAAATTTTCAACAGTGAAGTTTTCAGAAAAATTCCAGAAAAATTATATTAAAAATTTCCACAACGGGAGAGACCCGGAAAGTCCTGGGGCCAGCCAGGGGGGGCCACCAGTGGCCCAGGCGGCCAGTTGGCGCGGCCCAGCCCCTGGCCGCGCCCACAGGGCGCCTGGGGCCCACGGGACCCCCCTCCAGGTACTTCTTCTTCCCCTCTCTCTCTCTTTTTCCAGAAACCCGAGTTCTGGTCTTGTTCTTGATGTTCTTGCTGTTCTTGGAGGCGATTCTTCGATCTCCCTCTACAGCCCATCATTTGAGCTGAAATTGTGAGCAAATACTCCCTGGTATGTGACTCCTCCACCCCTCCAATTAGATTTTTGATTGGTGGCCTCATTTGTGAGTATTTAGTAGTTCTTGGTGCTGTAGAGATGAGCTTGCATGCATGTGTAGAAAGTTGTTTTCCAAGTTTTGATGCAAGTTTATGCCTTGGGCAAGTGAGTTGAGTAGTTTGCCTTAGCTCACTTTGTTTTAATCCTCATTTTTGTAAATTGTAAAAAAAAATTCAGAAATGAGTTTGTTAGGAAGGGCAAAAGGGTGGCTTGAGAAGAGGAGGCCCGCACGCTCCGATCGAGTCACTAGAGCCGCAGCTTCACCATCGACTGCTAGGGTGAGCTATAATGAGGATCATGTGCCCCTGGAGTTGTTGGAAGACACAAGTCCAGCACGTGCGATGCCATTTCCATGTGATGAATTCATGGAAGTTGCGGGAATCAAGGATGAGTTTTATAATCTTTGTGCTAATGCAGGTTTGACACGACTCGTCACGAGCCATGTTACTCAGTATCAGAAACTCACCTCCGGTTTCATTAACAGTTTTAGATATAATCCTGATTCAGGTGCTATTGAGTTTAAAATAATAATGATCTTATCACCATGACTCTGGGAAATTTTTGTGAAGTAATAGGTGTGCCGAACGTTGGGAGGACGGCAAGGATGGCCACGCAGCCCTCCGAGCTGAAAACCGTCATCAACTCTCTCTGCAGCATGGGTACGAGGGATATTCATCGGTCGAAGATCTCCAGCATCTTGTTCCCTCACCTCGGGTATTTTGCATATTATATTGCTAGAGGGGTGTTAGCTCGTGACAACACGAGCAGCATTTCTGCTCCGGATATTGCTATCCTGGCAGCAGCCCTCTCAGGGAGGTCTGATTATAATATTGGTACCCTCATTGCTCGACGCCTTGCTATGAACGGTAACAAGGGGGACTTATATGGTGGCATTTACGCCACACTTATCTTAGAGCATCTTGGAGGCACCCCACACCCTGATGATACTCCTTTTACTTATTTAAGCTTTGATCTCGCTGCTATGAAAAGGCATAAGTTTGTTACCATGGGTTCTGAGCTGGATAACCTTGTTTATATCTTGCGTTTCGGAACTACCGCGGAACGCGAGATCCGTCTACCTGCACCTCTTTTGTTTGATTTTTCTCGCAGGAAAGGATGGTCCTTTGATGTTGTCCAGTTCGATGAGTTCATGGTCCAGCATCAGTTCCATAACCCCATGGAGGGGGTTGTGCCCGACGAGGAGAGGCACGGTGAGATACCACATTTTCAGGATGAGACCGCCACCGAGTTTGGTGAAGGGTCTTCCTCTGTTTGGCGCTCGGAACCTTCCTCGTGGGAGACTCCGAGGAGTTCGGTGTACGCGCCATCATCCTTTTACGACCCTTGGTCTCACCACCATACCCCTGGAGCAGGAGGCTCCTGGGGGCAGTAGCTGCTACCAACTTAGGCCAAAAGCCTAAGCTTGGGGGAGTGCGTGCCCTTCTCACTTTTCCGTTGTATTATCCGTTTTATTCACTTTGATCTTTTCGAAGTTTTTACCCGTTCTTCTTTATTCCTCTATTTGCAAAAACAACAAAAAGATTTTCTCTTTCTTTTGCTTTTTGTTCAACTTTTGAAAAACTCAAAAAGATTTCCTTTCTCTCTTTAGTTTGCTTTGTTTTCAGAGATCAGCTCGAGTCCGTGATGGCATTTGATTATATTTCCTACGTTCGATCGTGCAAGTGACAAGCAGTAATGACGAAGATCGACTGAAAGGAAGCAACAAGGAAGACCGGTATGAACTCTTTCTGTTTCTACTTTTGTACATATGCCTGTACTTATGATCTAGAGACCAGCTTGTAGCGACATAGTGCTATGTTTACAATGCTCTTTCAGTGGTTCATGCTTTCCTTGTGGCTAGTCCCGAATAACTAGAGTACATAATGTGTTATTGAAATGATCTACATGCATCGCACTGTTCATAGTCTGGCATACTAAGGTGGTATTTCCCTTTAGAGAATTTTTGGATTGACTTGGCACATGCTTACACATGTTTAAGACTAAAAAGTCTACCTTGCCTTGATGATCTTTGAGTATTAGAATAGTTATATCACTTTCATGCCCGATTCAATGTTGCTTTGTCGCTCTGCATGATTATGACCGTTATTCCTCTCTAGTTGGTCGCTTCCCAGTCTTTTGCTAAACCTCCACCCGTACTAAGCGGAATGACTGCTTGTGCATCTAAAACCTCTAAACCTGTTATGCCATATGAGTCCACTATACCTTCCTATACATGGTATTTACCTGCCATTCCTAACGAAGACTTTCATGTACCATCTCGAAATTAATCAAAAGCATTTCTCTTTTTGTGCCTATGTTTTAGCTCATGAGGAAGTAGTAGTTAATTCATAATCTTTTTAAGTTGGACAGGTTTCACCCCTGGATTGCATGTATAATGTGCGAACCCCTAATATGAAAAGGGACTGGCATTGAGTGCGCCCGGCTCAAAAAGATAATATAACAAACAAACCCTCCTTCACGCTTTGTTCATGAGAAATCAGAAAACTTTGGCAGTGATAAACAAAGGTGACTAAGAGGATGTGATCGTCCTCATGCGGGAGCCGTTCCTCGGGACTTGTCTAGCTTAAAAAGTGATTGAGTTATCTGCTAGCATTCGTTGACGAAATATGCACCTCTCAAAAACATATTTACTTCTGTTTTTAAAACCAAGAGCTCTGGTACATGTTTAGTTTTTGTTTCCGATCACGGGTTTTCAACTTTGCCAATAAAAGCCACGGTTCGAGAGTCTCATCTCCTTTCTTCAAAGCACTGACTAGGAGAGCATAATTGTCATTCTGAGTGTAATGTGCATTGTCCCAAAGTATTACATTGTCTTCTGCATACTTGTGATATGATTTATTCTGAAATTCTTAGCTCTAGTCTCCTTTAAAACTCTGGAGGAGTCTCTGCATTTATGTTTTGCTTCACTCATGGAGGCTAGCGAGATACCACCTTAATATGCTCAAGCTATGTGCAATGTGATCTTGTCTTGATTCTCAGTAATATATTATTTACTCTTAATTATTTGTGACTGGTCACTTGAAAGAAGGATTGCTCCTTGCATTGTTCTCATAAGTACTGTTTTAATACTTGCTGAACTCTTTTCGTAGTACATGCTTATATACATCTAATGAAGCAAAAGAGTTTGTCAAAGTTTTCTTTGTCGCGTCCAGTTTGTTGAACTGAATTGCTTGAGGACAAGCAATATGCTAAGCTTGGGGGAGTTGATACGTCTCAAACGTATCTACTTTTCCAAACACTTTTGATATTGTTTTGACCTCATTCTTGCATGATTTGGACTAAACTAACCCGGACTGACGCTGTTTTCAGCAGAGCTGCCTGTATGGTTTATTTGTGTGCAGGAAAACGGATTTTTAAGCATCTCAGAAAAATCCACGAAAAATCATGAAAAATCCATGCACCCGAAGAAACCAAATGCCAGAAGTGGGGCCAGAGGGGGGGCAGGGGGTGCCCAGGCGCCCTGTGGGCGCGCCCCCCCCCCCTGGGCCGCGCCGGGGGGGCGCCTGGGTGGGGCCCACACCCCCTGGTGCCCTACTTTAGCCCGTATTTTTCCTCCCGACGCAGAAACCCCAGATCGGAAGTCCTTTCGCTGTTTTTCGTCGCGGAGCCGCCGCCACCCTCTGTTCTTCTTCGGGAGGGCTAATCTGGAGGCTGATTTGGCCTCCGGAGAGGGGAGATCGTCGCCATCGTCATCATCATCACCACTCCATCATCCCTCCATGACTTCCCCCTTCATGTGTGAGTAATTCCCTTGTTGTAGGCGAAGGGGATGGTAGGGATTGGATGAGTTAGATCATGTAATAGTTCGTCAGATTGTTGGGGGCATGTTGCCTATCATCTAGTATGGTGTTTATCATCTTTGCTACAACTTGTTATTCTTAATGCTTGACACTTAGGGCCCGAGTGCCATGATTTCAGATCTGAACCATATGTGTTTGCATGAATACATTTGTGTTCTTGATCCTATCTATGAGTTGTATGCACCTGTTACGGTTCGGAACTGGCGATCCCAAAAGTGACAGCTTGGGACACCAAAGGGGATGGCCCGTAGTTTGATGATTACATGTATCCATTGAGTTCATTGCTTTGTTCCGGTGCTCTTTGACAGAAGCACCTTAATATCCATTAGTTCCTTTTGGCCCCGTTCGTAGCGGGATGGTAGGACAAAAGATGTTGTGCAAGTTCTTATTGCAAGCACGTACAACTACCTACGGGATACATGCCTAATGTTTGATATTTGCCTAGATGATCATTACTTTTCCGTGTGCCGTGCCCCAAGTTAGAATCTATCTCATCCATGCAGCGCCCAACCATCCATCTCCCTAGCCTACAGTATTTTAAACCTTGCCTGTCACTAGTTGCTACTTCTGCCATTTACTACTGCTATTTACTTTTGCTGTTTACTTTTACTATTACTATCATCACTATCATATCACTGTTACCACTTATCTTTTGTTGCAAGTTAGTATATTTCAAGTGCGGTTGAATTGACAACTCAACTGTTAAAGCTTATAAATACTCTTTGGCTCCCCGTGTGTCGAATCAATAAATTGGGTTATTCTTACCCGCGAAGACTATCTCGATCCCTTACGGTTGAGGGTTATCACTAACTATTCCCAATGGCACACCGAACGCGCTCCAACAGGTAGGAAGGTAAACTCTGTCGAGGAGATTTCCTCCCTCAATGAAAAAGTTGACTTGATCATGTCTCTACTTTCGAAGCAATCTACTGTTGATCCTCGTGATGTTCCTTTAAATTCTTTGATTACTCAAGAACAAGTAGATGTGAATTTTATCTCTAGAAACAATTTTAACAACAATGCTTATAGGAGTAACTTTGGTAACAATTCTAGACCGTTCCCCTCTAACTCTTATGGGAACAACAATGCTTATCCTAGTACCAAGAACTCCAATACTGAACTAGAGACTATGCTTAGAGATTTCATCACTACCCAAAAAGCCTTTAATAAGAATGTAGAAGAGAAACTACATAAACTAGATGATCTTTCTTTTAAGGTAGACCACTTAGCCAATGAGGTAAAATTGCTAAAAATTGAAACTTCTCCTCTTAAGGAGAGGGAAGTCATCCCTATTAATGCTACTCAAGTACAAATTAATGAAAATATTAGGATGATGGCTAAGCTAAAAGAAAGATGGGCTAGAGAAAGGGAGGAAGAGGAAAGAATTAAGAGCCTTCCTACCCACCACACTGTTGCTACTATCCAAGTTATTGAGGATGTTCACACTCTTAGCACCCAATGTACTCCTGGTCCCAATGAACCTATTAATGGTGATGCTATGACTATAGAAGCTACCAAACAAGTGAACCTTAAGGACACCACTACCACTTTACTTGATGCTCGTGACCTTGATTTTGATAATTGCACTCTTACCGAAGTTATTGATTTCCTTCACAAGATGTCTAGAGATCCCCGCACTAGCACGCTTAACCTTGCCTTCACAGAGCATATCACTAATGCTCTCATCAAAGCTAGGGAGGAGAAACTTAGAGTAGAAGCCTCCATACCTAGAAAGCTAGAAGATGGTTGGGATCCTATGATAAAAAATTATTTGAATGACTTCTCTTGTTATGCATTATGTGATGTTGGTGCTAGTACTTCTATTATGCCCAAAAGACTATATGATATGCTTAAATTGAAACCTTATGATTCTTGTTCTTTTGGTGTTCGTCTCGTTGATTCTTCCATAAAGAAACCTTTGGGGATGATCGATGATGTTCTTATTGTTGTCAATGATAATTATGTGCCCGTTGATTTCACTATTATGGATATTGAATATGATCCTTCTTGTCCAATTATTTTGGGACGTCCCTTTTTGCGCACCGTTGGTGCTGTCATTGACATGAAAGAGGGTAATATAAAATTTCAGTTTCCTCTCAAGAAAGGGATGAAACACTTCCCTCGAAAGAAGATCAAGTTACCTTTTGAGTCCGTTGTACGGGCTAGCTATTCTTTTACTCTTGATAAAACTTGATCTATGCATTATGCCTAGCTTAAAGGCATAAAAGAAAGCGCTTTTGGGAGGCAGCCCACATGAATAAAAATTTTGCTTTTGATGTGTCTTGATGTTGTTTACTGCTGTAGCATCATCATTGTATCTTTGCTTTTCATATTTGTGCCAAGTATAGCCTCCGATTGCTAGAAAGTTCAAAAGTTGTGAGGTGCTGTCCAGGAAACAGATTCTGTCCTTGGATAGAAAAATTCGTATAAAATCACCAGATCATCTTTTTGGTCTGAATTTTTTCGACAGCGTTCTCTATATAATTTTCTTTCGTGCGTCAGTTCTGAGTTTTTTGATTTGAGTTGCAGAAGTATCCCGAACAGGTCAATTACTGCCTGCTGTTCTGTTTTTCACAGATTCTGTCCTGTTTTGCCTTACCTTCACTTTGCAAATTAAGAACTTGCTTTTTCTTTGCAAAAACCTTTTGGCAATCTTGAGAAACAGTAGAACTTCAAGAATATCCTTGTTTCCAACAAGGTATAATTATTTTATTAAGGGTACTAACCTCGCTAATCAGATTATGATGAGTTGTGTATGAAGGGAGTTTTCAAGTGTGCGAGGGAAGATGATAAAAAGATTCTGGAGTGTCAAGCGCTCAAGCTTGGGGATGCCCCCGTGCACCCCCAAGAAATATTCAAGGAGACTCAAGCGTCTAAGCTTGGGGATGCCCCCGTACATCCCCTTCTCCATCAACACTATCAGTTCGTCTTTCGTTTCGCTATATTTTTATCACTTCATGTGTTATGTGCTATGCTTGGAGCGTCTTGCTTTTAGTTTTCTTTTTAGTTTTTCATAACGAGTCGGAACCCAGCATTCCTTTATGTGGGAGAGAAACACGCTCCACCTCTACCTAGAACATTACATAGAATTTTCATGTCTATCTATGCTGTGTGTGTTCTTTGTCTTTTAATAGCTACTATCATACTCTGCTCTTAGTATTCATGCTTATCTTTCCAAGAGCTTTTATTTAGTTGGTTGCTTGAACTCTCTTTAATTACCATGCTCACCTTATTAAGAGAGTTTGCTTCCGTTGCATGGGTTAATGTGTCTATGATAAAGATGCTACTTTCATGATGGTGCTTAGTAGTTCAGGTTTTCTTTTGGTTAATCTCAAATAGCTGGGGGGTTCCCAATGTGTTATTGGAGTACCAACTTGGTTTGTTTGCCTATGATATGGTATGGTTTAGTAATATCTTCCTTCGAAAATTTATTTTGATTGACTTGGCGTATGCTCACGCATATTCAAGACTGTAAAGAAAGTCTGTCAAGCCTTGATGATCTTTTGTTTCTAAGTAGCGATATAACTACCATGCCTGATTCAATATTGCTTTGTCGCTCTGCATGATTATGACCGTCATTGCTCTCTTAGTTGGTTGCTCCCTGTCTTTTGCTAACCTCCACCTGTACTAAGCAAACTAACCATGCAATACATAGCTCATGGGAAAGTAGCCTAAAAACTATTGTGGTAAAGAATATGTTGCTTATGTATCTTATTTCTTATAAGTTGCTTGCTGAGCGGTAACCATGTTTCTGGGGATGCCATCAACTGTCACACTTTTGTTGAATATCATGTGAGTTGCTATGCATGTTCGTCTTGTCGGAAGTAAGGGTGATTTACCGTGGGTTGAATGAATATGCATATTGTTAGAGAAGAACATTGGGCCGCCAACCAAAGCCATGCATCATGGTGGAAGTTTTAGCTTGGACCTTAATCCTCAAACTCTTATGAGAATATGCTTATGCATTAAAGAGGAGTCCATCATCTATTTTCTATGTTGTCCCGGTATGGATGTCCTCAAGTTGAGATCTATCAAAAACGAGAAATCAAATGTGATCTATCTCCTTGGACCTTTGTACAGGTGGCATAGAGGTACCCCTTTGTGACACTTGGTTAAAACATATGTAATGCAATGATAACCCATGGGGATCCGAGCTAATTAGGACAAGGAGCGAGCACTATTGGTATTCGATGCATGAGGCTTGCAACTTATAGGATGTTTTATGCATGACACATATGAAGTACTACTACCGTTGACACAATTGCTTCCATGTTTTCAAAATAAAAAGCTTTAGCACTTAACCTTTCTTTTACGTTTATGTTGAAGCACCAACTACTGAGGGCATGATTGTCATTCTGAGTGAAATGTGCATTGTCCCAAAGTAGCATTGTCTTTTGCATGATTGTGATATCGTTTATTCTGAAATGATTGTATCTAGTCATCACTTAAACCTTGAAGGTGCCCTTGCATTTATGTTTTGCATCACTAAAGGGGGCAAGCTAGATATCACTTTATCATATTTGCACATCATGTTCATTGCAAATCTTTTTGATGTTTCAGTTTCATATTGTAAAACTTTCAGTCATTTGTGATTTTCTCTTGAGGCAACTTAATTACTATAGAATCATTGTCTCAGTAAGCTTTTGTCATATGACTATAAAAAAGTCCTATATGGTTAATAGCATGTCACCACAGAAATTATTCTTGTTATCATTTACCTACTCGAGGACGAGCAGGAATTAAGCTTGGGGATGTTGATACGTCCAAAACGTATCTATAATTTATGCTTGCTCCATGCCACTTTTGGGTGATATTGCTATGATATTCATACACTTCCATACACTTTTGATCATATTTGGACTAACTTACTAATCCAGTGCACCCCAGTGCCAGTTTCTGTTTTCGGCTGTTTTTGTATTTCAGGTTTTCATGTTTCGAGAACTGCCCAGAAAAATCCAGAAAAATTATATAAAAAATCAGTGTTCCGGAAACAACACTGCGTCCGAAGGGCAGCCTGGGGGGCACAGGGGCTCCAGGCGCCCTGTGGGCGCGCCCCCCCTGGGCCGCGCCGGGGGGGCTCCTGGGCCCCCCGAGGCTCCCCCGATGCCCTACTTTGGCATATATTTAAAGGACCCTCCGAAACCCTCAGAGGAGGAACTCTTTTCGCGATCCCATCTCTGTTCCGCCGCCGCCGCCGCTTCCAAGATCGGGAGCACCAGGAGAACTCTTCCCGGCACCCTGCCGGAGGGGAGGATCACCACCGGGAGCTTCTCCACCACCATGGACGCCTCCCGGATGACTCGTGAGTAGTCTCCCTTGGACCATGAGTCCATGACCAGTAGCTATGTGATGTTCTCCTCCCGTTCTTGTGCTTCACTAATTAGTCCTCGTGAGCTGCCCTACATGATCGAGGCACCTATGTAATCCTTATGCTGTTGCTATGTTGAGTTTGCTGGGATCCGATGGATTATGAGATTATGTTCAGATTGATCTTGAGTAATATATTTGATTCACCTCTTTTATATTTTAGTTCATAAGTAATTCTTGCATGTTCTCCGTTGTTACTTATTGCTTTGGCCGAGTAGTAGGTAGTGACTCCAAGAGGGAACGTTATGCTCGATTGTGGGTTCATGCCCCTCGATGACTAGCTTGAGTGACAGAAACATGAGTCTAGGGGATGTGCTGTTGCCACAATGGGGAAAATAACGGTGCTTGTGCCCGCGGGTGCAAGGATTGTTTACTTTACGCAAAGTTCTTTTAATGCAGTTGTCTGTTGCATTGAGTTTACACTATGGGTGGGACTCGCAACTTAATACCAGCGAGATGTTCTGGATAGATATCTCAAGGTGGATGATTAGTAGTAGATATTGATGGATTTCGGTCTACTTACTTTGGCGTACCGCCCATGCTTTGAACCTCAACCTTTCTTGCAATGTAGTCAGCATTGGTTTGCGTTCGTGGTCCTGTCAATTACCCAGCTGTAATTTGTTACCTCACATAGCTGTTTTATCGTCTTTTGGGAGAGAGACATCACTAGTGAACATCATGAGACTCCGGTCCATATTACCATCATTGATCACATCCACTATTTACTTTTCGCTATTTACTACTATTGCAAAAACTATCTATCACTACTATCATTGCTTTTAACCCTTTGTGAACTACAAGGCCGGAGGGATTGACAACCTCTCTGTACTCGTTGGGAGCAAAGTTATTTGTATCTGTGTGCAGGTCCACGTTGATTGCTAATTGCGCCGTTAGCAGTTGACACCTACTTGTTGAACCTAGGAGTCTCTGGGGATTCGATCCTTGGCATCTTTGCTAAGGGAAAACACTTCTACTTACTGCATCTTACACCTTCCACTTGGGGTAACCAACGAGGGGTTCGAGGCCCATCAGCAGGCCACCAAGGCTTCTTATACCCAGCAGCAACCTACTGCTCGTAGATTATTTTGATAACTTTAGGCCTTCATTTTCTCATCTGCCATTGACACAAGCACTTTTATCATGTTAGTAATGTCTGTAAATAGCATGACTATTGCTTAGCTGCTATATGCCTGTTTTCTCTGGAAAAACCGAGACATGTTTGAGCTAACGCTGACTGAGATAGTATAGTAATCAGTAAAAAATGGTTTGAACAATAGTAACATCTTGGTAGGTAATTAGTATCATGTCCATGTTGTTGTTGGCTAAATTGTAATGGTTATTCAGTATATACACTCAAACTTGCTCATGACTCTGCGTTGCACGGTGGCATGCAGGAACGGGATCCAGCACTGGAAGAACTGCTGGCAGGATGGTGTGCTGGGCACCAACTGATTTTCTTATAAGAGGTACAGCGCCACATTGATTTTCTTATAAGAGGTACAGCGCCACATTCACTTAATTGCTCGATTGTGTGGTTCAGCGCTGCAGGATCTTAGGAAGATGCTGGACGAAGGGAAGGAGCTCGGGATGCCGGACGGCGTGCTGATAAACGGCAAGGGCCCGTACCGGTACAACAACAGCCTTGTGCCGACCGGCATTGAGCACGAGACCATCAATGTGTATCCTGGTAATTCGTTGCCCCTATCATAGCACTACTGCTACTTGCATTCTGGGTTGGCAACTTGCATCACTTTTCTTGGAAGCTCAATGACAAGAATCCCTCACAGAAGAAAAAAAACTTGACAAGTGGAGGAGCAGGTTGCGCAAGTTGCGTCGCTTTTATTCAGAGCTCTGTCTTCTCCTTGGATAAGAATCTTGTTTCGGAGAATTAGAGTGGTGTGGTTCCAGAAAAGATGAAGAGAATAGGAGTGGCGCAAAAAAAACTACAGATGCATACTCTCATACAAACTCACATATCAACGTACCCATGCACATACTACCCATGGCTGTATCTAATATGCTTGTAAATATGATCTACAATCTCTTGGAACTCGAATTTGTCTCTGGTCGCTCCTCAGTATATATATGCAATGCAATAATTGATCTTATCTGACATTAGCTTATGCTCTTGTATCACATATAATTACACATGTTGTTCCTTACATTTTTGTTCAGAGCACAAACGACATCTGATGTTCAGACCATAAATTGAGTACTGTGTAACATTATGGTCTATGCCTTTTCTTTTTTTAAGCATCCCTGGTTCCATTATATCATAATGAAACCAGAGTAGTACAAAGTCCAGCTAAATTAGTTACTGTGAAGCACTATCGAATGTTGTTCTTCCCTGCTCTTACCGGCGTGCTTTTAATTCCGCGTGTGTCTTTGTAGTTGAAGGAGTTCATTCTGGGCAGCCGGAGGCTTACGAGTTCAAGATCGGCGACCAGTTTTTTCGGAGGCCTGTAGACCCACCCCTGGACCAAGTTATCGCGATGCTACAGAAGCACAAGGATAAGTCTTAAGATGAAATCTAGCTAGCTGGCTACAGTATGCCTTATGCTCTCATTGATTTATTTCTTTTGCGCTCTTTTACAGTTCTAAATTGATGAGTGAGTGAGCAGGTAGCAGCTAGTTAACTGCCTCTAGATAACCCTATTATGGGATGTGTGGTTGTGCATGCGTTCTGCATTGTCAAATGTGTTTTCAGTTGTGACATGTCATATGCAATGTTGTTCATAGTTTTTATATTTGTTGTCATGCGATGCGGTCACTGAATTGCTCAAATTTGCTTGCCAAGTACTATGTAGTGTTGTTCTATGCTAGGCTACCATTCATAGAGTCTGAGCAGTTGTTGTTACTTACTATACGTTGCATTGTAGTTTTGCTGGAGATTTTGCTTGAGACCCACTTGGATTCACGCACTTTGTTCTTTCTGATGGTTTGGTTCGGTTTGCTAGATCTATACTGCTGGTGCTTAAAATTGTACATGTCTGTATTCTGAATGAACTCCTTCTTATAGTTCTTTTCATTTCTATGATCAATTTAGTTAGAGTTGCACATGTCAGTATACTATATACCAAAAAATCCCAGCTAGTGAGAACATTTTAGTCACAACATGAACACATACTTGTTAGTGTTAGTCATACTATTTATGTACATGGCATTTGCTGTTCATTCTTGCTTATAATTTATTGGATCCCTCATTGGCTATTGTTTGATGTTCTAAACACATTCTTATTCTTATATGTTCATTCTTATTTTTTGCACAGGTGAAGTGCGAATCCAAGTTCGAAGCTGTGAAGTCCATCTGCAAAGAGTAGCATATTATGTGTTGTAATTGTAGGCATATCTGGGTTGTAGTATACTGTAACGATTGTAATAGACTAATGTAGTGTTGTTTTGGACGAATTTCGTTTTGGATGAATTATGTGTTGTAGTCTGTTCGAAATAATTATTGTGTATGTGATTTGAATACATGTGAAACGGAAATCTAACAAGAGGGGGGTCCAAGTTAAGATTGTTTAACAAATTTCGAAATTTTTGATGTGTCGGACCAATTTTGAGATAAGCATGACAAGTGGGACCAATCTGATTGGTGGGACCAGCTGCCAAATAAAATGGTTATTTATTTACTGTTAAATTGAAATATGAATAATATGACCCTATCAGGTGGGATCCATGTGACAAGTGGACCCCTTTTTATATAAAAGAAGAAAAATAAAAATTGTTGAGATAAAGGCCTGGCCCAAAAATAAAAAGGCTATAATGTTGGGCCTGGCCCATGTGGCTGTCCAGAATTAATAGGGAAAATATATAAAAGGCCGAATTGTTGGGCTAGGCCCATGTAGAACAGCCAATTGGACCGGGCTGATTCTTGTGCCACATCAGCTTGCCACGCTGGATGCCTACGTGGTCTGGGGAGGCTGATAGTGACCAAAACACGATAGTAGGCATATTTTGGTCATAAACGTCTATGACCTTCTCACACAGAAGGTCGCTAATGTCAGTTTATGACGGCCAGCTTTTGACCTTATGTTTTTGGTCATAAAAAGGTCATAAATAGAAATTTGTGACCATTCAGTGATCAATAGTAGTGGTCACAAGTTGACATATTTCTTGTAGTGAAACACCAAGGAGTAGCATTCCAGTAAAGCAACCCTATGAGAATAAATAGATAATCTTATAGATATTACAAACTCAGGTTCCATATTTTCATGATTTGGAACTCCATCAGAATGATAGAGCAAATTGTTCTCGAAACCATATGAAAAATCGTCAAACTTCAACCATGTTACACTCACATGTTAAAGCAGAAAACATTTTACAGGTCCAGAACTGCTATTTATCAAAATGTAACTTTCTAACGGACGAGGACAATGTGGCTTCTTGTTGAACTCCATGTAGATGACATGTAAATCCGCCTTGGGTGAAAGGAGAAGGCATGGCCGAAGGCTGCCCCGTACACATCTGTTGAGAATGTTAGCATGGATGCATTAACATATCCGCCTTCAATCAACAGAGAAGCCATGGTCGAAGGCTGACCATACACATCACTTGATAATGTTGGCATTGAGGCAGTAGCATATCCGCCTTGGATCAAGGAAGAACCTATGGTCGAAGGTTGCCAATGAACACCATTTGCAAAGTTTATCATAGCGTCGATGCTACTAGCATTAAGGTCCTACATCATGGAAGATGAAATAGTTTAAAACAACAGATTAAGTACAATATGAAAGGAAAATAATGAGTACAAGCCATGTCTTGCGATCAATTCGGATCATTGTGTTCCTCTCTATTTTCTGTTGCATTCTTTGGATCTCCTATAGTCAGACGTGAAAACTAAAAAAAAATGACTATAGAAACATATACTGGATAATAGCTTTGCTAGATTGGGTATAATCGATCAATACCTTTCTTTTTAGAATTTTTCTTTTTCTTTCCTTTCTTCCTTTCAAGAGAGATTTTCTATCGTTTAGTCTTTGCGCCTTTTACCACCAGAGGAACTCTAAACGATACAATACCTTTTAATGTCTCTGCAACACACTCAGTCGAAACTAGCGGAAGCTCGTTGGATTTTTCTTTCATCTTGCTAATAGAATTATCTGCTGCCAAGTCCAACTTATATTTGGCTTTCTCCAAATCATCAAGAAGCTCTTTCACTGCCGAACATTTCAATGCAACAGATGTTGCCTTCCGTGAGATACGGGCCGCTTGTGTTTTCAAATTTTCCGTAGCAGTTCCTTGCTTCTCAATAAAGAAGCCTCTCTTTGCATATTTTGTCCATCTGTTTAGTATATATTGTGATGGCAAAATGAAAACATCGTTCATGTTGATGACTTTGAAAGCATGCTTGCACAACCAACCTATCAGATATACATTTTATGTTTAATCAGTTTGTATTAAAAATCAAATTGCAATAAAAAATACAGCATCACCAAAGCATGTGTAATCCTTAATGGACTGACCATCTGCCCCAAAAAAATTAGCTATCTGACCATCCTTTAATCTACTTGAATCGCATAAAAAATGTTGGATCCTCCCTCTGCTTATTCTTCAAGTATTGTAACAGTGTTTTTGCATCATTGGATTCTAAATACTTCTTCCTTTCCTTACCAATCTCATTATTGCAATCCATTTTTGAGAATGGCACTTTGTCGACTCCTCCATAGAACGCTACCATGAAATCATACACCTGAGATGGCTTCATCCGAGTTTCACGTATCTGGCCAATTAGCGCTTTGTCCGCTTATACAACACGTCGTTGGGACCTCAGCTTGTGTAACTTATTGGGACTAGCAAGATAATGATTGTGATCGGTTACAACCTTTTGCACTATACAAATCCCCTCTCTACTGACACTAAATTGAACACGAGCCTGACAACCTGTTCTTTTAGTGGCCTTTGATGATTCGGGTTCTCGTTCTCCTTGATTATTGCAAACTATATATTTATGGTATATAGCTCCATCATGGCGGCGCTTTGTCTGGCTCTTTCTGATACTAAATCCGATCTTGCCGGCATACGTGGTGTACATGTCGTATGCTTTCTACCCTGAATCGAATGACTTTCCCACTTCGGGCACGATCAAAGCTTGCCCAACTTTATCAACCACCTACAGTAAAAAAGTGTTGAGAATTAAATTTACATTACCACAATGTAAAATATATATTATGTTCTTCTTCACAACACATTAATTTTACATTAGGTGCGTCATGGACGGAATACTTTGTTTTGAATAAGCTATTGCACTTTTAAGCCAAATATGAGCAAATCATTGTTTACAAAAATTATTAATATGTCATCCTCAAATTGTTCATTAATCATTACGGAGAAACATCTTATCTTGACTTCATGATCTAGTGTTTGGCATGACAATGTACTGTACACATGCAAGCTGAGATTGTTGTAATGGATAATCTCGAAGAACTAGGCAACGGCGATACCTGTTGTATCTCCTCTCCGTCAGCTCCACGACCACTGTCGATCACATCGTCCTCCTGGCCTCTTTCTCTAGTCATGTTGGTTGTGTCATACTCCTGGTCTTCTGTTACGTGCGGTGGCGGCAAGTCTAAGGGAGTCGTGTTTCCCTTAGCATTTGATGCATCAAATAGTTGCCATAGAAACAATAAAAAAACACAATGTTGAACCCGATGGAAATTCTCCTTTCGAATTATTGTATGATGCCTATATAGGTTGACACGCGACTTGCCACTGTAGGCAGGTTATCGACTCTGTCGACGACTACACACCAATCTCTATTCATTCTCCTCTTCTCACTCACCGAAACCTCCCCCCACCCCAATTCCATGCGGTCGCGCGTGCAACAAGAGCTGGTGGCAGGGCATGCCATGAGCTCGATCGCGCACATGGGAGGAGCGAAGGAGCTCGACCATACGGAGGGTGGTTATGGATGTGATCGATCACAGGTGTTGGAGGAGGGATCTAGGGTCGTTGGCGTCGTACCCACTCCTGCCCGACGCATGCCATGGCCTCACCCCCTACCCTTCCCGTTCCCAATGCATGTCATTGCCAAGCATTAAGCATTCCATGGTACTCCCTCCGTTCTCAAATATTTGTCTTTCTAGACATTTCAAATGGACTACAACATACGGATGTATGCAGACATATTTTAGAGTGTAGACGTACAAGGATACACATGGATACACATTTGACCATGGAACACATGCATGCATGCATGGCCCCGACCGACCGGCAGAAGCTACGGCCCATTGCACCCGCGCATGCACTCGCCCGTGCAGGTGATCCGGCACATCTTACTTTGGTTTTCCGGGCACTCTATACATTTCACAAATAACGCACAAGTGGCATCGCATTCGGCGGCGCCGCAGTCACAGCCGTCGCCGGTGCAGTTGGCCGTACACTCGTCGACGGCGGTCGTGCAGTCGTGGCAGAGGCGAGGTTGAACCAGTAGGCAAGGGCATTTCTCGTTGGCGGAGGCCATGCACAACGATCTGCAGGTCGAGCTCCCGAACGATTGAGCACAGGCCCCGCACGATACCGCCGGCGCCGGTAATGAGGTCGGTGCGGGTGGCGGTGCCCCCTGTGCTGGCGGCGGCGGTGCCGGCCCCAGCGACGGACAGCGGCCCGACGAAGGCAGGACCAGCATGGCGAGCATGGCGGCGACGGCGGCCGCCTGGAGGGCGAGGCCGGCTGAGCCTGCTGAAGCCATTATTAGAGAAGAAGAGAGACTTACACAGGAAAAACTGTGAAGTGAAGATCGACTTAGCCGGTGTGCGCTGCGCATGAACTACTAGTAGGGGAGGAAGGCACAGCCACTTATAGGCACACCCAGAGATCATACTTGTAGCTAGATATCATGTACAAAAACAATGCATCAAGTCGCATTTCGTGCATGTTACAAGCAGTTGACATGCATGAAGAAAGAATCAAGTTGCACCTCGAGATCTGCGACGCCCATGTTACAAAGTTGACATGTGGATAGCTTGGTAGTACTTGTCTTGACCGGGCACGATTCCTGGCATTGACTTTCTTTTTGCTTGGCTTGAATCTCCATGGACAGGAACACCTACTTGGTTAATTACTCGAATGTCTTGTCTCTCAAAACCTTACTTTTGAGGACAATTTTGCACGGAAAATATGTAGAGCACAAATAGGGGGAAGTGCCTTTCTACACCCAGGAGCAAATGCTCCTGGTGTGAACAGTGCAATAAAAAAATTAAAAATAATTCAAAAAATTCTGAAATTTTTTAAGGACATACTTTCGCAAATGTTTGTCGTGCATGTGCAATTTCATCATGAATTCACATTGGTGCAAGTCGTGCCGAAAAAAACAAAATCAAAGCTCCAAAATGCTTTTGTAAGACTCCCTCCGTCCGGAAATACTTGTCATCAAAATGAATAAACGGGGATGTATCTAGATGTATTTTAGTTTTAGATACATCTCTTTTTCACCATTTTGATGACAAGTATTTTCGGACGGAGGGAGTAACATTTTCAGACCATTGATTTTGTTTTTTTATCTCGCCTTCCACCAATGTGATTTTGTGACGAAATTTTGCATGCACAAGTAACATTTGTGAAAGTATGGCACAAAAAAAATTCAGATTTTTTTTTGATATTACTGTTCACACCAGGAGCATTTGCTCCTGGATGTAGAAACTCCACGTCCCCAAATAGGGTGCTATTGTTCCCTACAAGAGGACCATTCAAGGGAACTGCACCACTAGAGAGTGTTTCCTCAAAAAATCACTCCTTAGAAACGTTTAGAAATACTAATGCTATAACTGAGAGATTTGTCATGCTACTACAGCAGAGAGATTTGTCATGCTAAGAAGAAGAAGAAATTGACATGCTACAATAAAAAATACTCCTTCTGTCTCATAATGTAAGACGTTTTACAAGCTAACATTGTCAGATGGAGGGGGTATTTGGCATGTGTTTGTTGAGATTTCGCCACGCTGCAGTAGAGACAATTGTCATGCATTTCAGAGATTTGCCATGTGGCTACAAAAAAAGGGGGAATTGTCATGCATTTCGGAGATTTCAGAGAATTGTAATGACCATGCACCTAAGAGCATCTCCAACAGGCGCCTAAAAAGTTGTTTGTTTTTTGGGCGCCGAACAGCTCCAACAGAAGCTGTAAAATTATGCGTGCGCTAAAAAGTTTTGGGCACGCGCTGAAAACGCCATAGCGCGCACTATATTTTGGGCTCCGGATTGGGCGCGTTTCACAATTTGCACTGCGTGCTTTTTTAGGCGCGTGTTTTTAGGCGTCTGCTAAAGCAATGTTTGTCCCGGCGCACTAAAAGTGCTACAGTGGCGCGCTATAAATTTTATTGGGCGTGAATTTTTTGTGCGGTTGTTGGAGATGCTCTAAGGCTATTGCTCCAAGGCTGCTTGCCTTGTGCGCCTTTCACTTCCAAAGAGGCCCTCTATGACAACATGTGGATGCGAGACCTGCCCAGACTGAACTCTGAGTAGCTTCTGGATGATCTGATTGCCCTCAATCGGTCACCCTCTCAAGACACCCAGCTTTACAAAAAAAACTGTCCCTGAACCATTTGGTCAAGTTCGAAGCCACAAAAATTTAGACTTAATTTGTTTCTGCTATTTTTTTGAGCTTACTGTTCTTCGGAGGTGTGACGCACCCCGGTTTAGCCACGACTTTTCCATAATATAGTATATTTTTATGTCGACTGCAAATCTATTCAACTTTAAATACGTATTAGGCAGTACATGTTAACTGTTCCATGAAAGTTAAGGATTTCCATACATATTACTTTATTACTCACTCCGTCCCAAAATAAGTGAGTTGTACAAAGTTGAGACACTAGTTGTATAAAGTTGAGATACATATTTTGGGACCGAGACAGCACCAATAAAGCATCTCATACATGGATACACAAGCATACAGTGGTGACCATGCAATACAGGCTAGACTATGGCCCGTTGCACTTGCTCATGCACGCGCTCCTGCAGCTGGTCAGGCAACCCTGCTGTTGCCCGTGCACGCACCAGCTGCAATCATTGTAGGAACAAGTGTCGGCGCATGCCTTCTCGGCGGCGGCGGCGCCGCAGTCGCAACCGCCGTCGGTGCAGTTGGCCGTGCACATGTCGGTCTCGTCGGTCTTGCACTTGTCGCAGCGACCTTGAACCAAAAGGCAACCGCATGTCTCGGAGAGGGGGGCTATGCACAACGAATAGCACGCCTGGCTCCCGACCGAGTAACAGTCCCCGCATGATACTCGCGGTGCCGGCGCCGGCGCTGGCGCCGGTGGTATCGGTTCGGGTGGCGGTGGCGCATGTGCCGGCGGCGACGGTGGTGGGGGTGCCGGCCCTAGCGACGGACAGCGGCCAAACGAAGGTAGGACCAGCATGGCAAGCATGGCGACGACGGCCGCCGCCTTGAGAGCGAGGCCGGCTGAAGCCATTAGAGAAGAAGACACAACAGGATGAACTATGAAGTGTGCTAGTGTACGCCGAGTATGAACTAGCAGGAGAAAGCACAGTAATTTATGGGCACGGCCAGAAATCATACTTATAGCTAGCGATCATGCACTGAGATTACTATAAGTAAAATGCATCAAGTTGCATGTCGTGCATGTTACAAGTAGTTGAGATGGGTGCAATGTGCAAAGAGGATCGATGAGTGCATATACTACGTAGAATGCCTCAAGTTGCATCTCGAGATGTGCGCCGTGCATGTTACAAAGTTGACATGCAGGGTAGTACTATCTTGACCGGGCATGATTCCTGACAAAGACTTTCTTTCAGCTTGGCTTGGATCTCCATGGAGAAGATCACCTATATTTGACTAATTATTAAGAATGCATCTCAAAACCTTGCTTTTGAGGACAACTTTGCATCGAAAATGCATTTAAGGGGTGGAGAAAATCATAGGAATTTAAATTTTTCATATGACGATACCATTCATATGTTTTTCAGAGGATCGGAGCAAAAGGGAATGGAGGGGAAATTCATTTGGTCCCACGGTTTAAGAAGGAAAACGCATGAATTTGACAATCAACTTGGGGTCTTTTTGGTTCGCATGATTCTAAAAACGCGGGAATAAGAATGGATCAGGACAACATACCATATTGATCCTATATAGTTGTCAAAAACACATGAATCTGTAATAGAAGGTGTTTGGTTGCATGACCGGAAAAATGCAGGAATTTTCCCATAGCATTAGATGCATGAAATAGTTGAAATAAAAAGAATGAAAAAATTGGCTAGATGGAAATATTCCTCCAAACTTGTATGCAAAATTTGACCATAGGTGTAATTCCCATGGTTCGCAATCTTAGAAACCGAACAATCTTTGTAGAGAAAATCCCGAAGAAATGGAATCCTTCAATACTGGTATGGAACTCCTTTTTTCGTGAAATGACTGGTATGGAAGTCCTTTGAACCAGATAGCCTTGACCTCTTTTTCAAATTTCTATACACAAAGATGAAGACTGAGATCCTTAGTGGCATAATAACATTCTAATTGTACAATTTCATGTAGTTCCACTTTGATTTGAATGTGGTTATTATTATTATTTTCAATTCTTCTACACCAAACACCCAAGTATGCCAAATTCATATCTTTTTCAATCTTCTGTTTTGCGCCTACATTAATATTCCATTGCTACGTTTTCCATTTTAGAATAATGCGAACCAAACAAACCCTAAAATTTTACATAGTTTTTGGATTTAAAGTCATTGGTATTTGGTCTGTGGGATTTCAAAAAATTAATGTAACCAAAAATACTATGTGATAAATTATTTTCAAAATGGCAAATTAAAATATGGATCCTGATTCGTCGGATGGATTATTTTTTCACTTCCCATCCCATTTGCCTTGGATATCCGTGGTCCATGGAGAAGAACACACACTTAATTAATTATGAAAATTAAAATCTATGGTCAAAACCTTACTACTTTCGGAGACAACTTTGTGCGGACAATATATTTAAGGGGCTTGGAAGATAAGTGAAGGACAATCAGAAAAACACATTAATTTTACAACCCTCTTGGGGGCTCTTTGGTTCATAAGATTCTAAAAGCCCGGGAATAGAAAATATTCAGATAACATGCCATAATGGCTCCCACAAGTATCCAAAACACATGATTTTGTAATAGAAGATGTTTGGTTTACACTGAAGGAAATATTCATGAAAATTCCATAGATTTCATAGAAACAAAGAAAAAAATCCATGAGGTTGGACTCAATGGAAATCTTCTCTGGATTTGCATACAAAGTAGACCATAGGAGTGATTTATATGTTTTCCAAACCTGAAAAAACAAACAGCCCGTATAGGAAAATTTCCTAAGAAATGAAATCCACCAAAATTTGTATATAATTCATTTGACTAAATAGGCCCGACTTCTTTTTTAAATGCATGTGCAGAAAGATAGTGAAAGAACATGCGGTGCCCCCATGTTTGGTTTGGGTAATTGATGACAATCTCTATGGACTAATGGTTGCCTTGAGTTATATTTGAAGGGTTTGTCCATATGCTTTTCTTGCAGTTCATTTGTTGGTTTCAAGGAGAGTTTGTGATGACCAAGGTGCTATTAAGGAATTATCCAAAGATTGGTCCTGTGGGTGTTGAGCTTATTGCAAGCATGTCTTGAAGAATAAGAGTTTGTGATCATTCATGTTTACCTTCAAGACATCATGCAAATGAAGAGAGTTAGAAAGTATCAAGGTTGATTAAAACTAAGTCAAAGAATGAATCAAGTTGATCAACACACAAAGTGTAGAAGATGTACCGAGAGGGATCAAGCAATCCCATGGTATAGTAAGCATTGTTAATCACGCTTTGTGTACTAACCCATGGTCTTCGTGAGAGTTCTTTGTGTGGTTAGGTTGAGGTGTGCAAGTTCAAGTGGAGCATCACGAAGAGATCAAGTGCTTGAAGCTTGCCGTCCATTTTGGTGACAATGGACTTGTGAAGATATGCCGAAGAGTGGCTCACCCATAGTGGAGTATGGGGGAGCAATCTACTAGTCTTCACCGAGACAACGCAATCAAGAAAGGTGGTCCAACTTGAGGAAGTCAAGATCATCTACATCTATCTCAAGTGGACTTTGTGCAAAGCAAATGTTTGTCCTTGATAGGTTTTCTATTTTACCGGTCTCGTGGTGGTCGTTGGGAGACCGGGTTATAGGATCATTTGCCGTACTATCAAGGGGGTCTCACAAGTTGGTAGCTTGATCGTATCGTTAGTAGAGAGCTCAAACCATTGGATCCTTGCATCATGTTTCTTGGTTATTGTTTGGTTCTCCTTGTGAGTCTTAGAGCTTATGGTCATCTTGATGACAAGCTTGAGCTCATCGAAAACGGATTTCACATGCGTCTTCTATGATGTTTTCGGTGTTGGAGGTTTTACCGGTCTTATCCGAGGAAGGGTTCTCACCTTTTTCTTATGGGCCTTTCCTAATTTTCTTCTTATTGATATTTCTTTCAAGATTGTGTTAGCCCCTGTCGCTAGCTTTCCAACAAACTTGATTTCGTCGAATTCGGAGTTCGTATGCGAAAGTTGTGGCTGTTTTGATCTTACCTGTTTTTCATAGAGAGGTTGTACCGCCCCATAGAGAGGTTGTACCGGTTGGCCGGTACAACCGGTGTTTGGAGCGGTAGTACCGGTCCAGAATTGGTCTGAAGGTTGTACCGGCCATGTACCGCTCTACCACCGGAATAGTTTCTGTTTTGGAGCGGTTCTTGGGCGGTTGTTGACCGGTTGTACCGGTTAGTTTAGTTTAACCGGTACTACCGGTTCCCCGGGTTGTTGTACCACTTAGTGCTTTTTCATACAGGTTGGTTTTTTCTCTGCTTTGACCGGTTGTACCGGTTCGTGCACCGGTTGTACCGGTCCTACAGTTTTCTGCACATAACGGGCAAATTCGTGGGGACCTATATAAGGGGATCTTCTTCCCCATTGGACCTTATCCTTTGAGCTCGTGTTCTTCCCCTATTGTTGACCTTCTTCGAGCTTGCTATCTCTCAATCCCTCCATGGATTCTTGCTAGTTTTGGGGGGAAAAGAGAGAGGAGATCAAGATCCACACTTCCGCCAATCACTTTCTCCTCTTTGTGAGGGGAACCCTTTGGATCTAGTTCTTGGAGTTCTTGGTGTTCTCCTTCTTGTTCTTCCTCTCTTTTCCCTCCCTAGCATTAGTTGCTTTGGTGGGATTTGAGATAGAAGGACTTGGACACTCCGTGTGCCCTTGCCATTGCATTTGGTGCATCGGTTTGAGTTCTCCACGGTGATACGTGGAAGTGAAGTTTGAGAAGCTTATTACTCTTGGGTGTTTGGGCACCCTAGAGCTTGTTCCTCTTGGGTGCCTTGGCGCCCTAGATGGTTGGTGTTGTTCGGAGCTCAATCATTGTGGTGTAAAGCTCCGGGCAAGCGTCGGGGTCTCCAATTAGGTTGTGGAGATTGCCCCGAGCAATTTGACGGGTACCGGTGACTGCCCTCAAAGGTTGCCAAAGTGTACGGGTTTGGTGACCGCCCCCAAGAGTTGCCATTTGTACGGGTTCGGTGACCGCCCTCAAGGGTCCCTTAGTGGAATCACGGCATCTTGCATTGTGCGAGGGCGTAAGGAGATTACGGTGGCCCTAATGGCTTCTTGGGTAGCATTGTGCCTCCACACCGCTCCAAACGGAGATTAGCATCCGCAAGGGTGTGAACTTCGGGATACATCGTCGTCTTCGCGTGCCTCGGTTATCTCTTACCCGAGCCCTTTACTTATGCACTATACTTTTTGATAGCCATATTGTTTCTTGTCATATATCTTGCTATCACCTAGTTGTTTATCTTGCTTAGCATAAGTTGTTGGTGCACATAGGTGAGCCTAGTTGTTGTAGGTTTTGTGCTTGACAAATTAACCGCTAGGTTTATTCCGCATTTGTTCGAGCCTAAACCGTAATTATTTTAAAGCGCCTATTCACCCCCCCCCCCAGGCGACATCGACGATCTTTCAATTGGTATCAAAGCCTCGTCTCTCTTTATAGGGCTTAACCGCCTAGAGAGTAAGGATGTCGACTAGGGGTTTAGGATTCTCTGACACTTTTAGTTTCAATGGCACAAATTTTGATGTTTGGGTAATTCGCATGCTTAATCTCTTTAGGGTCATGGACCCAAATTTAGAGCGAATTGTAGATATGGGTTTTTCTCCTCCAAAGGATCCACAAAGATTATCTTTAGAGGATGAGAAAAACTCTTATCTCAATGCTCAAGCTTCTAATGTGCTTTTTGATGCTTTGAGAAATGTAGTTATATTTCAACTCATGTCGTTCCGGGATGCTCATGAGTTGTGGACAAAGCTTCAAGATAAATATGGTGTGTCCAAGAATTGTAGGAATGATTGTTCTCCCTCCACCTCCGGTCGTGTTGTCTTCTCCACTTCTTCTACTTCACCTACATGTGGTTTGCCACAAGGTAATGATATGGTGAGTAGTGTTGGTCATTGCAATGATGATAGTATGCTTATTGTGGATGATCCTTCATCACTATCTTATTGCAATGCATCTTCTTTGGACTTTAACACTTCGAGAACCCTACATGTTTCACATGCTTGTGTTGATAGTCCTTGCATATCTTGTATAAATTGCTTGACTAAAACTCATGATGATATGCTTGATATGTCTTGTTGCCATGATAAAAATGCATCTATTTCCTTGAATTGTTGTGCTAACAATGTAGAGGAAACCCAACACCCCATGGAACAAGATGTAGTCTTGAATGGTGCTACAAGGGATCCTACATCATCATCTATTGCATTTTGCCTTATGGCTAAGGCTTCAAAGGTATCTCCCACTTTGAATTCCAACATATCTTGTGATGATAGTGAGGATGACAATGATGATGATGTTGAAAATGATGAAGAGAATGATAATGTTGCCTCCTTAAAAATTAAGGGGGAAATGATTTTTAAAGCTCTTCATAAGAATAAAATTGCTCGTTCCAACTTCATGGAAATCATGTCTATTGCCATTGAGGGCAAGAAATATATAGAGGAGTTGGAATCTTATCTAGAGGAGCATGAGGTCACCATTGAGAAAATGGAAGGTCATGAGCGTGATTACGCTAATGAGATCGCCGACCTCTCGCAAGCTCTTGAACTTGAACAAGCCACCAAGGAATCTCTTGAGGAGACTTTTGCTCTAGAACTATCTAGAATAAAGGAATCCCGTGATAGAGCTCTCGAGGTGGTTAATGATTTTGAAATTAAAAATGAGAAGCTTGAAGTTGCACATGCTAAACTCCTTGAGGATTTTGAGCACCTCGAAAATGGCTCAAGGGTCATTAAGGGTGAGCTCATAAAACTCACTGAGTCTCATGCTCAACTTAAAGCTTCATATTCTAAGGAGCTTGCCAAGTTGCCTTCTCCTCTTGCTATTATTGATGATGCTTGTGCTACTAACTCTATTTCTAGTGAAGCATCCATTTTGAAGGAGAATGTTGAGCTAAGGGCTCAACTTGAGTTGCTATCTAGCAATTATGGGAAATTGGAAGAAAGTCATGTAAAGCTCACAAGCTCTCATGATGATCTTCTAGTATCCCATACTGTGCTAAAGATAGCTCATGAGGCTATGAGTATCAAGGTAACATCTAGTGAGCCTCATGTGGATACTAGCACTACTTCAAGTCAAAATGATATCTTGCCATGTGCTAGTCCTCGTAATTCATCTACTCACAATGTTAGTACATCTTGTGATGAATTTCTCTCCTTTCCTTCTTGCTCTAACAATGAAGCTTATACTTCCTCTAGTACTTGTGTTGATACTAACCATGTAGAGGAAATCAAAGAGCTCAAGGCCCAAGTCTCTTCCTTGAAGAAAGACTTGGAAAAGTGTCATGAAGGGAAGTCCACACTCAACAATATCTTGAGTGTGCAAAAATCCCCCAATGACAAAGGTGGACTTGGATTCAACTCCTAGAAGAAGAAGAAGTCCAAGAGAAACAAGAAGAAGGACCAAGAACAACTCAAGAATTCGGCCAAGATTATTTGCTTCAAGTGCAAAATTGAAGGGCATCATGTTAGATCTTGCCCAAAGTAAGAAGACCGAAATCCATCAATATCTACTACTAATCATCCACCTTGAGATATCTATCCAGAACATCTCGCTGGTATTAAGTTGCGAGTCCCACCCATAGTGTAAACTCAATGCAACAGACAACTGCATTAAAAGAACTTTGCGTAAAGTAAACAATCCTTGCACCCGCGGGCACAAGCACTGTTGTTTTCCCCCTTGTGGCAACAGCACATCCCCTAGACTCATGTTTCTGTCACTCAAGCTAGTCATCGAGGGGCATGAACCCACAATCAAGCATAACGTTCCCTCTTGGAGTCACTACCTACTACTTGGCCAAAGCAATAAATAACAACGGAGAACATGCAAGAATTACTTACGAACATAAATATAAAATAGGTAGATCAAATATATTACTCAAACACAATCTGAACATAATCACATAATCCATCGGATCCCAGCAAACTCATCATAGCAACAGCATAAGGATTACATATGTGCCTCGATCATGTAGGGCAGCTCACGAGGACTAATTAGTGAAGCACAAGAACGGGAGGAGAACATCACATAGCTACTGGTCATGGACTCATGGTCCAAGGAAGACTACTCACAACTCATCCGGGAGGCGTCCATGGTGGTGAAGAAGCTCCCGGTGGTGATCCTCCCCTCCGGCAGGGTGCCGGGAAGAGTTCTCCTGGTGCTCCCGATCTTGGAAGCGGCGGTGGCGGCGGAACAAAGATGGGATCGCGAAAAGAGTTCCTGTTTCGAGGGTTTCGGGAGACGCTTTAAATATATGCCAAAGGGGGGCATCGTAGGAGCCTCGGGGGGCCCAGGCCCCCCCCCCCGGCGCGGCCCAGGGGGGGCGCGCCGCCAGGGCGCCTGGAGCCC
>LR738712.1:807316321-807337624 GCA_902687465.1 Secale cereale
CTTCGGGCGCACGGTAGGTTCTGGAACGCTGATTTTTTATATAATTTTTCTGGATTTTTCCTGGCAGTTCTCGTAACGTGAAAACCTGAAATACAAAAACAGCCGAAAACAGAAACTGGCACTGGGGTGCACTGAGTTAATATGTTAGTCCAAATATGATCAAAAGTGTATGGAAGTGTATAAATATCATAGCAATATCACCCAAAAGAGGCATGGAGCAAGCAGAAATTATAGATACGTTTTGGACGTATCAATTGCTAACCGTTAGCCATAGTAGAAGTAATATTTGGCGAGACAACTTCATGAAGACACGATAATGGAGATCATGATGATGGAGATCATGGTGTCATGCCGGTAACGATGATGATCATGGAGCCCCAAAGATGAAGATCATAAGGAGCAAAATGATATTGGCCATATCATGTCACTATTTGATTGCATGTGATGTTTATCATGTTTTACATCTTATTTGCTTAGAACGACGGTAGTAAATAAGATGACCTCTCACTAAAATTTCAAGAATTGTGTTCCCCCTAACTGTGCACCGTTGCTAAGGTTCGTTGTTCCTAAGCACCACGTGAGTGATCGGGTGTGATAGGCTCTAACGTTCGCATACAACGGGTGTAAGCCAGATTTACACACGCAATACACATAGGGTTCACTTGACGAGCCTAGCATGTACAGACATGGCCTCGGAACACGGAAGACCGAAAGGTCGAACATGAGTTATATAGAAGATACGATCAACATAAAGATGTTCACCGTTGATGACTAGTCCGTCTCACGTGATGATCGGACACGGCCTAGTCGACTCGGATTATGTTTCACTTAGATGACTAGAGAGATGTCTATCTGAGTGGGAGTTCATTAAATTTGTTTAGATGAACTTAATTGTCATGAACTTAGTCTAAAATCTTTACAATATGTCTTGTAGATCCAATGGCCCACGCTATTGTTGCCCTCAACTTCAACGCGTTCCTAGAGAAAACCAAGCTGAAAGATGATGGTAGCAACTATACAGATTGGGTCCGTAACTTGAGGATCATCCTCATAGCTGCCAAGAAAGCATATGTCCTTGAAGCACCGCTAGGTGATGCACCCGTTTTCCCAGCAGCTCAAGATGTTATGAACGCCTGGCAGTCACGTAGTGATGATTACTCCCTGGTTCAGTGCGGCATGCTTTACAGCTTAGAATCGGGGCTCCAAAAGCGTTTTGAGCAGCACAGAGCATATGAGATGTTCCAAGAGCTGAAAATGTTTTCCAAGCTCATGCCTGAGTCGAGAGAAACGAAGTCTCCGATAAGTTCTACAGTTGTAAGATGGAGGAGAATAGTTCTGTCAGCGAGCATATACTCAAATTGTCTGGATTGCACAATCGCTTGTCTCAGTTGGGAATTAATTTCCCAGATGAAGCAGTCGTTGACAGAATCCTTCAGTCGCTCCCACCTAGCTACAAGAGCTTCGTGATGAACTTCAATATGCAAGGGATGAAGAAGTCCATTCCCGAGGTGTATTCAATGCTGAAATCAGCGGAGGTGGAGATCGAGAAAGAACATCAAGTGTTGATGGTGAATAAAACCACTAAGTTCAAGAAAGGCAAGGGTAAGAAGAACTTCAAGAAGGATGGCAAAGGAGTTGCCACGCCCGGTAAGCCAGTTGCCAGGAAGAAGCCAAAGAATGGACCCAAGCCTGAGACTGAGTGCTTTCATTGCAAGGGAACGGGTCACTACAAGCGGAACTGCCCCAAATACTTAGCAGAGAAGAAGGCCGGCAACGTCAAAGGTATATGTGATATACATGTTATTGATGTGTACCTTACCAGCGCTCGTAGTAGCTCCTGGGTATTTGATACCGGTGCAGTTGCTCACATTTCTAACTCAAAGTAGGAGCTGCGGAATAAGCGGAGACTGGCAAAGGACGAGGTGATGATGCGCGTCGGGAATGGTTCCAAGGTCGATGTGATCGCCGTCGGCACGCTACCTCTGCATCTACCTTCGGGATTAGTTTTAAACCTCAATAATTGTTATTTAGTACTAGCTTTGAGCATGAACATTGTATCTGGATCTCGTTTAATGCGAGATGGCTACTCATTTAAATCCGAGAATAATGGTTGTTCTATTTATATGAGAGAAATGTTTTATGGTCATGCCCCGCTGGTCAATGGTTTATTCTTAATGAATCTCGAACGTGATGTTACACATATTCATAGTGTGAATGCCAAAAGATGTAAGGTTGATAATGATAGTCCCACATACTTGTGGCACTGCCGCCTTGGTCATATTGGTGTCAAACGTATGAAGAAGCTCCATGCAGATGGACTTTTGGAGTCTCTTGATTATGAATCATTTGACACGTGCGAACCATGCCTCTTGGGAAAGATGACCAAGACTCCGTTCTCCGGAACAATGGACGAGCAACCAACTTGTTGGAAATCATACATACCGATGTGTGCGGTCCAATGAGTGTTGAAGCTCGCGGTGGCTATCGTCATGTTCTCACCCTCACAGATGACTTAAGTAGATATTGGTATGTCTACTTGATGAAACACAAGTCTGAGACCTTTGAAAAGTTCAAGGAATTTCAGAATGAGGTTGAGAATCAATGTGACAGAAAAATAAAGTTCTTACGATCAGATCATGGAGGAGAATATTTGAGTCACGAATTTGGCACGCACCTAAGGAACTGTGGAATTGTTTCACAATTGACGCCGCCTGGAACACCTCAGCGTAATGGTGTGTCCGAACGTCATAATCGTACTCTGTTGGACATGGTGCGATCTATGATGTCTCTTACCGACTTACCGCTACCATTTTGGGGTTATGCTTTAGAGACTGCCGCATTCACTTTAAATAGGGCACCGTCTAAATCCGTTGAGATGACACTGTATGAACTTTGGTTTGGGAAGAAACCTAAGTTGTCGTTTCTAAAAGTTTGGGGATGCGATGCTATGTCAAGAAACTTCAACCTGAAAAGCTCGGACCCAAATCAAAAAAAATGTGTCTTCATAGGATACCCTAAGGAAACTATTGGGTACACCTTCTACCTCAGATCCGAAGGCAAGGTCTTCGTTGCCGAGAATGGATCCTTTCTGGAGAAAGAGTTTCTCTCGAAAGAAGTGAGTGGGAGGAAAGTGGAACTTGATGAGGTGATAGTCACCCCTTCCGAACCAGAAAGTAGCGCAGCACAGGAAGATGTTCTTGTGGTGCCTGCACTGAATAGGGAGGAAGTTAATGATAATGATCATGAAGCTTCAAATCAAGTTACTGCTGAACTTCGTAGGTCCACAAGGACATGTTCCGCACCAGAGTGGTACAGCAACCCTATCTTGGAAATCATGTTGTTAGACAACGGTGAACCTTCGAACTACGAAGAAGCGATGGCGGGACCAAATTCCAACAAATGGTTTGAAGCCATGAAATCCGAGATAGGATCCATGTATGATAACAAAGTATGGACTTTGGTGGACTTGCCCGATGATCGGCACGCCATAGAAAATAAATGGATCTTTAAGAAGAAGACTGACGCAGATGGTAATGTGACCATCTATAAGACTCGACTTGTCGCTAAAGGTTATCGACAAGTTCAAGGAATTGACTACGACGAGACTTTCTCTCCTATAGCGATGCTGAAGTCCGTCCGAATCATGTTAGCAATTGCCGCATTCTATGATTATGAGATATGGCAAATGGCCGTCAAAATGGCATTCCTTAATGGCTTCCTCAAGGAAGAACTGTATATGATGCAGCCAGAAGGTTTTTTCGATCCTGAGAATGCTAACAAGGTATGCAAGCTCCAGCGCTCAATCTATGGGCTGGTGCAAGCATCTCGGAGTTGGAACATTCTCTTTGATGAGGTGATCAAAGCGTTTGGGTTTATACAGACTTGGGAAGAAGCCTATATTTACAAGAAAGTGAGTGGGAGCTCTGTAGCATTTCTCATATTATATGTGGATGATATATTGCTGATGGGAAATGATGTAGAACTCTTAGAAAGCATAAAGGCCTACTTGAATAAGTGTTTTTCAATGAAGGACCTTGGAGAAGCTGCTTACATATTAGGCATCAAGATCTATAGAGATAGATCGAGATGCCTCATTGGTCTTTCACAAAGCACATACCTTGATAAGATATTGAAGAAGTTCAATATGGATCAGTCCAAGAAAGGGTTCTTGCCAGTATTGCAAGGTATGAGATTGAGCACAGCTCAATGCCCGACCTCGGCAGAAGATAGAGAAAAGATGAGTGTCATCCCCTATGCCTCAGCCATAGGTTCTATTATGTATGCCATGATGTGTACCAGACCTGATGTGAACCTTGCCATAAGTTTGGTGGGGAGGTACCAAAGTGATCCCGGTATGGAACACTGGACAGCGGTCAAGAACATCCTGAAGTACCTGAAAAGGACTAAGGATATGTTTCTCGTTTATGGAGGTGACGAAGAGCTCGTCGTAAAGGGTTACGTCAATGCTAGCTTCGACACAGATCTGGATGACTCCAAGTCACAAACCGGATACGTGTATATTTTGAATGGTGGGGCAGTCAGCTGGTGCAGTTGCAAGCAGAGCATCGTGGCGGCATCTACATGTGAAGCGAAGTACATAGCTGCTTCCGAAGCAGCGCGGGAAGGAGTCTGGATGAAGGAGTTCATCACCGACCTAGGAGTTATTCCAAGCGCTTCGGGCCCGATGACTCTCTTCTGTGACAACACTGGAGCTATTGTCATTGCCAAGGAGCCTAGGTTTCACAAGAAGACCAAGCACATAAAGCTCCGTTTCAACACCATCCGGAATTATATTCAAGATGGAGACATAGATATTTGTAAAGTGCATACGGATCTGAATGTCGCATATCCGTTGACTAAACCTCTTTCACGAGCAAAACATGATCAGCACCAGAACTCTATGGGTGTTCGATTCATCACAATGTAACTAGATTATTGACTCTAGTGCAAGTGGGAGACTGTTGGAAATATGCCCTAGAGGCAATAATAAATTGGTTATTATTATATTTCCTTGTTCATGATAATTGTCTGTTGTTCATGCTTTAATTATATTATCCGGAAACAGTGATACATGTGTGAATACATAGACCACGACGTGTCCCTAGTAAGCCTCTAGTTGACTAGCTCGTTGATCAACAGATGGTTATGGTTTCCTGACCATGGACATTGGATGTCATTGATAATGGGATCACATCATTAGAAGAATGATGTGATGGACAAGACCCAATCCTAAGCGTAGCACAAGATTGTGTAGTTCGTATGCTAAAGCTTTTCCAATGTCAAGTATCATTTCCTTAGACCATGAGGTTGTGCAACTCCCGGATATCGTAGGAATACTTTGGGTGTGCCAAACATCACAACGTAACTGGGTGGCTATAAAGGTACACTACGGGTATCTCCGAAAGCATCTGTTGGGTTGGCACAAGCACAGACTGGGATTTGTCACTACGTATGACGGAGAGGTATCTCTGGGCCCACTCGGTAATACATCATCGTAATGAGCTCAATGTGACATAGGGGTTAGTCACGGGATGATGTGTTACAGAACGAGTAAAGAGACTTGCCATAACGAGATTGAACAAGGTATCGGTATACCAACGATCGAATCTCGGGCAAGTACTATACCGATAGACAAAGGGAATTGCGTACGGGATTGATTGAATCCTCGACATCGTGGTTCATCTGATGAGATCATCGAGGAGCATGTGGGAGCCAACATGGGTATCTAGATCCCGCTGTTGGCTATTGGCCGGAGAGTCGTCTCGGTCATGTCTGCGTGTCTCCCGAACCCGAAGGGTCTGCACACTTAAGGTTCGGTGAAGCTAGGGTTGTAGAGATATTAGTATGCGGTAACCCGAAAGTTGTTCGGGGTCCCGGATGGGATCCAGAACATCATCAGGAGTTCCGGAATGGCCCGGAGGTAAAGATTTGTATATAGGAAGTCCAGTTCCGGCCACCGGGAAAGTTTCGGGGGTCACCGGTATTGTACCGGGACCACCGGAAGTGTCCCGGGTGGGGCCACCTATCCCGGAGGGCCCCATGGGCTGAAGTGAGAAGGGAACCAGCCACTGGTGGGCTGGTGCACCCCCCATGGGCCTCCCCCTGCGCCTAGGGTTGGAAACCCAAGGGGTGGGGGCGCCCTACCAAACTTGGGGGGCAAGTTCCCCCCCTTGGCCGCCGCCCCCTTGAGATTGGATCTCTAGGGTCCGGCGCCCCCTAGGGCCCCTATATAAAGAGGGGGGAAGGAGGGATGCACACTCTAGCCCCTGGTGCCTCCCTCTCCCCCTGTGACACCTCTCGCTCTCGCTGAGCTTGGCGAAGCCCTGCCGAGATCCCTGCTGCTTCCACCATCACGCCGTCGTGCTGCTAGATCTCCATCAACCTCTCCTCCCCCTTGCTGGATCAAGAAGGAGGAGACGTCTCTCCCAACCGTACGTGTGTTGAGCGCGGAGGTGTCGTCCGTTCGACGCTCGGTCATCGGTGATTTGGACCACGACGAGTACGACTCCATCAACCCCGTTCTCTTGAACGCTTCCGCGTGCGATCTACAAGGGTATGTAGATGCACTTCCCTCTCCCTCGTTGCTAGATGACTCCATAGATTGATCTTGGTGATGCGTAGAAAATTTTTAAAATTCTGCTACGTTCCCCAATAATGGTCTCTCTCAAACAACCCTGCAACCAAATAACAAAGAGTCTCTTGTGTCCCCAACACACCCAATACAATCATAAATTGTATAGGTGCACTAGTTCGGCGAAGAGATGGTGATACAAGTGCAATATGGATGGTAGATATAGGTTTTTGTCATTTGAAAATATAAAAAACAACAAGGTAACTAAAGATAAAAGTGAGCGTAAATGGTATTGCAATGCTAGGAAACAAGGCCTAGGGTTCATACTTTCGCTAGTGCAAGTTCTCTCAACAATAATAACATAACTGGATCATATAACTGTCCCTCAACATGCAACGAAGAGTCAATCCAAAGTCACTAATAGCGGAGAACAAACGAAGAGATTATTGTAGGGTACGAAACCACCTCAAAGTTATTCTTTCTAATCGATCTATTTATGAGTCCGTAGTAAAATAATACGAAGCTATTCTTTCCGTTCGATCTATCATAGAGTTCATACTAGAATAACACCTTAAGACACAAATCAACCAAAACCCTAATGTCACCTAGATACTCCATTGTCACCTGAAGTATCCGTGGGCATGATTATACGATATGCATCACACAATCTCAGATTCATCTATTCAACCAACACAAAGAACTTCAAAGAGTGCCCCAAAGTTTCTACCAGTGAGTCAAGACGAAAACGTGTGCCAACCCCTATGCATAAGTTCACAAGGTCATTGAACTCGCAAGTTGATCACTAAAACATACATCAAGTAGATCACGTGATATCCCATTGTCACCACAGATAATCACATGCAACACATACATCAAGTGTTCTCAAATCCTTAAAGACTCAATCCGATAAGATAACTTCAAAGGGAAAAGTCAATTCATCACAAGAGAGTAGAGGGGGAGAAACATCATAAGATCCAACTATAATTACAAAGCTCGCGATACATCAAGATCGTGCCATCTCAAGAACACGAGAGAGAGAGAGAGAGAGAGAGATCAAACACCTAGCTACTGGTACATACCCATAGCCCCGAGGGTGGACTACTCCCTCCTCGTCATGGAGAGCGCCGGGATGATGAAGATGGCCATCGGTGAGGGTTCCCCCCTCCGGTAGGGTGCCGGAACGGGTCGAGATTGGTTTTCGGTGGCAACAAAGGCTTTCGGCGGCGGAACTCCCGATCTAGGTTATTTTCCGGACGTTTCTGTATATATTGGGGGTGTTGGAGTCGGGGGCAAGTAAAGGAGGTCTCCGGGCTGTCCACGAGGCAGGGGGGCGCGCCCAGAGGGGTGGCGTACCCCCTACCTTCATGGGCAGCCCGTGGACCTTATGGTCCTCCTCTGGTACTCTCTGGTCTTCTTCTGGTCCAAAAACGTCCTCCGTTGAGTTTCAAGTCAATTGGGCTCCATTTCATATTCCTTTTCTACGATACTCTAAAACAAGGGAAAAACAAAAGCTGGCACTGGGCTCTGGGTTAATAGGTTAGTCGCAAAAATCATATAAAAGTGTATATAAAAGCCCATAAAACATCCTAGAAGGATAATATAATAGCATGAAACAATCAAAATTATAGATACATTGGAGACGTATCACCATGGATATAGCACTATAGGTGGAATGGAGTGGTGGTTGTGGAGATGACAAAAAGAGGAAGATAGTCTCACATCAACTAGGCGTATCAATGGGCTATGGAGATTCCCATCAATAGACATCAATGTGAGTGAGTAGGGATTGCCATGCAACGGATGCACTAGTGCTATAAGTGTATGAAAGCTCAACAAAAGAAACTAGGTGGGTGTGCATCCAACTTGCTTGCTCACGAAAACCTAGGGCACTTTGAGGAAGCCCATCGTTGGAATATAAAAGCCAAGTTCTATAATGAAAATTCCCACTGGTATATGAAAGTGACAAAACAAGAGACTCTCTATCATGAAGATCATGGTGCTACTTTGAAGCACAAGTGTGGAAAAATATAGTAGCATTATCCCTTTTCTTTTCCTTTTTTCTTTTTTCTTTTTCTTGGGCCTTTCTTTTTTTCTTTGGCCTTTCCCTTTTTTTCCCTTTTTCTTTGGGACAATGCTCTAATAATGATGATCATCACACTTATATTGATTTGCAACTCGATATTACAACTCGATACTAGAACAAAGTATGACTCTATATGAATACCTCCGGCGGTGTACCGGGATGTGCAATGAATCAAGAGTGACATGTATGAAAAATTATGCATGGTGGCCTAGCCACGAATACGATGTCAACTACATGATCATGCATGGCAATATGACAATCATGAAGCGTGTCATAGCAAACGGAATGGTGGAAAGTTGCATGGCAATATATCTCGGAATGGTTATGGAAATGCCATGATAGGTAGGTATGGTGGCTGTTTTGAGGAAGGTATAAGGTGGGTGTATAGTACCAGCGAGAGTTGCGCGGTACAAGAGAGGCGAGCAATGGTGGAAGGGTGATAGTGTGTTTAATCCATGGACTCAACTTTAGTCATAAAGAACTCACATACTTATTGCAAAAATCTACAAGTCATCAAAACAAAGTACTACACGCATGCTCCTAGGGGAAGGGTTGGTAGGAGTTAACCATTGCGTGATCCCGACCTCCACACAAAGGATGACACTCAATGAAATACCTCATGCTTCAAATTTGTCACACAACGGTTACCATACGTGCATGCTACGGGAATTGCAAACCTCAACACAAGTATTTCTCAAATTCACAATTACTCTACTAGCATGACTCTAATATCACCATCCTCATATCTCAAAACAATCATCAAGTATCAAACTTCTCATAACATTCAATGCAATTTTACGAAAGTTTTTATTATATCCCTCTTGGATGCCTATCATATTAGGACTAAATTCATAACCAAAGCAAATTACCATGCTGTTCTAAAAGACTCTCAAAATAATATAAGTGAAGCATGAGAGTTATCTATTTCTTCAAAATAAAACCACCGTCGTGCTCTAAAAAAATATAAGTGAAGCACTAGAGCAAGCAACAAACTACTCCGAAAGATATAAGTGCAGATCAATGAGTGGTTGAATAATTATGTAACTATGTGAAGACTCTCTAACATTTAAGAATTTAAGATCTTGGGATATTATTTAAACAGCAAGCAAAACAAAATAAAACAAAATGACGCTCCAAGCAAATCACATATCATGTGGTGAATAAAAATATAGCCTCAAGTAAAGTTACCGATAGACGAAGACAAAAGAGGGGATGCCTTTCCGGGGCATCCCCAAGCTTAGGCTTTTGGTTGTGTAACACCCCAAAAATTTACTTACTTTTTCATTAAATAAAATTTGGCTAGAAACAAAATTTTTTTTTGTTTTTGCAAAAGTTCTTTAGTGTTTTTAGAACCTTTTGTTTCTGTTTCTTCCCTCCATATAGAATTTTGCAGTACTTTTGTGGGCTCTGATAATCATCTTAAAACAATTCATTACTTGTTTAATAACAGTATAAATTATTTTCATAATAAAATTTTGCCATAGAAAATTCTTTTAATAGCTTTTTCTTTTCTTCGTAGGCTCCTTTTTGCACTACAGCTATTTTAAATAATTCTCTAAAAATTCCACCAAAATTATGAGGAGTCATGTGATGCCTATGGATCACCTTTCTGCAAAAATCCATCTTTGTCCTTTGTAAAATTTGAGTGAATCATCCTCTTTTCTATTTCTGCCTATCTTCTAAGTTTCTACTGCAACCCTAATTTTCATTGCTCTAAAACTTTTGATACTTGTCCACCTTATAGTCCTTCCAACAAAACTCTTAACTCCAGAAGATCAGCTCAAATTATATATTTTTAGTCCACCAAATATACCCCTTTAGTTTATATCCAGAACTGTATTTCTCCAAAACTTGCACTAGCAAGTATTTCTTTCTGCCAAACCAGATTCACCATCATCTCTATCATCTAAGGAGACATCACCCAGCCAAATTTCAACTCCAGCAAGAACCCCTAGGTGGCCCTAGCATTTCATCAAGCACACTGTGTGCATGGCAGAAATCTTGCCCCCTCTAAACTTGCATTGGGCACTTAGTCATCTGACTCAACCAACGTGTCCAACATCCTTGTTAACTTACTAGTCACCACCATGCCAAAGATCACCTCGATTAGACCACTGTAGCCCACGCTGGCATTACTTCAAGCACGTGATGTGCGTGTCCAGAGCGCGTCCAGAGCACACTTTTTGCAGCCGCCGGCATCGAGCTGCTGTCGTGCTGCTGCTGCCTCCCTCGTTCATCCTGATCCTCCCACCGGATCAGCTCGACCACCCGAACCTCGCCGACACTCTTCCCCGTCCCCTAGCGCCACCTTCCACCGTCCACCACCACCGTTCCTCGCCGCCCGACAAAAACCTTCTCCGCCACGCCACCTCCGAGACACGCGGCTTCCCCTGAGTCCACCGGCCCCCCCCTGGCATTAATGCGGACAGCCGCCGTCCCCACAGAACCCCGCCACCTCGCCACCAGCCTCACCGGCCTCACCCGCCGCCTTAAAAGGCCGCCGTCGCTGCATGCCGTGGACGGCGCCACTCGGGGCACCTGGCTCCGCTCCGAGGCCGCCAGCACAACCCCGCATCTAACTCGCAGGGGCCCCGCCCTCACCTAACCGCACCGGCCACGCCTACTCGCCACCGGCCACAACCTCCGCCTTAAATCGCCGCCGCCTCCATGGCTTCCCCGGGAAGCCACGGGAACCGCCTCCCCCGCCTATAAAACCCCTCCTCGAGCTCGCTCCCGTGCAGAGCACCTCCCTCTCCCCCTCACCAACTCTCCCGTAGAGGAAGAACGACCGAAAACGGTCGTCTTCCCCAACTCCAGTAGCTCTTGCCGCCACCATTCTCTCGATGGTTCCGACGCCACCACAGCCTCCCCCGCTTCCTTCTCTTCACCAAGATACTCCTCTTCACCCCACGGACCCATTTCCCCCATCATTTTCGCCGGAGCAAGCTCGTGGGCGAAAGCCCCATTTCGACGCCGCCGGAGTTTCTCGGGTGAGCTCGTCGCCGGCAAGATAGGACTCCCCGGCGACCGTGCCACACACCGGCCGAACCCTCTCTCTCCCCTGAGCACAACGGTGGGCTCAGACCCACGAGGGGTGCCGCCTATCTCCGACGAACGCCGCCGGAGCCTCGTCTCTGTCTCCGTCCCGGCGCGGGCAAGGAGAAGGACAAGGACCGGTCAAACCTGACCGGTGGGCCAGGCAGGGCCCACCGTCAGTGACTGGAGGTCACGCCTGCGCGGCCTCCCGAACGGCTGAACGATTGGGCTCGGCCCAGTGACGCCGTGAAACTAAACAGCGCACAGGGCGCGCTTCGATCCTTTTCTTTATTCCTTCCAGTACTCTTTCAAATATTCCCATAGCCACCAAATCAAATCCAAATTCAATGATTCCAATTTCTGTAGACTCCTAAAAACATGCTATATTTTTCCAGACTAGGTGAACATTTTTTCTATACTCTGTCTCTACTGGATCCATTAAATAGTCCAAATTCTTTATTCCTTCCAGATTAATAAATCCATAGTAAATCACATGAACTCCAAATAATATAATTCTTTTTCTGTTATTCCCAAAATTTGATCTAGTTTATTTTAATAGTTATTTCATAATTTTTCCAATCAACTTTTATCACTATTTTTGCTATATGTGGTAATTCAAATATTCTTTTGAAATAGGAAATGGAGGGGAGATAATATTTTCAAAACTTTTGGTATACACCCAATACTCCTGCATGCTCAAGGCAAGCATTTTGAACACTTGATATGGTGAATGTTTGCATGCTAGAATATTTAGGGCATGTTTGTTACCTTTAATAGATTTGGCATTTGGATAGAAATATTGCATGCTTGCATGGTCATATTTTTCCTCTTGCATGCATTCCACTACGGTATTGATATACATGAGTTATGAGTACCCAGGAGTGTGCTCCTGTTCTGGACGTGCTGGTGGGCACGGGCCATATTTGACATGGTGGTGTCATGAGACATATGTGGAAGCAGACAAGGGTTGTGGCCCTGTCCTGATGATATGGTTGAAAGAATAATTCTTGTTGTGCTAACCATTACTAGAATCTTTAGCCTCCTGAGTCGACCATAGATCGAGTCTTGTTCCAGTAACCCCCATACTTATTTCGTACTACCACTTGTCTTTGCCACGGGTAGGGTACGGTTTAGTAAGTTGTTAACCCCTTTCCGTGCACACACCGTACAGAGGGCCACGATGAGGTTTTTCCACGACGGTGGACTAAATCCTGTCATCGGGTCAGGGAGCATGGGTGTTTCCGGTTGTAGCCGAGAGGGAGTGTACCCTTGTAATCCGCGCGTTTGAATAGTGATCCCATGCTCATGGAGGTTGTAGCCTCTCCGACTTAGAGTTTTACTTAACTGTTGTTTTGGGTGACTCCTGGCAGCAGAAAAGTTAAGCTGGTGTGTGCTGGTTAGGTGTGTTTTCAACCCAAAGACCATAATGGGAATTAGTCAGTGTCCCGATGCTGATTAAAGAAATCCTATACTTGTGGGTAAAGAGTACACCCTCTGCAGAGTTTGAAACCTATTCGAATAGCCGTGTCCGCGGTTAAGGATTACAGTCTGGGTTGGTCAAGTGTCGGTCTTAGAGTCGGTCTCCGGAGGAAATAATTTAATTTTGAGCATGGTGTATTATGCAGATTATTTCTTACTGCTATTGGTGATGTTAGGAATATTATGGATGATATGATTATATTTGTGAACTAACCCCCTGATCTTATTTTTCTTTCCAGAGTGTCTCAGGGGATGGCTAGACTATCCCGGACACTCGCCTTTATTTTCAAGTCCTTTCTGTGGCGTCCCTCGAGTGTCAGGCGGTTTATCACGCCACTACTCTTGTGGACACCCGACTGGCATTTCTTTTCAAGTCCTTTCGTGGCGTCGCCTGAGTTCTCGGATGGTATCGTCCGATTTCTCTTTTAGACACCCGACTGGCATTTCTTTTCAAGTCCTTTCGTGGCGTCGCCTGAGTTCTCGGATGTTATCGTCCGATTTCTCTTTTAGACACCCGACTGGCATTTCTTTTCAAGACCGACCGTGGTGTCACTTGATACCCGATCGGCATTTCTGTTATATTTTATTGGTGCTAATATTTATCTTCTGCACTAAATACTATTCATCATGCCATGTTTTAATTCCTGTCAGCATGCATTTATTATAAGTATATCATGAGCATATGCATATAGTTTATTTCATCATGACCGTATAATTGTTTGCTGCATTTATTATATCGTTTGTCCATGATGTTTGCGAGTACATTCAAACGTACTCACAGGCTTGTCCCTGGCTATTTACTTGGCCAGGTTAGGGGTTCTACGAGGAGTACCACAGTGACGTCCGTGCGAAGCCTAGGAGTGCAGCCACGCGGGATAGGAGTTATCCGGGTCAGCTGTTCCTGATGGAATGGAGCCCCATCGATGTGGAAATCCGCAAGCCAATTTCTTCATCCACCACCGGAGTCATTATTGCATCAGTAGACCTTTATGGTCTTGTCTCAAATTCTTGTAAATGCTTGGTAATCTGTAACAAGGATGTGTCCACCGGTAACAGTAATCCTGGGCTGGTGATGACACTAGGGGTTAATTTCTGGAATATTTTATTCCCGAAATCCGGCCCCGACAGGTTGTCCTTGAATTTTACCTTGGGGTGCCTTGGGCATCCCCAAGCTTAGGCTCTTGCCACTCCTTATTCCATAGTCCATCGAATCTTTACCCAAAACTTGAAAATTTCACAACACAAAACTCAACAGAAAACTCGGAAGCTCCGTTAGTATAAGAAAATAAAACCACCACTTAGGTACTGTTGTGAACTCATTATAAATTCGTATTGGTGTAATATATAATGTATTCCAACTTCTCTATGGTTCATACCGTTCGATACTACTCACAGATTCATCAAAATAAGCAAACAACACACGAAAAACAGAATCTATCAAAAACAGAACTGTTTATAGCAATCTGTAACTTTCGAATACTTCTGTAACTCAAACAAATTCTGAAATAAATTGGTGTAAGTGAGGAATTTGTCTATTAATCATCTGCAAAAAGAATCAACTAAAAATCACTCTCCAGTAAAAAATGGTAGCCAATCTCGTGAGCGCTAAAGTTTCTGTTTCTTACAGCATGATCGCATAAACTTCACACAAGTCTTCCCAAAGGTTCTACTTGGCACAAACACTAACTAAAACACAAAACCACATCTAAACAGAAGCTAGATGCAACATTTATTCCTAAACAAAAGCAAAAACAAAGAAAATAAAATTGGGTTGCCTCCCAACAAGCGATATCGTTTAAAGCCCGTAGCTAGGCACAATGATTTCAATGATGCTCACATGAAAGATAAGAATTGAAACATAAAGAGAGCATCATGAAGAATATGACTAGCACATTTCAGTCTAACCCACTTCCTATGCATAGGGATTTTGTGAGCAAACAACTTATGGGGACGATAATTAACTAGCATAGGAAAGGAAAACAAGCATAACTTCAAGATTTTAGGCACATAGAAAGGAAACTTGATATTATTGCAACTCCTACAAGCATATATTCAACAATATAAAAAGCACATAAGCAAAATTCTTATCATTCATAGTAGTGGGAGGAGCAAATTCAACAAAATAACTATCATGTGAAGCATAATCCAATTGAAAATTAAAATCATGATGACAAGTTTCATGGTTATCTTTATTCTTTATAGCATATGTGTCATCACAATAATCATCATAAGTAGCAACTTTGTTCTCATCATAATAAATTTGCTCATCAAAACTTGGGGGACTAAACATATCATCTTCTTCAAACATAGCATCCCCAAGCTTGTGGTTTTGCATATCATTAGCATCATGGGTATTCAAAGAATTCATACTAACAACGTTGCAATCATGCTCATCATTCACATATTTTATGCCAAGCATTCTATGTAATTCTTCTTCTAGTACTTGAACACAATTTTCCTTCCCATCGTTTTCACGAAAGATATTAAGAAGATGAAGCATATGAGGCAACCTCAATTCCTTTTTTTGTAGTTTTATTTTATAAACTAAACTAGTGATAAAACAAGAAACTAAAAGATTCGATTGCAAGATCTATAGATATACCTTCAAGCACTCACCTCCCCGGCAACAGCGCCAGAAAAGAGCTTGATGTCTACTACGCAACCTTCTTCTTGTAGACGTTGTTGGGCCTCCAAGTGCAGAGGTTTGTAGGACAGTAGCAAATTTCCCTCAAGTGGATGACCTAAGGTTTATCAATCCGTGGGAGGCGTAGGATGAAGATGGTCTTTCTCAAACAACACTGCAACCAAATAACAAAGAGTCTCTTGTGTCCCCAACACACCCAATACAATGGAAAATTGTATGGGTGCACTAGTTCGGCGAAGAGATGGTGATACAAGTGCAACATGGATGGTAGATATAGGTTTTTGTAATCTGAAAATATAAAAACAGCAAGGTAACTAATGATAATAGTGAGCGTAAACGGTATTGCAATGCGTTGAAACAAGGCCTAGGGTTCATACTTTCACTGGTGGAAGTTCTCTCAACAATAATAGCATAACTGGATCATATAACTATCCCTCAACATGCAACAAAGAGTCACTAATAGCGAAGAACAAAGGAAGAGATTATTATAGGGTACGAAACCACCTCAAAGTTATTCTTTCTGATCGATCTATTCAAGCGTCCGTAGTAAAATAACACAAAGCTATTCTTTTTGTTTGATCTGTCCTAGAGTTCGTACTAGAATAACACCTTAAGAGACGAATCAACCAAAACCCTAATGTCACCTAGATACTCCATTGTCACCTCAAGTATCCGTGGGTATGATTATACGATCTGCATCACACAATCTCAGATTCATCTATTCAACCAACACAAAGAACTTCAAAGAGTGCACCAAAGTTTCTACGGGAGAGTCAAGACAAAAACGTGTGCCAACCCGTATGCATAAGTTCACAAGGTCACTGAACCCGCAAGTTGATCACCAAAACATACATCAAGTGGATCACGTGATATCCCATTGTCACCACAAATAAGCACATGCAAGACATACATCAAGTGTTCTCAAATCCTTAAAAAGTCAATCCGATAAGATAATTTCAAAGGGAAAACTCAATCCATTACAAGGAAGTAGAGGGGAAGAAACATCATAAGATCCAACTATAGTAGCAAAGCTCGCGATACATCAAGATCGTGCCATCTTAAGAACACGTGAGAGAGAGAGAGAGAGATCAAACACATAGCTACTAGTACACACCCTCAGCCCCGTGGGTGAAGTACTCCCCCCTCATCATGGAGAGCGCCGGGATGATGAAGATGGCCACCGGAGAGGGGTTCCCCCCTTCGGCAGTGTGCCGGAACGGGTCTAGATTGGTATTCGGTGGCAACAGAGGCTTTCAGCGGCGGAACTCCCGATCTAGGTTATTTTCTGGAGGTTTTAGTATATATAGGAGGTGTTGGTGTTGGGGACAAGTAAAGGGGACCTCTGGGCTGTCGACGAGATAGGGGCCGCGCCCAGGGGCCGCGCCCCCTACCCTCGTGGGCAGCCCGGGAACCTTTTGGTCCCCCTCCGACACTTCCTAGGCTTCTTCTGGTCCAAAAATAACCTCCGTTAAGTTTCAGGTCAATTGGGCTCCGTTTGATATTCCTTTTCTGCGATACTCTAAAACAAGAGAAAAACAGAAACTGGCACTGGGCTCTGGGTTAATAGGTTAGTCCCAAAAATCATATAAAAGTGTATATAAAAGTCCATACAACATCCTAGAAGGATAATATAATAGCATGGAACAATCAAAAATTATAGATACGTTGGAGACGTATCAGCGACACCCCCGACGTCACCTCGTCACTGCCGGACAAGCTGAAAGGGATTTCTCCTGAACCCAAAGAACCATCACCGCCCGCCAATCCGGAGTGCTCCACCCAACTTGCCGTCCACGAGCATGTGCCACCACGACCACAGCACCCTCCACAACGCCACACTATTGTAACCAGCACGAGGCCTAGAGGAAAGAGGGGGGTGGGACGGCGAGACCAGGGGAAACACCAACATAGTCGAACAAGAGGGAACAACCTCTGTCGCCCACATGGCAACCGACCGGAGGCGACGACGAGGGACACAGCAGGCCCATAATGGCCCAGTCGGGCCCATGTGAAGTCCCTGCCTCCGCGCTGCAGAACGTCCAACGACTTTGCCGCCGTCGCCCGGAGACCACCGCCGCACCACCTTGACCTCCAAGGAGCCGCACCACCGGGGAAGAAACAGCTGGCGCGCCCCAACCCAGATGGGGCCTGAAGGGGCCCAAATCTGGGCCAAGCGGGCGCCGTCGGCCACGCCCGCACCAGCACACCGCCTCGCCACCAGCGGAAGCGCCGACGCACCGAGGAACCACCCAGGCCCATGGGAACAACCCCACCAAGCCAGACCGCCGCTATCGGGAGCCCCCGCACTAGACTCCTTGCGCACGGGGAAAGGTCGCCCAACGTCGCCAGTCCCGCGCGGGCAAGGCCCGGCGGACCACGCCAGCTGCGGTGGGAGGGGAGAAGGAGAGGAAGGGGGCTGGAGGCGGGGAGGCGGGCTAGGGTTCGCCCGTCGCCTGCGGGGGACGAGGAATGAACCAGAGGGAGGGGAATCATGACTTGAGTGCTATTTTTGCTCGGTGTGCTGCTTAGTGTTTGTCCACTTTTGTCTCCACAATGCAATACTGAGTTACATGCCAATTATGGTGGTGCTTCTGCGGAATTGGATTGAACGTAAGAATTTACCGCTATTTGTTGTCAAGCATGTCTAGACCAGGCTAAGAATGTCAGTTTAGGTGAATAAAGTGTGGTATATTGGTAGTATTGTCCATCATAGTTACACTGTTATTCACCAGATAAATATGAGATTAAACATCAGGAGTATTGGTAGAAACAGGTAAGTCTGTTTATTTGTTTGCAAGTCTATCTAATCATATTGAAGCTATTGCCATATCTTTATTACTTTTGGATTGGTGTCAGAATTATCTGATTCTCTGTTTCATTGATTTGCTCCTAATTTTCTAATGCATTTTGTATATTTGGAATAAGACAAATTATTGTTTAGTTACAAGTTCTTTATTTGTATAATGAGGAAAAAATGGTTTTTATAAATGGTCACCAGTGATTTTTAATAGCAGCAATAAGGCATAGGCCATACATGTACATGTGTCCTTACTGTATAGGAACAAGGAGAAAAACGAGTGATTATGAATGATCGTTAGTGATTTGATTAGTACAAACAGAAAACGGGTCATGCATGTATGTGCTACCATTCTACATGTAATGCTGCAATGTCCTAATAGTTTGAACAACAACAGAGTTGATGGGTTATAATTCTTGAAAGTTTAAATCATCTCTGCTCCTGCAGCTAAGTGTTCAGGTGCAATTTATTTCATTTCTAGCCAAATTCCCTGTATAATTGTGTTCAACTTTTTAGGGAAGGCGAGCAAGGAGCTCGTGGAAGCTGTGTCGTGCCTGCTCCGGCGCTCCCTTGACTCGCCGCCAACGTCGTCGGTGGTGCCGCAGCTGTGCAAGATTATTGTGGGGTCCAGTGCACGGGCGCTGAGGATGTTTGACTGCCAGGGCGAAGGCGAAGGTACTAGAGCTTGGTGTTTACGTGTGATTTTTTTTTCTCCCCGTTGCACGCACGGACATGCTTGCTACTAAGAATAATGGAACAAATCCACATTAGGAAGTCAACTACTGGTTAGCAAGAAATAAAAACGAATTTCACAAAGCATTATAGCAGTCCCTGAAAATGATTGATGCTGCTGGGCTGGGTATGTTGCTGTTGTAATTTTCTGGGGCCAAAAAAAAAAAAAGTAACAAAAACGATACGACGCCTGAGAGATTCGAACTCTCGCGGGGAAACCCCATGTACTTAGCAGGCACACGCCTTAACCACTCGGCCAAAGCGTCGGATGTGACAATTCATTTCCGATGGACTATACACTATTACATCCGGAAAACAAATATGTGCATCGAATAAGTGATGCAGCTCCTTTTGAGACATTATTAGCTGTCTGCTACGGACCTTTAGGGATGATGAAGTGCGATCTTCTGTTCCACACGATGGATGGCAGAGGGCGCTCCATCTGACGCCGATCCATAATGGATGGAAATGGCATGAATATATGCTGGCTGCACGTACAAAGGCACGCACCTTGCTCTATGCATTAGCTAGCAAAACCCAAAAGGGTGATCGCTACAATACTTGGTAGTCACATCTTGCTGATATAACCACTGGATTTGTGTCGCCACTTCCACGCATGCACATATATGCTCGCCCGTTGATGATTCGGGTTCGGGCTTTGGCGACAGGAATGGCTATGAGACCAAAGCTCCATTTGCAAATAAGAAGAAAAATGCGTCCGCTCGACTCGCCATGTGAAGAATCTAAAATCGTGGCAAGTTGAAAACAGCGTACCCAAAACGAGCGGACAAGCGCCAACCAGACGAAAAAATGTGGAATGCAAACTGCGAAGCCACAAGCAAGGCCAGATCATGACGATTCAGGAGAGATGGATAATTCAGTGGACATGCATGAGCAGCGCGACGATAGCAACACAAGCCAGCGTGCAACTACTGCGAATGCAAAATTGTCAGCTCTTCTCTAGTGAGGAAGCGAAGGGCCTGCACATGCTTTCGTGACTTTTTTTTTTCTGCGGGCTATTGCATGTGCCTTTCTTTCCCGGCTGACACACCAGAGCTTGATGAAAAGAATGATGGGTGAACAGATTAAAGGTCTAAGATCTGTTCGAGAGTGGCTGTGTACCACTAACATCTGCCTGCGTTGGTAAAGTCCTCTCGATACCTACAAATTTATATGGAGGGATCATTGTAGTTGTATCCAAAATCATTCAGCAACGGACATGTTTCCCTTTTTTTGTAGACAATGAAAAAAAAACTTTGCATACAATATTCGTCACATACATAAAAACACTTCGCGTACAATATTCGTCGCATACATACAATATTTCCGAAAAATCATCATGTATCGAAAAGAAAAACAATCACATATTTTAAAATGTATTCATTTGTATTAAAATAAATCATCGCATATTCGAAAAATGTTCTACGTGTAAGATATTTTTTTCATCATGTCTTTCAAATAGATCATTGTGTATTCAAAAACTCATCTCCTGTTTAAAAGATTTTTGTATTTATAAATGCATCAAAACTTAAATTGTTTTTTTTTCAGAAAAATAGTCATAGTTTAAAAAAATTGAATTTAAAGAACATCCAGGAATTATTATTTTTAATGTTAACAAACACGAATTAAAAAAAGTATCATGAATTTAAAAACATTTTTTATAAAATATTCATGAATTTAAAAATGTCCAATATTTAATAAATCATAAATTTAAGTTTTCATGAATTATCAAAATAATCCAAAATAGAAAAGCATCATCAAATTTTAGAGATTTTTTGTTTGTTTTGCCATTTGTTGTGTGTCACACTATTCAACTTTGCCACTCGAAGTTACGACTACTCAAAAATGTCATCCTTTCGCTAAGCATGTGCTCAAAAACATCACTCAGCACCATTTACCTTTCGGTCAAAGGCCATTGTGGAACCTTTCAACACACAAAGAATGAAATTAAGGGGGGGGGG
>LR738712.1:807337717-807368786 GCA_902687465.1 Secale cereale
GATAGCTTTGCACGCAGGTGATCAAATCCACGGGAGTCGTTTTTCTTCTAATTTAATTATCTGTGTGCTGACAGACCTACAGGTCATAGTGGAGAGCTGACAAGTGGGTCTCCGGGTATTTTGGTCACTTCACCCGACCGATCTGTAACAATGTGAGTGGCATTTTTTAGTATACCCTCAACAAAAGGATGACATTTTTTTTGTAGTTGAAATATCCAGTCGCAAAATTGAGCTGTGTGACACAGCTAGTGGCAAAACTGAGAATGAACAGTAGGTGCTGAAAAGGATGGTGTTTTTAAGTTCTTACTAAGTTTGTCTAAATACGGATGTATCTAGTCACGTTTTAGTGTTGGATACTTCCCTATCTAAATAAATCTAAGACAAAAATTTTGGGACGGAGGGAGTACAATGCATCAAGTTGCATGTAACCAGTAGCTGACATGCAAAGAGGATGGGATCAATACGTATGCTATGCACGTAGAATGCATCAAGTTGCATGTCGAGATCTGTGCCGTGCCTGTTACAAGTTGACATCCAGAGGGCACGATTCCTCGCATAGATTGGTTAAGGTTTGATTAGTTGTTTCTTCCTTCGCATGCGAGAGAGGAGCAGCGAAGCCCCGGCCTTAATGGGGAGGCGAGGACTCCCCGGGACTGAGACGGCGACGACTTCAATGGCCATGGTGTTGTAGGTGGAGGCGAGTCGTATGTGTGACATCTCATTTTTAATAGAAACACATGCTAGACTACTCATCTCAATTTTTTTAGCGGGAAAGTAGACTACTCATCTCAACAACATGCATCTTCTTTTTTGGGAGCCCGTCCTAACGAAATCTTAATGTTAAGTGTGCTTGGCTTCCAGCAATTTGAGAATGAGTGACTGATAAGAAAGTTGGTTCCGTGTGTGAGTGAGGACAATATGTGCAGGAAAGACTAGTGTCGATCTATGAGGACAGTCTATATTCTAGGTGATAGTCAGGTGCAACGGGTAGGAATCAATGGGTTTCCCGGGGTGTTATAGGAATCGATGGGATGCCCGAGGCGTTACATGATGATTTTCTGCAACCACCGCTCGGATTGGAGGGAGCGCGAGACAGAGTCATGGGCGAAGTGGGTTGCCATGGCATCGTCAGCAAGGTCTCAAACCGAAACTCGCTGGAGGCGAGGCAAGGTGTTAGGGGTATGGTGTGGTTGCAAAAATCTTGTTGGATAGGTTGAAGATAGCCGACAGGAAGAGGAACATGCTATTACAGTTTACGATGATAATATCACAATTGTAGCATAGTCTAAGCTGGCTAAGAGCATCTATATATAGCCGGGTGCCTCAAACCTGCCTCATACGTCCGGATGGGCCACCCTGTCACTGACCAGCCACGAAATTTTGGCTCGGACAGGAGCCTTAAACGAGCCTCAAACGTGCGGGCTGACCGGCACTCCTCATATTCAGTCTGAATATGGGGCGGATATGGGGGCGCCCGGGAACGCCCACCACGTTAGACCCAACAGCCCGACCCCACCGCAAATTGCACCAAATCCATCCCCAGACTGTCGGATCCAATTGCTCTCTCCTCTCTTCTTCCTCCTCCGCGCCGTCCATCTCGCAACTCCGCCGTCGCGCGCGCTCAGCCATTCCTAGGCTCTACGCCGCTACCACCGGCAGAGCGGTCCTCTCTCCCGTCCTCGCTACGGGGACATCGTCGATGGCCCATATGCCACCGTGGTACATCCGGCAACTCTCTGGCCCTGCCTTGCGCTTGATGTGATTGACACATTGTCTGACATGATTTTTTGTGATTTTATTAGGGAAAACGATGGATTCCGGTGCTTCGTCCGACGAGGAGTATGGACTGACAGAGCTTGATCAATTGATTCAAGATGAGTTCTTCGATTCCTCGGATTCGAACAAATAGTGGACATGATCATGCTCATGAGCATGCAAGAGGAAATGGACCGGCAGGTGGAGGATATTCTCAACTTCAAGGGCTCAATCAAAGGGAGAAGACTGATAAATCGAGATAGGGCGTCTGCAGCACAGCTATTGCACATGGACTACTTTGCCCTGAATCCAATTTTCCCGGATGATCCATGGTTTTGTCGCCGTTTCCGCATGCGTAAACCATTGTTCTTGCGCATTGTGGAGGGAGTGGAAGCACATGATGGCTGCTTCAAGCTCACGAGGGATTGATGCAGTCAACTTTATTTCTCTTCTAAGCAGAAGTGCACGGCTGCTTGGATGGTTGCACTTGGTACTACTGCAGATGCCGTTGGTGAGATGGTCGGGATGGGGGAGAGCACATTTCCTGAAGACTACTGCCAAATTTGCCTGCGTCTTGGTGAAGGTGTTTGGAGCTGAGTACCTGAGATAACCAAATACGCAGAACACAGAGAAGTTGTTGGCTACTGGAGAGGACATGAGGTTTCCTGAAATGCTCGGATCAATTGATTGCATGTATTGTCAATGGAAGAACTGCCCCAAAGGTTTGCACGGAATGTATCAAGATCACACCAAAGAGGCCACCATCATACTAGAAGCGGTGGCATCACAGAACCTATGGATTTGCCATGCTTTCTTTGGAATGTCGGGTTCTCACAACGATATCAATGTGCTTCAACGAAATCTGGTGTTCAGGAGACTTTGCAATGGTGAATCGCCGCCGTGCAACTACACGTCAACGGCCGAGAGTAAAACATGGAATACCATCTTGCCGATGGCATCTATCCTCAGTGGGCGGCGTTTGTGAAGACCATATGCGAACCGCATGGTAATAAACAGAGCCACTTTTCTTCAATTCAGGAAGAGGCTAGGAAGGATGTGAAGAGGTCATTTGATGTGCTTCAAACTCGTTGGGGAATTGTTCGTGGGGCTGCAATGATGTGGGAATCACAAACTTTGTGGCAGGTCGTGACATGTTGTGTTATTTTGCACAATATGACTTTTGAGGATGAGGGTGATGGTGTAGCCGTAACCAATGATTTTGAAGCACCTAAAGAACAAGTTGAAATCCCGGAAGACCAAGATGCAACACAGCTTATGAACTTTCTGCAGATGCATCCGAATCTTCGAGATCATCATGTGCACGCGCAGCTACTCAATGATCTTGTGGAATATATGTGGACCCATAATGGAAACCAAAGAGTTGATGTTTGAGTTGTGCACTTAAAATAAATAGTGTGTTCGGAACCAACATTTGTTATTTACGTGCGACAATGACTTGTATGATCGATATGCATGAATTTGAGAGTCCGGATTTGAGATATGTTGATGCCGAAGGTGAAATATGAGGGCTCGTCCAGATGCGTCCGCGGACATATAGGAGGCGAATTTGTAAAGTCCGGCTGTAGATGCAGTAAGTGCATGCATAGAGATAGATGGAGAGACGTAAGCTAGTGTGGGCTGCAACGGTCATAAAGTAAGGGGGAAATAGGATTGGCGCTCAAAATATTTTCAGGTAACTGATCATAGCTGATCCTGATCTGTTTTGGGCCGTTGGATGATGATCTAGCGGTCCACAGAGTAACAGTGACCGATGCAACAAGAAAATTCAGGTACGTGAGGGTGAGGTATAGGCGCTCCCATAACTTATTGGAGTAGATACTAATGAAGCATCTCATACATGTCCCTAAAAAAAAGCATCTCATACATGGATACACAAGCAAACACGGTTGACCAGCCAGCCAGCGCAGCGTACCTAGTGCGGACTGCAATTCCGAAAGCACTCGTTCATGCAGGTGGTAAAGCACCTCTTCCCTCGCCCTTCCACGCACCGCATACACTCCTCGCTGTAGGAGCAAGTGGCGGCGCATGCACCGCCAGGGCTGCCGCCGCAGTTGCAGCCGTCGCCGGTGCAGTTGGCTTTGCACTCGTCGATGCAATCGTTGCAGACACGACGCATAACCAGTGCGCATTCGCATGTCTGGTTGCTGGTGTCCATGCACAATGAATAGCACCTCGAGTTCGGGGCCTCGAGAGGACAGGTATAGCATGGTATCAGCGGTGCCGGTCCCGGCGCTGGTGCTGGTGGCGGTGGCGCCTGTGCCGGCGGGGGCGGCGGTGAAGGTGCTGGCCCCAGCGACGGGCAACGGCCTGACGAAGGTAGGACCAGCACGGCGAGCATGGCGGCTACCGCGGCCGCGTGGAGAGCGAGGCCGGCTGAGCCTGCTGAAGCCATTATTAGAGAAGAAGAGAGACTTACACAGGAAAAACTGGTGAAGTGAAGATCGACTTAGCCGGTGTGCGCAACTACTAGTAGGGGAGGAAGGCACAGTCACTTATAGGCACACCCAGAGATCATATTTGTAGCTAGCTATCATGTAAAAAAACTATGCATCAAGTCGTGCATGTTGCAAGCAGTTGACGTGCATGAAGAAGTAATCAAGTTGCATCTCGAGATCTGCGCCGTGCATGTTACAAAGTTGACATGCTGATATAGCAGTGTGCTAATCTTGACCGGGCACGATTCCTGGCATATAGACTTTCTTTCTGCCTGGCTTCGATCGACATGCTGAAGAACACCTATTTGATTATTAATTACTCGAATGTCACTCAAAACCTTACTTTCGAGCACAAGTTTGCAAGGAAAATACACTTAGAGCCCTTATAGAGGGTTGACGTTCCCCACAAGAGGACCGTGAGACGAACGGACGTTCTCTCAGTAAGGCTCACTCGAGCGTTTCCTCAAAAAATCAATGTCAGGAAACGTTTAGATATTGCCGTGCTATAGTAGAGAGACTAGAAGCATACACGCGCTTTGCTGCCCGTCTACTTTCCTGCAGTTTATTTGTTTGTTTGTTAATTTCCTATTAGGTTCTTTGTTGCTTTATTTGCGGGCCAGACGTTGTTGTTCATTTTATGGGCATGTTGTGTTCTTTTTAAACCTTGCACGGCGAAATAAAATCCTGAACGAATCCGCTATTTTTTTTTTGGCCTCAAGCGAGCAAGACATTGAGTTTGAATCAGGATGACAAAGAAATGATGAAAGATGGAGAGGAAGGATGGGCCATGAGTTATGATACACATCTTGTGCACCGTGGCTTGTTGAAGAAGGCGACCTGGTCCTGCAAACGGGGTCGTCCCTGTTGAGCATCGCTGCTAGCCATGTCGGCTTACCTCACCGCTTGCTCTTCCAGGCCCTATGTGCTGCCGTCATTGGATGGTAATTGCCGCCACAAAAGAAGTGGAGAAATACGAAGTGGTGGGCCGGGCATGTGGCCCGGTGCTGGACTGGCAGCGCCGGTACAACAGTGTAGTGTTGAGGAGGCGGTGATGGGTCACTTGGACATGCGTGTATAGTCAGCCGCATCAATAATTTATCTTATACAAAATGTACATAAGCAATAGGTAGGGGTGAGCACATCTCAGAACCCATGGTCATATGAACTTGCTTTTTTAAAATGCATTTTAAACGTTTGTTAAGATGTTAAAAATTCTGAAACAAAATTTCACGCATACATCTTCGCAACATGTGTGCGCGACACAAATTTTTGTGAAAAAAAATCTTTTTTATTTAGCCTCTGCAAAAAGACAAATTTTAGTGTTCCTAAATATCATTTCATGATACATTTTTTTTGTCTTTTTTGCACAGGCCAAAGAAAAAGTTGCTTTTCTGCAAAACTTTTTGCGCGCCCATATAATGTTTTTTTGAAAACGGGCAAAAGTTGCCACGTATATTAATTAAGAGAGAATAGAGTTTGTGTTACAAACACCCCTTAACAATACACGAAAGAATCACTCTCCCGACATGATGGACCCTAGATTCTTAGCTTCGGCGGCAACCCAGAATGATGCCTCCCTTTTGATGTTGTCGAGAAGAACCGTAGGCGGAGCGGCCATGTTGCGGAATACACGGGCGTTTCGCTCGTTCCAGATCGTCCAGGTAGTGAGCATGGTGAGCGAGGCCATGGCCTTCCGGTTGGGGACGGAAGCATCAGTCAACCCAAGCCACCAGTGTAAGGTGGAATGCCTCATAGGCCAAGTAGAGGTGTCAACGTGAATGAGCTGCAGCCACGCCTTGACCAAGCCCCATAGGCGAATGGTGAAGCGGCATTTGAAGAAGAGATGGTCAACCGATTCATTCTCACGCATGCATAGGGGGCACGAGCCACAATTAGGCCAACCACGCTTCGCCAATCGATCCGCAGTCCAGACTCTATTTTGGATGGCCAGCCAAGCAAAGAACTTGACCTTGGGTGGAGCCCAGATTTTCCACACTGCATGCTCCAAGGGAGAGCGAATGAGGCCAAGAAATTGCGCTTTGTAGGCGGACTCCGCTGTGTAGAGATCACTATTAGAATGCTTCCAAACAATGTCGTCGTCAATATCCTCCTGTAATTGAAAATCCCGGATGGCGGCCCAAAGCTCGAGAAATTGTCTGAAGTGCTCTATAGGAAAATTGGACGTCATCTTAATCTTTCTAACCCAAGCGCCATCCTTTAGTGCTTCTCGCACCTTCCAATTCTTCCCCGTTGACGCTGCATGGATGATAGGGGCCATATCCATGGGTTTGCGGTTGTGCACCCACGGAGAGTCCCAAAAAGGGGTGCGCGCGCCATTTCCTACGATAATAGTTGAGGAGGCTTAGAAGAAATTGTAGTCTACGTTATCGCACGGGTTGCCCATGCCAACCCACATCTTAGTTGGCTCCTTCCACTCAAACCAAATCCAACGAAGCCTCAGTGCCCTAGCAAATTTCTCCGTGTTTAGCACTCCAAGACCCCCATTGGCAATTGGGTGGCAAACGGTGTTCCAATTAACCTTGCATTTGGCCCCGGTGGTCTTGTCTGATCCCTCCCAAAGGAACGCTCGCTCAAGCTTGCTGAGATTTTTGAGGGTGCTTTTGGGGACGACGAGCGTAGTGATGAAGTATATGGCTTGGGAGGTAAGCACCGACTTGACCAAGGCGGTGCGTCCCATAGACGTGATGTTTTGCCCATCCCAAGGGACCAACTTTGCCGCTGCCTTATCCTCCAGGAACTGAAAGTCCACCTTCCCGAGCCGCCACACAGAGAACGGGAGGCCTAAGTATTTCATGGGGAAGGATCCGCGCGCCGCCGGAAGGTTTTGAAGGATGTCCGACAAGTTGATGTACCCACAACGAATTGGGACGACCGAGCTCTTGTGAAAGTTGGTGGCTAGACCGGTGACATCACCAAAAAGACGAAGGATGTTGGAGAGGTGGTCAATATCGCGCTTGATGGGTGCCATGAAGACCGCTGCGTCATCCGCATAAAGGGAGGTTCGTAAAAGAACCCCACGGCCACGAATTTTATGAAATAGCCCTCTAGTTGCCGCCATCTCAAGAATTCTTTGGAGCGGGTCGATCGCGATCACAAATAGCAAGGGGGAAATAGGGCCCCCCTGCCGGAGACCCTGGCCATGGATGATGGGGCTGCCAGCGACGCCGTTAAGAAGAATCTATGAGGAAGAGGAGCAAAGTAGGGCGGTGATCCAATCGCGGAAAATGCTCGGGAACCCCCTACGGTGGAGGAGGTCAATGGTATACTCCCACTTGACTGAATCAAATGCCTTCCGAATGTCCAACTTGAAGAGAAGCGAAAGGGTTTTGCACTTCTGGAGCCTCCGCGCAAGATTCCTCACATACATGAAATTGTCATGGATGCTTCTTGTCTTGATGAAAGCACTCTGCGCGTTGGAGACAAGGTGGAGCATGTGGTGGCTAGGACGGATGGCGAGGACCTTTGCAATGATCTTGGGAATAGCATGAATCAGACTAATCGGACGGTAGTCGGAGATTTCTTCAGCTCCATCCTTCTTTGGGAGCAGTACAATGTTGGCAGAGTTGATCCAATCAAGGTTGGCCGTGCGGAGGTTACCGAAGCAAAAGATGGCCTTCATAATATCATGCCTGATGATGGACCAACAACTTTTGAAGAAAAGCCCGGTGAAGCCATCCGAGCCAGGCGCCTTGCCAACATGCATCTGGTTGATGGCCTCACGCACCTCCTCCTCGGAGAAAGGGTCAGCGAGGTTGCCCAAATCATCACGAGCCTCAATGCCCAATCCCTCCCAGTTGAAGTCTGTGGTCGCCGTGGGGCCTTTTCCCAAGGTTGAGGAGAAATAGTCGTGGACAATAGCCTCCTTTTGAGAGTGCTCAGTGACCCATCCACCGTTGTGCTTGATACGGTGTATGTGGTTCTTGCGTCTTCTAGCGTTCACTCGACGGTGGAAAAATTTGGTGTTCGCATCCCTGATGGGCCTCGAACCCCTCGTTGGATTACCCCAAGTGGAAGGTGTAAGATGCAGTAAGTAGAAGTGTTTTCCCTTAGCAAAGATGCCAAGGATCGAATCCCCAGAGACTCCTAGGTTCAACAAGTAGGTATCAATTGTTAACGGCGCAATTAGCAATCAACGTGGACCTGCACACAGATACAAATAACTTTGCTCCCAACGAGTACAGAGAGGTTGTCAATCTCTCCGGCCTTGTAGTTCACAAAGGGTTAAAAGCAATATGATAGTAGTCATAGATAGTGTTTTGCAATAGTAAGTAAAATAGCGAAAAGTAAATAGTGTATGTGATCAATGACGGTAATATGGACCGGAGTCTCATGATGTTCACTAGTGATGTCTCTCTCCCAAAAGACGATAAAACAGCTATGCGAGGTAACAAATTACAGCTGGGCAATTGACAGGACCACGAACGCAAACCAATGCTGACTACATTGCAAGAAAGGTTGAGGTTCAAAGCATGGGCGGTACGCCAAAGTAAGTAGACCGAAATCCATCAATATCTACTACTAATCATCCACCTTGAGATATCTATCCAGAACATCTCGCTGGTATTAAGTTGCGAGTCCCACCCATAGTGTAAACTCAATGCAACAGACAACTGCATTAAAAGAACTTTGCGTAAAGTAAACAATCCTTGCACCCGCGGGCACAAGCACCGTTGTTTTCCCCCTTGTGGCAACAGCACATCCCCTAGACTCATGTTTTCGTCACTCAAGCTAGTCATCGAGGGGCATGAACCCACAATCAAGCATAACGTTCCCTCTTGGAGTCACTACCTACTACTCGGCCAAAGCAATAAATAACAACGGAGAACATGCAAGAATTACTTATGAACTAAAATATAAAAGAGGTGAATCAAATATATTACTCAAGATCAATCTGAACATAATCTCATAATCCATCGGATCCCAGCAAACTCAACATAGCAACAGCATAAGGATTACGTAGGTGCCTCGATCATGTAGGGCAGCTCACGAGGACTAATTAGTGAAGCACAAGAACGGGAGGAGAACATCACATAGCTACTGGTCATGGACTCATGGTCCAAGGGAGACTACTCACGAGTCATCCGGGAGGCGTCCATGGTGGTGGAGAAGCTCCCGGTGGTGATCCTCCCCTCCGGCAGGGTGCCGGGAAGAGTTCTCCTGGTGCTCCCGATCTTGGAAGCGGCGGCGGCGGCGGAACAGAGATGGGATCGCGAAAAGAAGTCCTGTTTCAAGGGTTACGGGGAACCCTTTAAATATATGCCAAAGTAGGGCACCGGGGGGCTCTCGGGGGGCCGAGGCGCCCCCCCGGCGCGGCCCAGGGGGGGCGCCCACAGGGCGCCTGGAGCCCCTGTGCCCCCCCCCCAGGCTCCCCTTCGGAAGCAGTGTCGTTCCCGGAACGCTGATTTTTTATATAATTTTTCTGTATTTTTCTGGGCAGTTCTCGAAACGTGAAAACCTGAAATACAAAAACAGCCGAAAACAGAAACTGGCACTGGGGTGCACTGGATTAGTAAGTTAGTCCAAATATGATCAAAAGTGTATGGAAGTGTATGAATATCATAGCAATATCACCCAAAAGTGGCATGGAGCAAGCAGAAATTATAGATACGTTTTGGACGTATCAACATCCCCAAGCTTAATTCCTGCTCGTCCTCGAGTAGGTAAATGATAACAAGAATGATTTCTGTGGTGACATGATATTAACCATATAAGACTTTCTCATAGTCATATGACAAAAGCTTACTGAGACAATGATTCTAAAGTAATTAAGTTGTCTCAAGAGAAAATCACAAATGACTGAAAGTTTTACAACATGAAACTGAAACATCAAAAAGATTTGCAGTGAACATGATGTGCAAATATGATCAAGTGATATCTAGCTTGCCCCCTTTAGTGATGCGAAACATAAGTGCAGGGGCACCTTCAAGGTTTAAGTGATGACTAGATACAATCATTTCAGAATAAACGATATCACAATCATGCAAAAGACAATGCTACTTTGGGACAATGCACATTACACTCAGAATGACAATCATGCTCTCAGTAGTTGGTGCTTGAAGTGCTAGAGCTTTTTATTTTGGAACATGGAAGCAATTGTGTCAACGGTAGTGGTACTTCATATGTGTCATGCATAAAACATCTTATAAGTTGCAAGCCTCATGCATCGAATACTAATAGTGCTCGCTCCTTGTTCTAATTAGCTCGGATTCCCATGGGTTATCATTGCATTGCATATGTTTTAACCAAGTGTCACAAAGGGGTACCTCTATGCCACCTGTACAAAGGTCCAAGGAGATAGATCGCATTTGATTTCTCGTTTTTGATAAATCTCAACTTGAGGACATCCATACCGGGACAACATAGAAAATGGATGATGGACTCCTCTTAAATGCATAAGCATATTCTCATGAGAGATTGAGGATTAAGGTCCAAGCTAAAACTTCCACCATGATGCATGGCTTTGGTTGGCGGCCCAATGTTCTTCTCTAACAATATGCATATTAATTCAACCCACGGTAAATCACCCTTACTTTAGACAAGACGAACATGCATAGCAACTCACATGATATTCAACAAAAGTGTGACAGTTGATGGCGTCCCCAGAAACATGGTTACCGCTCAGCGAGCAACTCATAAGAAATAAGATACATAGGCAACATATTCTTTACCACAATAGTTTTTAGGCTACTTTCCCATGAGCTATGTATTGCATGGTTGGTTTGCTTAGTGCAGTTGGAGGTTAGCAAAAGACTGGGAGCGACCAACTAAGAGAGCAATGACGGTCATAATCATGCAGAGCGACAAAGCAATATTGAATCAGGCATGGTAGTTATATCGCTACTTAGAAACAAAAGATCATCAAGGCTTGACAGACTTTCTTTACAGTCTTGAATATGCGTGAGCATACGCCAAGTCAATCAAAATAAATTCTCGAAGGAAGATATTACTAAACCATACCACATCATAGGCAAACAAACCAAGTTGGTACTCCAATGACACATTGGGAACCCCCCAGCTATCTGAGATTAACCATAAGAAAACCTGAACTACTAACCACCATCATGAAAGTAGCATCTTTATCATAGACACATTAACCCATGCAACGGAAGCAAACTCTCTTAATAAGGTGAGCATGGTAATTAAAAAGAGTTCAAGCAACCAACTAAATAAAAGCTCTTGAAAAGATACCATGAATACTAAGAGCAAAGCACGATAGTAGCTATTAAAAGACAAAGAACACACACAACATAGATAGACAATGAAAATTCTATGTAATGTTCTAGGTAGAGGTGGAGCGTGTTTCTCTCCCACATAAAGGAATGCTGGGTTCCGACTCGTTATGAAAAACTAAAAAGAAAACTAAAAGCAAGACGCTCCAAGCATAGCACATAACACATGAAGTGATAAAAATATAGCGGAACGAAAGACGAACTGATAATGTTGATGGAGAAGGGGATGCATGGGGGCATCCCCAAGCTTAGACGCTTGAGTCTCCTTGAATATTTCTTGGGGGTGCACGGGGGCATCCCCAAGCTAGAGCGCTTGACACTCCTGAATCTTTTTATCATCTTCCCTCGCACACTTGAAAACTCCCTTCATACATAACTCATCATAATCTGATTAGCGAGGTTAGTACCCTTAATAAAATAATTATACCTTGCTGGAAATAAGGATATTCTTGAAGTTCTACTGTTTCTCAAGATTGCCAAAAGGTTTTTTCAAAGAAAAAGCAAGTTCTCAATTTGCAAAGTGAAGGTAAGGCAAAACAGGACAGAATCTGTGAAAAACAGAACAGCAGGCAGTAATTGACCTGTTCGGGATACTTCTGCAACTCAAATAAAAAAACTCAGAACTGACGCACGAAAGAAAATTATATAGAGAACGCTGTCGAAAAAATTCAGACCAAAAAGATGATCTGGTGATTTTATACGAATTTTTCTATCCAAGGACAGAATCTGTTTCCTGGACAGCACCTCACAACTTTTGAACTTTCTAGCAATCAGAGGCTATACTTGGCACAAATATGAAAAGCAAAGATACAATGATGATGCTACAGTAGTAAACAACATCAAGACACAACAAAAGAAAAAAAATTATTCATGTGGGCTGCCTCCCAAAAGCGCTTTCTTTTATGCCTTTAAGCTAGGCATAATGCATAGATCAAGTTGTATCAATTGAACCATCATCAAGATCATCAAAAAGCTCTTCAATAATACAACTAGTCTTAAGAGGTCTCTCAAATAAAGGCCTCATAGAGATACTTCTAGGTAGAAGACCAAAAGGATAAAAGTCAAGGGAAGATTCATTTATAAATTCATCAACGATAGGTGTTTCTTCCAAAGTCTTTACAGTTTCAACCCCTTTGGCAATAGGTAGATTGCTTTTAGAACGGGGAGCCTTTGGAACGTGAACGAACTTAGGCTCCCTCTTCGCCGGAGTTTCTACCTTTTCGGTTTTGATCGAGGAGAATGTAGTTCCTAAGGTATCAAATATTTCCTCAATCTTTTTCATCCTAGAAGAGTCAGAATCATGGAATTTGACGGTCTCCAAAATTTTAAAAAAATTATGCATGGAGCTATCAAGTCTATTCAAATTCCCTTGAATCTTTCGATCCAACTCATTCATCTTATTAGTGCTTGGCATCTCTAGCTCTATTTTTTCAAGTTTTTTCATAATGTGAGCTAGGGTGATGTCCTCTCGAATGCTATCAACAGGGGGACTCCCAACAAGATTTTCAATAATACTAAGAGACTCCCAAATTGGGGCCTCCAGGAAATTCCCATTGATAGCAGTATCTAGAATAAACCTATTCCAAGAAGTGATTCCAACATAAAAATTTCTAAGTAAGATAGTAGTAGGTTGCTTCTTGGTGGCTCTTTTTTGTGAATCATTAATTCTATACCAAGCATCTTTCAAACTTTCCCCACCTCTTTGTTTAAAGGTGAGAACTTCTGCCTCGTCAAAGACAAAAGGACCCGACATAATGACAACTAAAGAACAAGATAACTATTTTTGTGATTTTCGATAAAAAGGAACTAAAGCAAAAATGAAAGGTAAACTAACAAGACTAAAAAGCAAAGGTAAAAGATAGCATGCAACTCCCCTATCCTGAAGAGTGGAGTCCCCGGCAACGGCGCCAGAAAATACTCCTTGATGGGCCTCGAACCCCTCGTTGGTTACCCCAAGTGGAAGGTGTAAGATGCAGTAAGTAGAAGTGTTTTCCCCTAGCAAAGATGCCAAGGATCGATTCCCCAGAGACTCCTAGGTTCAACAAGTAGGTGTCAATTGCTACGGCGCCAGATTAGTAGCAACCAACGTGGACCTGCACACAGATACAAATAACTTTGCTCCCAACGAGTACAAAGAGGTTGTCAATCTCTCCGGCCTTGTAGTTCACAAAGGATTAAAAGCAATGATAGTAGTGACAGATAGTTTTTGCGATAGTAAATAATAACGGAAAGTAAATAGTGGATGTGATCAATGATGGTAATATGCACCGGAGTCTCATGATGTTCACTAGTGATGTCTCTCTCCCAAAAGACGATAAAACAGCTATGTGAGGTAAAAAAATTACAGCTGGGCAATTGACAGGACCACGAACGCAAACCAATGCTGACTACATTGCAAGAAAGGTTGAGGTTCAAAGCATGGGCGGTACGCCAAAGTAAGTAGACCGAAATCCATCAATATCTACTACTAATCATCCACCTTGAGATATCTATCCAGAACATCTCGCTGGTATTAAGTTGCGAGTCCCACCCATAGTGTAAACTCAATGCAACAGACAACTGCATTAAAAGAACTTTGCGTAAAGTAAACAATCCTTGCACCCGCGGGCACAAGCACCGTTGTTTTCCCCCTTGTGGCAACAGCACATCCCCTAGACTCATGTTTTCGTCACTCAAGCTAGTCATCGAGGGGCATGAACCCACAATCAAGCATAACGTTCCCTCTTGGAGTCACTACCTACTACTCGGCCAAAGCAATAAATAACAACGGAGAACATGCAAGAATTACTTATGAACTAAAATATAAAAGAGGTGAATCAAATATATTACTCAAGATCAATCTGAACATAATCTCATAATCCATCGAATCCCAGCAAACTCAACATAGCAACAGCATAAGGATTACATAGGTGCCTCGATCATGTAGGGCAGCTCACGAGGACTAATTAGTGAAGCACGAGAATGGGAGGAGAACATCACATAGCTACTGGTCATGGACTCATGGTCCAAGGGAGACTACTCACGAGTCATCCGGGAGGCGTCCATGGTGGTGGAGAAGCTCCCGGTGGTGATCCTCCCCTCCGGCAGGGTGCCGGGAAGAGTTCTCCTGGTGCTCCCGATCTTGGAAGCGGCGGCGGCGGCGGAACAGAGATGGGATCGCGAAAAGAAGTCATGTTTCAAGGGTTACGGGGGACCGTTTAAATATCTGCCAAAGTAGGGCACCGGGGGGCTCTCGGGGGGCCGAGGCGCCCCCCCGGCGCGGCCCAGGGGGGGCGCGCCCACAGGGCGCCTGGAGCCCCTGTGGGCCCCCCAGGCTCCCCTTCGGAAGCAGTGTCGTTCCCGGATCGCTGATTTTTTATATAATTTTTCTGTATTTTTCTGGGCAGTTCTCGAAACGTGAAAACCTGAAATACAAAAACAGACGAAAACAGAAACTGGCACTGGGGTGCACTGGATTAGTAAGTTAGTCCAAATATGATCAAAAGTGTATGGAAGTGTATGAATATCATAGCAATATCACCCAAAAGTGGCATGGAGCAAGCAGAAATTATAGATACGTTTGGGACGTATCAACATCCCCAAGCTTAATTCCTGCTCGTCCTCGAGTAGGTAAATAATAACAAGAATAATTTCTGTGGTGACATGCTATTAACCATATAAGACTTTCTCATAGTCATGTGACAAAAGCTTACTGAGACAATGATTCTAAAGTAATTAAGTTGTCTCAAGAGAAAATCATAAATGACTGAAAGTTTTACAACATGAAACTGAAATATCAAAAAGATTTGCAATGAACATGATGTGCAAATATGATCAAGTGATATCTAGCTTGCCCCCTTTAGTGATGCAAAACATAAGTGCAGGGGCACCTTCAAGGTTCAAGTGATGACTAGATACAATCATTTCAAAATAAACGATATCACAATCATGCAAAAGACAATGCTACTTTGGGACAATGCACATTACACTCAGAATGACAATCATGCTCTCAGTAGTTGGTGCTTGAAGTGCTAGAGCTTTTTATTTTGAAACATGAAAGCAATTGTGTCAACGGTAGTAGTACTTCATATGTGTCATGCATAAAACATCTTATAAGTTGCAAGCCTCATGCATCGAATACCAATAGTGCTCGCTCCTTGTCCTAATTAGTTCCGATCCCCATGGGTTATTATTGCATTGCATATGTTTTAACCAAGTGTCACAAAGGGGTACCTCTATGCCACCTGTACAAAGGTCCAAGGAGATAGATCGCATTTGATTTCTCGTTTTTGATAGATCTCAACTTGAGGACATCCATACCGGGACAACATAGAAAATAGATGATGGACTCCTCTTTAATGCATAAGCATATTCTCGTGAGAGATTGAGGATTAAGGTCCAAGCTAAAACTTCCACCATGATGCATGGCTTTGGTTGGCGGCCCAATGTTCTTCTCTAACAATATGCATATTAATTCAACCCACGGTAAATCACCCTTACTTCAGACAAGACGAACATGCATAGCAACTCACATGATATTCAACAAAATTGTGACAGTTGATGGCGTCCCCAGAAACATGGTTACCGCTCAGCAAGCAACTCATAAGAAATAAGATACATAAGCAACATATTCTTTACCACAATAGTTTTTAGGCTACTTTCCCATGAGCTATGTATTGCATGGTTAATTTGCTTAGTGCAGGTGTGGGTTAGCAAAAGACTGGGAGCAACCAACTTAAGAGAGCAATGACGGTCATAATCATGCAGAGCGACAAAGCAATATTGAATCAGGCATGGTAGTTATATCACTACTTAGAAATAAAAGATCATCAAGGCTTGACAGACTTTCTTTACAGTCTTGAATATGCGTGAGCATACGCCAAGTCAATCAAAATAAATTCTCGAAGGAAGATATTACTAAACCATACCACATCATAGGCAAACAAACCAAGTTGGTACTCCAATGACACATTGGGAACCCCCCAGCTATTCGAGATTAACCAAAAGAAAACCTGAACTACTAAGCACCATCATGAAAATAGCATCTTTATCATAGACACATTAACCCATGCAACGGAAGCAAACTCTCTTAATAAGGTGATCATGGTAATTAAAGAGAGTTCAAGCAACCAACTAAATAAAAGCTCTTGAAGAGATAAGCATGAATACTAAGAGCAAAGCACGATAGTAGCTATTAAAAGATAAAGAACACACACAGCATAGATAGACATGAAAATTCTATGTAATGTTCTAGGTAGAGGTGGAGCGTGTTTCTCTCCCACATAAAGGAATGCTGGGTTCCGACTCGTTATGAAAAATTAAAAAGAAAACTAAAAGCAAGACGCTCCAAGCATAACACATAACACATGAAGTGATTAAAATATAGTGGAACGAAAGACGAACTGATAATGTTGATGGAGAAGGGGATGCACGGGGGGCATCCCCAAGCTTAGACGCTTGAGTCTCCTTGAATATTTCTTGGGGGTGCACGGGGGCATCCCCAAGCTTGAGCGCTTGACACTCCTGAATCTTTTTATCATCTTCCCTCGCACACTTGAAAACTCCCTTCATACATAACTCATTCATAATCTGATTAGCGAGGTTAGTACCCTTAATAAAATAATTATACCTTGCTGGAAATAAGGATATTCTTGAAGTTCTACTGTTTCTCAAGATTTCCAAAAGGTTTTTGCAAAGAAAAAGCAAGTTCTTAATCTGCAAAGTGAAGGTAAGGCAAAACAGGACAGAATCTGTGAAAAACAAAACAGCAGGCAGTAATTGACCTGTTCGGGATACTTCTGCAACTCAAATCAAAAAACTCAGAACTGACGCACGAAAGACAATTATATAGAGAACGCTGTCGAAAAAATTCAGACCAAAAAGATGATCTGGTGATTTTATACGAATTTTTCTATCCAATGACAGAATCTGTTTCCTGGACAGCACCTCACAACTTTTGAACTTTCTAGCAATCAGAGGCTATACTTGGCACAAATATGAAAAGCAAAGATACAATGATGATGCTACAGCAGTAAACAACATCAAGACACAACAAAAGCAAAAAATTTATTCATGTGGGCTGCCTCCCAAAAGCGCTTTCTTTTATGCCTTTAAGCTAGGCATAATGCATGGATCAAGTTTTATCAAGAGTAAAAGAATAACTAGCCCGTACAACGGACTCAAAAGGTAACTTGACCTTCTTACGAGGGAAGTGTTTCATCCCTTTCTTGAGAGGAAACTGAAATTTTATATTACCCTCTTTCATGTCAATGACAGCACCAACGGTGCGCAAAAAGGGACGTCCCAAAATAATTGGACATGAAGGATCACATTCAATATCCATAATAGTGAAATCAACGGGCACATAATTATCATTGACAACAATAAGAACATCGTCAATCCTCCCCAAAGGTTTCTTTATGGAAGAATCAACGAGACGAACACCAAAAGAACAAGAATCATAAGGTTTCAATTTAAGCATATCATATATCCTTTTGGGCATAACAGAGGTACTAGCACCAACATCACATAATGCATAACAAGAGAAGTCATTCAAATAATTTTTTATCATAGGATCCCAACCATCTTCTAGCTTTCTAGGTATGGAGGCTTCTACTCTGAGTTTCTCCTCCCTAGCTTTGATGAGAGCATTAGTGATATGCTCTGTGAAGGCAAGGTTTAGCGTGCTAGTGCGGGGATCTCTAGACATTTTGTGAAGGAAATCAATAACTTCTGTAAGAGTGCAATTATCAAAATCAAGGTCACGAGCATCAAGTAAAGTGGTAGTGGTGTCCTTAAGGCTCACCTGGTTGGTAGTTTCTATAGCATCACCATTAATAGGTCCATTGGGACCAGGAGTACGTTGGGTGCTAAGAGTGTGAACATCCTCAATAACTTGGATAGTAGCAACAGTGTGGTGGGTAGGAAGGCTCTTAATTCTTTCCTCTTCCTCCCTTTCTCTAGCCCATCTCTCTTTAAGCTTAGCCATCATCCTAATATTTTCATTAATTTGCACTTGAGTAGCATTAATAGGGATGACTTCCCTCTCCTTAGGAGAAGAAGTTTCAATTTTTAGCAATTTTAACTCATTGGCTAAGTGGTCTACCTTAAAAGAAAGATCATCTAGTTTATGTAGTTTCTCTTCTACATTCTTATTAAAGGCTTTTTGGGTAGTGATGAAATCTCTAAGCATGCTCTCTAGTTCAGTATTGGAGTTCTTGGTACTAGGATAAGCATTGTTGTTCCCATAAGAGTTAGAGGGGAACGGTCTCGAATTGTTACCAAAGTTACTCCTATAAGCATTGTTGTTGAAATTGTTTCTAGAGATAAAGTTAACATCTACTTGTTCTTGAGCAATCAAAGAATTTAAAGGAACATCACGAGGATCAACAGTAGATTGCTTCGAAAGTAGAGACATAATCAAGTCAACTTTTTCATTGAGGGAGGAAATCTCCTCGACAGAGTTTACCTTCCTACCTGTTGGAGCGCGTTCGGTGTGCCATTGGGAATAGTTGGTCATCATCTCATCGAGAAGCTTCGTGGCAGCACCAAGTGTAGTTGACATAAAAGTTCCTCCGGTGGCCGAATCTAACAAGTTCCGCGAGGTAAAGTTCAAGCCTGCATAAAAAGTTTGGATAACCATCCAAGTAGTCAAACCGTGAGTAGGGCAGTTCTTGATAAGAGACTTCATACGTTCCCAAGCTTGGGCAACGTGTTCATTATCCAATTGTTTAAAATTCATGATGTTACTTCTAAGTTGGATAATTTTAGCAGGTGGATATTATTTTCCAATAAAAGCATCTTTGCACTTGTCCCATGAATCTATGCTATTTCTAGGCAAAGACTGAAACCAAATTTTAGCTCCTCCTCTCAAAGAGAAAGGAAAAAGCTTAAGCTTAACAATATTACCATCTATTTCTTGGTACTTTTGCATATCACAAAGTTCTACAAAGTTGTTCAAGTGTAAAGCAGCATCATCTCCAGCACCGGAGAATTGTTCTCTCATGACTAAGTTAAGTAAAGCAGGTTTAATTTCATATGAAGGTGCTGAAGTGGCAGGTGTAGTGATAGGTGTGCTGATAAAGTCATCGTTGTTGTGACTAGTGAAGTCACACAACTTGGTGTTCTCGGTGGAACCCATAGTAGCAAGCAAGCAAGATAACTATTTTTGTGATTTTCGATAAAAAGGAACTAAAGCAAATATGAAAGGTAAACTAACAAGACTAAAAAGCAAAGGTAAAAGATAGCATGCAACTCCCCTATCCTGAAGAGTGGAGTCCCCGGCAACGGCGCCAGAAAATACTCCTTGATGGGCCTCGAACCCCTCGTTGGATTACCCCAAGTGGAAGGTGTAAGATGCAGTAAGTAGAAGTGTTTTCCCTTAGCAAAGATGCCAAGGATCGAATCCCCAAAGACTCCTAGGTTCAACAAGTGGGTGTCAATTGCTAATGACGCAATTAGCAATCAACGTGGACCTGCACACAGATACAAATAACTTTGCTCCCAACGAGTACAGAGAGGTTGTCAATCTCTCCGGCCTTGTAGTTCACAAAGGGTTAAAAGCAATATGATAGTAGTGATAGATAGTGTTTTGCAATAGTAAGTAAAATAGCGAAAAGTAAATAGTGTATGTGATCAATGACGGTAATATGGACCGGAGTCTCATGATGTTCACTAGTGATGTCTCTCTCCCAAAAGACGATAAAACAGCTATGCGAGGTAACAAATTACAGCTGGGCAATTGACAGGACCACGAACGCAAACCAATGCTGACTACATTGCAAGAAAGGTTGAGGTTCAAAGCATGGGCGGTACGCCAAAGTAAGTAGACCGAAATCCATCAATATCTACTACTAATCATCCACCTTGAGATATCTATCCAGAACATCTCGCTGGTATTAAGTTGCGAGTCCCACCCATAGTGTAAACTCAATGCAACAGACAACTGCATTAAAAGAACTTTGCGTAAAGTAAACAATCCTTGCACCCGCGGGCACAAGCACCGTTGTTTTCCCCCTTGTGGCAACAACACATCCCCTAGACTCATGTTTTCGTCACTCAAGCTAGTCATCGAGGGGCATGAACCCACAATCAAGCATAACATTCCCTCTTGGAGTCACTACCTACTACTCGGCCAAAGCAATAAATAACAACGGAGAACATGCAAGAATTACTTATGAACTAAAATATAAAAGAGGTGAATCAAATATATTACTCAAGATCAATCTGAACATAATCTCATAATCCATCGAATCCCAGCAAACTCAACATAGCAACAGCATAAGGATTACATAGGTGCCTCGATCATGTAGGGCAGCTCACGAGGACTAATTAGTGAAGCACGAGAATGGGAGGAGAACATCACATAGCTACTGGTCATGGACTCATGGTCCAAGGGAGACTACTCACGAGTCATCCGGGAGGCGTCCATGGTGGTGGAGAAGCTCCCGGTGGTGATCCTCCCCTCCGGCAGGGTGCCGGGAAGAGTTCTCCTGGTGCTCCCGATCTTGGAAGCGGCGGCGGCGGCGGAACAGAGATGGGATCGCGAAAAGAAGTCATGTTTCAAGGGTTACGGGGGACCCTTTAAATATCTGCCAAAGTAGGGCACCGGGGGGCTCTCGGGGGGCCGAGGCGCCCCCCCGGCGCGGCCCAGGGGGGGCGCGCCCACAGGGCGCCTGGAGCCCCTGTGGCCCCCCCAGGCTCCCCTTCGGAAGCAGTGTCGTTCCCGGATCGCTGATTTTTTATATAATTTTTCTGTATTTTTCTGGGCAGTTCTCGAAACGTGAAAACCTGAAATACAAAAACAGACGAAAACAGAAACTGGCACTGGGGTGCACTGGATTAGTAAGTTAGTCCAAATATGATCAAAAGTGTATGGAAGTGTATGAATATCATAGCAATATCACCCAAAAGTGGCATGGAGCAAGCAGAAATTATAGATACGTTTGGGACGTATCAACATCCCCAAGCTTAATTCCTGCTCGTCCTCGAGTAGGTAAATAATAACAAGAATAATTTCTGTGGTGACATGCTATTAACCATATAAGACTTTCTCATAGTCATGTGACAAAAGCTTACTGAGACAATGATTCTAAAGTAATTAAGTTGTCTCAAGAGAAAATCATAAATGACTGAAAGTTTTACAACATGAAACTGAAATATCAAAAAGATTTGCAATGAACATGATGTGCAAATATGATCAAGTGATATCTAGCTTGCCCCCTTTAGTGATGCAAAACATAAGTGCAGGGGCACCTTCAAGGTTCAAGTGATGACTAGATACAATCATTTCAAAATAAACGATATCACAATCATGCAAAAGACAATGCTACTTTGGGACAATGCACATTACACTCAGAATGACAATCATGCTCTCAGTAGTTGGTGCTTGAAGTGCTAGAGCTTTTTATTTTGAAACATGAAAGCAATTGTGTCAACGGTAGTAGTACTTCATATGTGTCATGCATAAAACATCTTATAAGTTGCAAGCCTCATGCATCGAATACCAATAGTGCTCGCTCCTTGTCCTAATTAGTTCCGATCCCCATGGGTTATTATTGCATTGCATATGTTTTAACCAAGTGTCACAAAGGGGTACCTCTATGCCACCTGTACAAAGGTCCAAGGAGATAGATCGCATTTGATTTCTCGTTTTTGATAGATCTCAACTTGAGGACATCCATACCGGGACAACATAGAAAATAGATGATGGACTCCTCTTTAATGCATAAGCATATTCTCGTGAGAGATTGAGGATTAAGGTCCAAGCTAAAACTTCCACCATGATGCATGGCTTTGGTTGGCGGCCCAATGTTCTTCTCTAACAATATGCATATTAATTCAACCCACGGTAAATCACCCTTACTTCAGACAAGACGAACATGCATAGCAACTCACATGATATTCAACAAAATTGTGACAGTTGATGGCGTCCCCAGAAACATGGTTACCGCTCAGCAAGCAACTCATAAGAAATAAGATACATAAGCAACATATTCTTTACCACAATAGTTTTTAGGCTACTTTCCCATGAGCTATGTATTGCATGGTTAATTTGCTTAGTGCAGGTGTGGGTTAGCAAAAGACTGGGAGCAACCAACTTAAGAGAGCAATGACGGTCATAATCATGCAGAGCGACAAAGCAATATTGAATCAGGCATGGTAGTTATATCACTACTTAGAAATAAAAGATCATCAAGGCTTGACAGACTTTCTTTACAGTCTTGAATATGCGTGAGCATACGCCAAGTCAATCAAAATAAATTCTCGAAGGAAGATATTACTAAACCATACCACATCATAGGCAAACAAACCAAGTTGGTACTCCAATGACACATTGGGAACCCCCCAGCTATTCGAGATTAACCAAAAGAAAACCTGAACTACTAAGCACCATCATGAAAATAGCATCTTTATCATAGACACATTAACCCATGCAACGGAAGCAAACTCTCTTAATAAGGTGATCATGGTAATTAAAGAGAGTTCAAGCAACCAACTAAATAAAAGCTCTTGAAGAGATAAGCATGAATACTAAGAGCAAAGCACGATAGTAGCTATTAAAAGATAAAGAACACACACAGCATAGATAGACATGAAAATTCTATGTAATGTTCTAGGTAGAGGTGGAGCGTGTTTCTCTCCCACATAAAGGAATGCTGGGTTCCGACTCGTTATGAAAAATTAAAAAGAAAACTAAAAGCAAGACGCTCCAAGCATAACACATAACACATGAAGTGATTAAAATATAGTGGAACGAAAGACGAACTGATAATGTTGATGGAGAAGGGGATGCACGGGGGGCATCCCCAAGCTTAGACGCTTGAGTCTCCTTGAATATTTCTTGGGGGTGCACGGGGACATCCCCAAGCTTGAGCGCTTGACACTCCTGAATCTTTTTATCATCTTCCCTCGCACACTTGAAAACTCCCTTCATACATAACTCATTCATAATCTGATTAGCGAGGTTAGTACCCTTAATAAAATAATTATACCTTGCTGGAAATAAGGATATTCTTGAAGTTCTACTGTTTCTCAAGATTGCCAAAAGGTTTTTGCAAAGAAAAAGCAAGTTCTTAATCTGCAAAGTGAAGGTAAGGCAAAACAGGACAGAATCTGTGAAAAACAAAACAGCAGGCAGTAATTGACCTGTTCGGGATACTTCTGCAACTCAAATCAAAAAACTCAGAACTGACGCACGAAAGACAATTATATAGAGAACGCTGTCGAAAAAATTCAGACCAAAAAGATGATCTGGTGATTTTATACGAATTTTTCTATCCAAGGACAGAATCTGTTTCCTGGACAGCACCTCACAACTTTTGAACTTTCTAGCAATCAGAGGCTATACTTGGCACAAATATGAAAAGCAAAGATACAATGATGATGCTACAGCAGTAAACAACATCAAGACACAACAAAAGCAAAAAATTTATTCATGTGGGCTGCCTCCCAAAAGCGCTTTCTTTTATGCCTTTAAGCTAGGCATAATGCATGGATCAAGTTTTATCAAGAGTAAAAGAATAACTAGCCCGTACAACGGACTCAAAAGGTAACTTGACCTTCTTACGAGGGAAGTGTTCCATCCCTTTCTTGAGAGGAAACTGAAATTTTATATTACCCTCTTTCATGTCAATGACAGCACCAACGGTGCGCAAAAAGGGACGTCCCAAAATAATTGGACATGAAGGATCACATTCAATATCCATAATAGTGAAATCAACGGGCACATAATTATCATTGACAACAATAAGAACATCGTCAATCCTCCCCAAAGGTTTCTTTATGGAAGAATCAATGAGACGAACACCAAAAGAACAAGAATCATAAGGTTTCAATTTAAGCATATCATATATCCTTTTGGGCATAACAGAGGTACTAGCACCAACATCACATAATGCATAACAAGAGAAGTCATTCAAATAATTTTTTATCATAGGATCCCAACCATCTTCTAGCTTTCTAGGTATGGAGGCTTCTACTCTGAGTTTCTCCTCCCTAGCTTTGATGAGAGCATTAGTGATATGCTCTGTGAAGGCAAGGTTTAGCGTGCTAGTGCGGGGATCTCTAGACATTTTGTGAAGGAAATCAATAACTTCTGTAAGAGTGCAATTATCAAAATCAAGGTCACGAGCATCAAGTAAAGTGGTAGTGGTGTCCTTAAGGCTCACCTGGTTGGTAGTTTCTATAGCATCACCATTAATAGGTCCATTGGGACCAGGAGTACGTTGGGTGCTAAGAGTGTGAACATCCTCAATAACTTGGATAGTAGCAACAGTGTGGTGGGTAGGAAGGCTCTTAATTCTTTCCTCTTCCTCCCTTTCTCTAGCCCATCTCTCTTTAAGCTTAGCCATCATCCTAATATTTTCATTAATTTGCACTTGAGTAGCATTAATAGGGATGACTTCCCTCTCCTTAGGAGAAGAAGTTTCAATTTTTAGCAATTTTAACTCATTGGCTAAGTGGTCTACCTTAAAAGAAAGATCATCTAGTTTATGTAGTTTCTCTTCTACATTCTTATTAAAGGCTTTTTGGGTAGTGATGAAATCTCTAAGCATGCTCTCTAGTTCAGTATTGGAGTTCTTGGTACTAGGATAAGCATTGTTGTTCCCATAAGAGTTAGAGGGGAACGGTCTCGAATTGTTACCAAAGTTACTCCTATAAGCATTGTTGTTGAAATTGTTTCTAGAGATAAAGTTAACATCTACTTGTTCTTGAGCAATCAAAGAATTTAAAGGAACATCACGAGGATCAACAGTAGATTGCTTCGAAAGTAGAGACATAATCAAGTCAACTTTTTCATTGAGGGAGGAAATCTCCTCGACAGAGTTTACCTTCCTACCTGTTGGAGCGCGTTCGGTGTGCCATTGGGAATAGTTGGTCATCATCTCATCGAGAAGCTTCGTGGCAGCACCAAGTGTAGTTGACATAAAAGTTCCTCCGGTGGCCGAATCTAACAAGTTCCGCGAGGTAAAGTTCAAGCCTGCATAAAAAGTTTGGATAACCATCCAAGTAGTCAAACCGTGAGTAGGGCAGTTCTTGATAAGAGACTTCATACGTTCCCAAGCTTGGGCAACGTGTTCATTATCCAATTGTTTAAAATTCATGATGTTACTTCTAAGTTGGATAATTTTAGCAGGTGGATATTATTTTCCAATAAAAGCATCTTTGCACTTGTCCCATGAATCTATGCTATTTCTAGGCAAAGACTGAAACCAAATTTTAGCTCCTCCTCTCAAAGAGAAAGGAAAAAGCTTAAGCTTAACAATATTACCATCTATTTCTTGGTACTTTTGCATATCACAAAGTTCTACAAAGTTGTTCAAGTGTAAAGCAGCATCATCTCCAGCACCGGAGAATTGTTCTCTCATGACTAAGTTAAGTAAAGCAGGTTTAATTTCATATGAAGGTGCTGAAGTGGCAGGTGTAGTGATAGGTGTGCTGATAAAGTCATCGTTGTTGTGACTAGTGAAGTCACACAACTTGGTGTTCTCGGTGGAACCCATAGTAGCAAGCAAGCAAGATAACTATTTTTGTGATTTTCGATAAAAAGGAACTAAAGCAAATATGAAAGGTAAACTAACAAGACTAAAAAGCAAAGGTAAAAGATAGCATGCAACTCCCCTATCCTGAAGAGTGGAGTCCCCGGCAACGGCGCCAGAAAATACTCCTTGATGGGCCTCGAACCCCTCGTTGGATTACCCCAAGTGGAAGGTGTAAGATGCAGTAAGTAGAAGTGTTTTCCCTTAGCAAAGATGCCAAGGATCGAATCCCCAAAGACTCCTAGGTTCAACAAGTGGGTGTCAATTGCTAACGACGCAATTAGCAATCAACGTGGACCTGCACACAGATACAAATAACTTTGCTCCCAACGAGTACAGAGAGGTTGTCAATCTCTCCGGCCTTGTAGTTCACAAAGGGTTAAAAGCAATATGATAGTAGTGATAGATAGTGTTTTGCAATAGTAAGTAAAATAGCGAAAAGTAAATAGTGTATGTGATCAATGACGGTAATATGGACCGGAGTCTCATGATGTTCACTAGTGATGTCTCTCTCCCAAAAGACGATAAAACAGCTATGCGAGGTAACAAATTACAGCTGGGCAATTGACAGGACCACGAACGCAAACCAATGCTGACTACATTGCAAGAAAGGTTGAGGTTCAAAGCATGGGCGGTACGCCAAAGTAAGTAGACCGAAATCCATCAATATCTACTACTAATCATCCACCTTGAGATATCTATCCAGAACATCTCGCTGGTATTAAGTTGCGAGTCACACCCATAGTGTAAACTCAATGCAACAGAAAACTGCATTAAAAGAACTTTGCGTAAAGTAAACAATCCTTGCACCTGCGGGCACAAGCACCGTTGTTTTCCCCCTTGTGGCAACAGCACATCCCCTAGACTCATGTTTCTGTCACTCAAGCTAGTCATCGAGGGGCATGAACCCACAATCAAGCATAACGTTCCCTCTTGGAGTCACTACCTACTACACGGCCAAAGCAATAAATAACAACGGAGAACATGCAAGAATTACTTATGAACTAAAATATAAAAGAGGTGAATCAAATATATTACTCAAGATCAATCTGAACATAATCTCATAATCCATCGGATCCCAGCAAACTCAACATAGCAACAGCATAAAGATTACATAGGTGCCTCGATCATGTAGGGCAGCTCACGAGGACTAATTAGTGAAGCACGAGAACGGGAGGAGAACATCACATAGCTACTGGTCATGGACTCATGGTCTAAGGGAGACTACTCACGAGTCATCCGGGAGGCGTCCATGGTGGTGGAGAAGCTCCCGGTGGTGATCCTCCCCTCCGGCAGGGTGCCGGGAAGAGTTCTCCTGGTGCTCCCGATCTTGGAAGCGGCGGCGGCGGCGGAACGGAGATGGGATCGCGAAAAGAAGTCCCGTTTCAAGGGTTACGGGGGACCCTTTAAATATCTGCCAAAGTAGGGCACCGGGGGGCTCTCGGGGGGCCGAGGCGCGGCCCAGGGGGGGGGCGCGCCCACAGGGCGCCTGGAGCCCCTGTGGCTCCCCCAGGCTCCCCTTCGAAAGCAGTGTCGTTCCCGGATCGCTGATTTTTTATATATTTTTTCTGTATTTTTCTGGGCAGTTCTCGAAACGTGAAAACCTGAAATACAAAAACAGACGAAAACAGAAACTGGCACTGGGGTGCACTGGATTAGTAAGTTAGTCCAAATATGATCAAAAGTGTATGGAAGTGTATGAATATCATAGCAATATCACCCAAAAGTGGCATGGAGCAAGCAGAAATTATAGATACGTTTTGGACGTATCAATCCCCCTCTTTGAGGTTTGAAATCCTCGCACATTGTTTTTTTCTCGCCCTCTCAAGAACTGCCAAGGCAATGACTCTACGCTTGAGCCTAGAACGCAGCTCCAGCTCCTCGACAGAGAGGTGCCTTGAGTCTTGAGCCATGTCCAGATGAAGAATTATTAGCAAGGCAGCATGATGCATGATCTTGGCCTTTGAGAATAGGCCCTTACTCCATCTCAAGTGTTTGGCTCCAGTGTGTTGGAGCTTGTGGTGCAATATCCGAAAGGGGTCGGTGTGCTGAGTGTGCTCATTCCATGCATTAGCAACCACATCGCTGAACCCCGGAAGAGAAGCCCAAAAATTCTCAAATTTGAATGAGCGAGGCCTGCGAGGCCCCCTATCATCCGCGAGAAGAAGAGGACAATGGTCTGAGAGAGAAGATGGCAGAGCATGCAAGATGTGTCTACTGAACTGCAGGTCCCATTCGGCATTACAAAAGAAGGAATCGAGCTTGCATAGGGTTGGGCTATAATGTGAAGATGTATACGGGGATTTATTTTTCCAGATCTTTTTGGCATTTAGCAATGAGGTTTTTTAAGTGAGTTCATACCGATGTACATTAATTGCGAACCAACTTATGGTTGGATGGTTAGAAAGACAGTGATATCTCTATCGCACTAGTGTTCAAGTCATGGTATTCGCATTTTTCTGAATTTATTTCAGGATTTCTGGCAATGCGCGTTTGGTGGGAGGAGATGTTCCTGTCGACTACGAGGTGTCTATAGTGACTTCGTCAACCTCATGATGATAGGCCGGCTCAGTCTATCGAAGGTACTTATAGAAGTACAGTGTGCGTTCATAGAGATGAGTGTATACATGTATATATAAGCGCTTGCTTCTGTACTTTATTAAAAATCAGATGTACAATATTTACATGCAATTTTTTTACCTTAAAAAGATGAAAGAATTCCTTATTTAACACTATTTTCAATTGTGTTTCCCTATTTAACACTGGAAAAGTTTTTCTTCCCTATATAACACTAAGTCTAAATTTTATGCCCTTTATGACACTTTCGTCCATTTTTTGGTTTGACGATGTTAGATTGCATGTAAAAAGACACTTTTGCCCTTATGCATAGAGCTCATGCAACTCGTGCATGTGTTCGTGCATGTGTTCAACAAGCGACGTGAGTGGAAGAAAGCTTGTTGTGTGCGGCTCACTAGATAGCGGCTTGGGTTGCAGCAACGTTGAGGGTCCTGGGATGCAGTGCCCACCTCCGCGATCTGGGCTACAGCGGACGTGATGTGCCTACAGCTATGCATGAAGTTCGTTGTGGTGTGGCGCGCAGCCGGCAGCAGGCGGCCGATGGAGTAGGAACGCAGCGGCCGGGAGCAGCGCACGGGCCAGCAGGGTCACGTTTCCGTTCTTTTTGATACCCGTGATGAGCTCACGTCCAATATATTTGCACGATTGGTTATGAAGATGGTGTATGCACGTGCTCGTACGTGCTAGCCCTCGATGGATTATTGCTGCATGTAAACTTTTTTTGACGGGTTGCTGCACGCGGTATTCAGGTATTCGTGCGCCGTCTTGTATATGTATACACCTAATACACCTGGCTAATTATCCGCAAAAAAATACACCTGGCTAATCATGCATGCATGTATTGAAATTTTGATCACAAACCATATAAGGGGCAAAATGGTCTTTTCATGTGTTATTTAACACCTTCAAGTCTTAAAATGGACGAAAATGTTATAAAAGGCATAAAATTTAACTTCGATGTTAGATAAGGAAGAGAAATATTTTCAGTGTCAATTAGGGAAATAAAAATTAAGGCAGTGTTAAATAAGGAATTCTCCCTAAAAAGATAATTGACAGATAACCCGTAAAATGTTGGACACGTGTAATTGGATGGTTGACCCATGCGGCAAACGGTACCACAACTTAGACACTAATAGACGTGGTCCATTTTGACCCTCCCAGCCGTAGTGCTCACAGCTCTCACAAACATTCCAGGGAGCCTAGATACTCTAGTGATTTGTCGTACTACAACGGAGAGATGTGTGATGCTAAAAAGAAAAGAAATTGACATGCTACGTTTTGCAGATTTTGCCACGCTGCAGCAGATAGAATTGCAATGCATTTCTGAAATTTGCCATGTTCCTAAAAAAAAAGGGGGAACTGCGCCAGCTACAACTTTCCGAACTGCCGTGCTCCGTAGAGTAGTTGACGTACATGCTTTCAGTAATTGTCATGCAACATTTAGGTGGTGCCATTCTACACACGGGGGTTCTTTATCTAGGAAGGATGCGTGACTCGGAGATTCTGTCGTTCACTGGAAGAGTGCATGGAACAGAACAACGTGCCCAATGGAGATTGCCACATGTTACTGGTTTAAGATTCGCGCGCGTGGAATTGGACACACAAAAGAATGTTACCTAGAAAAAAAAACACCCAGGGAACGTCAACTCTATAAGAATTTCGTGCATATAAGGGCTCTTTGTTCAAAGAAAAAGTTAATGTAATCATAGGAATAGAAAGTTTACCTATGTTGACACTATTTATATGTTTCCCTCAAAGAAATGGAGAAAAAGAAAAACATATAAAAATTTCTTGGAGTATCAATTTTAAAGGGAAACGTAATAATTTGACAATTCATTTAAACGACTATGTGATCCTTATATCCGAAATTACACTTGCACTAGGCTTCGTATGCGTTTCCGCAAGCCACCTTCCTTGAGATGATCCATTCCGGTATCAAACGCGAGATTCATTCTTCGCTATTCTGAACCCCTATGACCTTCTGAATTAGGCATCGAGTGATTACCTACCCGATTGAAACTTCTTGTACCTCTTATTATTGCCCTTGATGCAGTTCTTGAGTTTCAATTCGAGCGATACTTTTGTACCTCATCCCCTGAGTTAACCATCCGATACTCAACTTTGTTGAATCTGCCCTTATAGAGTTTCCCCTCTTTTCCTACTTGTATGTACGATGTAGTTCCCGAAGAAAAGATGAGAACTTCATCATAATGCAATGATGCAGAAAATTGAAACCCTTAACACAATAGACCGACCTCTTTAAGAAGAGAAAAAGAGGACCGAGAAGACTCATTAGTATTCGCAGCCGGACCTTTTCCCCCTCACTCGACCTCTTAAATATTGGGATGAGATTTCTTTTAATGAAGCAGATTTGTAACACCCTAATAGTTACGCTACAGCCAGTGGCGGAGACAAGGGGGGGCGAGCAGGGGCCTAGCCCCCCTATCGATCGAGTAATCATCGAGTATATGCTAATTAATTAGCGATATGTTTCACGTACAGAAGTACTTGC
>LR738712.1:807368901-807468582 GCA_902687465.1 Secale cereale
CCCCTAACTTGATGTGAATTATGAAAAAAGAAAAGGAAACTGAAACCAGGCCTATGTGAAAGCCCACGAAAAAGTTGTTTGTGTGCAAGTCCATGGCTGATTTGGCGTTTGGCCTCCACTAAGGTCTCCTCGGCGCTGGGAATTCCCTCCCGTCATTAGCGCGTGGTCGTATTAGTGATCGCCGCTGCCGTCGTGTGCCCGTCCTGCCTGCCGCCTCTACCACGATTCGGTTCATACTTCATACGGCAACACAGGCTGATCCTCTCGCCAATTCTTAAGTCTGCAGCCAATGACAAACAGCCAATCTACTTTGACCTAGCTGCAGAGCCGCAGAGGGGACGGCGAGGGTCTAGATTTTATTCTCTAGGTATGTATTTTGAGTTTTTGACAAAACTGATTAATTTTTCCTAATACGACACCAATATTTTATAATACTAGTGATGATTTTTCATTCAGACCTGTATACAATAATTACTGTTTTCTGTATATCACTAGCAAACATGCCCGTGCGTTGCAACGGGAGACAAAAAAACATTTGTTAGCCTAATAAGTATGACTCAATATCATAACATATGAGAGTCCTCTATTTTAACACGGAGACTCACCATGTTGCCACTTATCTTTCGTCTCACACTCACTGATGATGCTCGCGACGTCCACGTGATCACAATGCATTTGACATGGTAAATCTCAAGGCTATGAGCTTACCATTTGACGCCACACTTGTCATTATGTTGCGCAAGGGAATGTTTAAAACTTAAAAAAAATCTCATCAACCACAAATACTCCCAATGCTTAGACATGTGAAGACTTTCCAAAAACTAATCAAATCATATACATAAAAGACTTTTGAATTGGCGAACCATTTTCCGAATCGACAAATTTCCTTTTTGAAATATTCGATTTAAAAAAACAGGAACGTTTGTTTTATTTACGAGCATTTTTTGAAATGCATGAATAGTTTTCGAATTCATGAACATTTTTTACTCGACATTTTTTTGAATCAATGATTTTTTGAAAAATTGGGGGAACAAATTTTAAAATTCGTGATGTTTTTTGAACTTTTGTGAAATACTCTAAAATTCCATGGACATTTATTTCAGATTCACAAATACGTTTTGAATTCATGGTTATTTTTAAAAAAATCATGAACATGATTTTATTTCCCGAACATTATTTTTAAATCATATTTTTCTATAATTTGTGAACAGTTTGTAAAATCCAGCACTTTTTGAATCAGCGAAAGTTTCAGAATTTCCCGTATATTTTTTATTTCACAAACATTTTATGATTTCTTGAACATTTTTCTGAAAACTCACAACTTTTAAAAATTTTAAATCCCAAATTTATTTCAAGAAGGAAAAACAGAAACAAAATGAGAAAACAAAAAACAAAAAGGTTTGTCAAGCCGAGTGGAACCTGAGTATCAAACCGTGGTCTCCCAGGTAGAGTAGCAACGCGCTAGTCACTGAAGCACTTGTGTGTTTGCAATTTATGTGGGAATCACATCTATAAAAGGTCTTGGAACGACGGCGGTTTTTGAAAATAAAAATCGAATCATTTTCTTTACTTATGGGTGGCATGGTGGGTAATTTATAGCAACTTCGGGGGTATTTTCTTTGACGGATGACAGAAACCCAATTTGCTTTATTATTAGGTAGGTACTAGCAAAAGATCCCGTGTGTTGCAACGGGAGAGAAAACATAACACATGCTCTTAACCCAACAACCATCACTCAAGACCAAAATAGGTCCATCTCTTTATTTTTGCGAGGCATCATATTTGTGTTGCCGCTTATCCTCCTTCTCATCCTCGCCGGCGATGGCCTCGATGTTCACACAAAACAAAAGAAAACGGGTTTGAATATGGTTAATCATAAGGCATCTCTCTCTTCCTCTCTCTCCTCTCTCTCTCTCTCTCTCTCTCTCTCTCTCTCTCTCGCTTTCTCTCACTCTCGCGATGAGAATTATGTTGTTTTCCCCTGCGACATTTTTCAGAGGTATGCATGTGTAGTTATCGATATTTTCTTTTCCCTATATGGTTATAGTGGGGGTGTTTATTTGCAATCCAGATCGTGGCCGGTAAGAAAGAAAAACGGATCTTGCGCTATAAATTATAAGTTTGCTTCTAAAACAATATTTGAAAAATATTTAACAGGTAAAATTAACAACATATTTAGATTCCGCACATTTTTCTAATAAAATTGCATATATATATAAAATATGTTAAAATCGAAGTTATGGTTTAAAGGAAACGTTTAATTTAGAAAATCATTTGTTTGACTTAAATATATTCCAAAATAATATTTAAAAATACTTAACAGGTAAAAATAATCTCATTTTCATATTCTACATATTTTTCTAATCAAATTTCATATATAACATGTTCAAATCGGAGTTACGGTTTAAAAGATATGGATTATTTAAAAAAATAGTTATTTGACTTAAATATGATCCCCGGATGAATTACCTAAAACATCAGGAGGGAGGGTTCGAAAAATGTAAAATAACGGTTCGGGTGTGACTTATATCCGGATTGCGGGTTGATTTCAAGAAAACACACGAACTTTTGTGTAAAATACGAAAAAACGATTCGGTTTAACTTAAAACAGGACTGCGGGTTGAATTCTCTGAAATAGAGGGACTTTTCTGTAAAATTCCATGACGGACGACCAGAAACCCAATTTGCTTTATTATTAGGTAAAGATAGATATGGAAAATTTTCCATATGACAATATGTTTTGTAGCAAGGCATGTCATGTCATATTTTGGAGTACTTTGAATATCAACTTCTTGGTGCGTATGTGGAATTATTGACCTATATTAGCTATAGCTAGACGCGCTAAAGAAAAAGACAGGCTCGAGCTGAAAAATAAAATAAAATTGTGTATATCTAGGCAAAATGAAGTGTAAATGAAACTTGGATATAAAACTAGTAGTTTGTGAAGGGAAAAAAATTCTGGCTTAAGCATTGTCTTGCCCCCCCCCTTATGTCTAAATCCTGGCTCCGCCCCTGGCTACAGTGAGCGGGGTTAGTGATTTGTTATGGAGGAATATCTGATTTTTTGGAAGGTTATCGAGAAAATTCTTATGTCTGTCTTTTACGAAGGTGAACTCACATATATGATGTGATTCCTGAATTTGAAGCACCTCCGCCGGTGCCGAATCCATCCATATAGAAGGAGGAGAAAATTTAGAGGGTGTTTGTTTCCAGGGACTTATTGGTCTAGGGACTTAAATAAGTCCCTATAAGTCCCATCTAAACCAAACGGGAGGGACTTATAGGGACTTAAAGTGGGCATTTGGGACTTATCAAATAAGACTCTCAAGGAGGGACTTATAGGGACTTATAGTTGTAATATGGTCTACTAGTACATGTTAAGTCCCAGGAACCAAACGGGTAGGGACTTATGACTTATAAGTTGGAACTAAAATAAGTCCTAGGACTTATGAACCAAACAGGGTCTTAACTAGACTAGCAAGTTCATGTGATACTTTATTACACTCTCTATTACAATGAGCATAAGAAACATGGTTAAAATCCGAAGACATGAAACAACAATCATCAATAGTTGCGCTTGCCACCAGAGAAGAATTGTCATCTCTTAGAGCTTCTACTACCTCTAGACTGTCTGAGTTGATCATGACCTTGTTACAGACTGATAACCCACAAGTGTTGGGGATCAGTTGTAGCCTCTTTCGATAAGTAAGAGGGTCGAACCCAACGAGGAGCTAAAGGTAAACAAATATTCCCTCAAGTTCTATCAATCACCGGTAGAACTCTACGCACGCTTATTGTTTGCTTTACCTAGAACAAGTATGAAACTAGAAGTACTTTGTAGGTGTTGTAGGATAGGTTTGCAAGAATATAAAGAGCACATAAATAAAAACTAGGGGCTATTTAGATAAAGTCAAAATTAAATTAGTATAGCAAGTGTGGAAATGTGGTGGTAGGAGTTGCAGAGTTGTCCCTAAGCAATTGACTATGTTATTAGACCGATATCAAGTTTTATGTGGGAGAGGCCACTGCTAGCATGTCATCCTTTACTTGGAATTCTATGCACTTATGATTGGAACTCTAGCAAGCATCCGCAACTACTGTCATGCATTAAGGTAAAACCCAACCATAGCATTAAGATATATTGGTCCCCCTTCAATCCCGTATGCATCAATATCTATGCTAGGCTGAAGTTGTTGTCACCCTTACCCTCCAATACATAGTCTTATCAACATACAACTAACCCTATGGTGTGATCCGCACGCTCATATGATGGGCACCAAAGGGCAGCAACATAACAACATGCAAATTAAACCAATCATAGCAATTTCACCAATCACCGATAGGACAACAAAAATCTACTCAGGCATCATAGGATGGCAACACATCATTGGATAATAATATAAAGCATAAATCATCATGATCAAGTAGAGGGTACAACGGGTTGCGGGAGAGTGGACCGTTGTAGATAGATGGGGAAGGTGATGAAGATTTTGGTGAAGATGACTGATGTCTACTACACGCTTTTATTCCTGTAGACAGTGTTGGGCCTCCAAGAGCAGAGGTTTGTAGGACAGCAGCAAATTTCCCTTAAGTGAGTAACCCAAGGTTTATCGAACTCAGGGAAGTGGAGGTTGAACGTACCCCTTTCAAGCAACCCTGCAATCAAGATACAAGAAGTCTCTTGTGTCCCCAACACACCTAATACACTTGTCAGATGTATAGGTGCACTAGTTCGGCGAAGAGATGGTAAAATATGGATGATAGGAGTGGCAAAGCAAAGTAATATAAATCTGTAATAAAAAGTGCAGCAAGCAAACAAGTGGTAAACGTGAGCACAAATGGTATTGCAATGGTGGAAACAAGGCCTAGGCTTCATACTTTCACTAGTGGCAACTCCCAACAACATTGACATAGTCTAATCACATGATATTTCCCATAAAACATGCAATGGAGACGCACTCGGAGGTCATTCCTTTGTGGTCAAGAGAGGACGAGAATTATGTAGGGCTACAAAAGCACACCTCAAAGTTCGTAGTTCTCAATCTATGGATTTCCCAATGTCACCGCGGCCATCCAAAGAGAGTACCACAATCACCACAACATATCTCAAGGGTAGTCAAAGACAAGCACCAAGAGACTCTCAATCTTCAATCAACACACAAAAGAGGAAATCACTCATGAAAATATTCTTCTAATCCATGTCCAATAGACCGCTGTCACCTTGGTCTCGGGGATTATACTAGATAAAGACAAGTGAGTACATCAATCCAATACATAGAGGAAGGGGAAATATCATGGGATCACCCTAGATTAACATAGCCTATGATCACAACAAAGATCACATCATGGAAGAGAGAGATAACCACATAGCTACACGTACAAGCCCTCAGCCCCGGAGAAGACTACTCACACATGGCCATGGTGAGCAAGAGATTGATGGTGGTGTTGATGGAGAGGTGCAGCCGGGAGGAGGAGGCGGCCGGCGGCAGCCACGGCGGCGGCGGCGGCTGCCCTAGGGCGGCGGCGGCCCTTGGGGGCAGCGGCCCCTTGGCCCCCCTTCTTCCTTGTGGATGGTGCTGCAATGGTGCAGGTCCTCCCCTCCAAGACGGCGGCTTGGGAGGAGGAAAATTCGTGGCCCTTGGTGACCTAGGTTTCCTCTCTTTATATAGACCCTCGGATTCCCGTCATCAGATTTTGGGCCTCAGTAAAACGGGCTTTTCTCGGCTGTCCGGACTCCGATTTGGACGAATTTTATATCTAGAAGCATCCTCTTGAAATTCCCCACAACTTTCGCAAGTAGGCTTTTTCCGTTTGCCGTCGTCTTCGGGCCGGAACGTGACCATCTTCTAAAAACGTTCTCAGGCATATTTCAGGAAAGTCAGAGTCCTCCAATACGACTCCTTTTGCGTTTTTGTCAATTTCCAAGTAATTCCTACACAATAAAGTGTAAAACAAGAACATTGTGCACTTTTGCAACCATTAGTAGGTTAGTCCAATAAATGCCTAAAAAGATAGAAAACTTTGATATAAACATGAGACAATGATGCAAAACAAGCATGTCACAAGCAAAAATTATGGATACGTTTGGGACGTATCTGTTGGGGAACGTTGCATGGGAAACAAAAAAATTTCCTACGCTCACCAAGATCAATCTAGGAGATGCATCTACGAGGGGAGAGTTGGATCCACATACCCTTGTAGATCGCTAAGTGGAAGCGTTCAAGAACGCGGTTGATGGAGTCGTACTCGCCGCGATTCAGATCGCCGAAGATCCTAGCACCGAACGGACGGTGCCTCCGCGTTCTTCACACGTACAGCTCGGGGACGTCTCCTCCTTCTTGATCCAGCAAGGGGGAAGGAGAAGTTGACGGAGAAACCCAGCAGCACGATGGCGTGGTGGAGATGGTGGTGGAGGAATTCCAGCAGGGCTTCGCCAAGCACCGCGGACTGGATGAAGATATTCGTGGGAGAGGGAGGGCAGCGCCGAGGCACAAACGTGTGTGGCTGCCCTCCCTCTGCCTCTCTTTATATAGGGGGGAGAGAGGGGAGGGGGCGCCCTAGGGTTTCCCCCTAGGGGCGGCGGCCAAGGGGAGATGGGGGGGGCGGCGGCCAGGGCTGCGGCCAGGGCTAGTGTTTCCCCCCCCCAGGCGCCTTGCCCCCCAAGACTAGGGGGTGCGGCAGCCCTAGGGGGGCCCAGCCCCTTGGCGCAGGTGGAGAGGGCCCAAAGGGGGGCGCACAGCCCCATGAGGGCTGTTGCGTCTCCCACTTGTGGCCCATAGGGCCCGCAACACTTGCCGGGACCCCCGAAACCTCTTTCGGTCATCCGACGACTCCCCGGTACTCCCCGGAACACTTCCGGACTCCGATCACTCTCATCCTATATATCAATCTTCGTCCCCGGACCATTCCGGAGACCCTCGTCACGTCCGGGATCTCATCCGGGACTCCGAACAACCTTCGGTTACCATGTACTGTTCTCACTAACAACCCTAGCGTCACCGAACCTTAAGTGTGTAGACCCTGCGGGTTCGGAAACTATGCAGACATGACCGAGACACTCCCAGGTCAATAACCAATAGCGGGATCTGGATACCCATATTGGTTCCCACACGTTCCTCGATGATCTCATCGGATGAACCACGATGTCAAGGATTCAGGCAATCCCGTATACAGTTCCCTTTGTCTCGTCGGTATGTTACTTGCCCGAGATTCGATCGTCGGTATCTCTATACCTAGTTCAATCTCGTTACCGGCAAGTTTCTTTACTCGTTCCGTAATACATAATCCCGTGACTAACTACTTAGTCACTTTGAGCTCATTGAGATGACGTATTACCGAGTGGGCCCGGAGATACCTCTCCGTCACACGGAGTGACAAATCCCAGTCTCGATCCATGTCAACTCAACGGACACCTTCGGAGATACCTGTAGAGTACCTTTATAGTCACCCAGTTACGTTGCGACGTTTGGCACACACAAGGCATTCCTACGGTGTCAGTGAGTTACATGATCTCATGGTCATAGGAACTTATACTTGACATGCAGAAAACTATAGCGATAACTGATACGATCAAAAGCTATGTTCAACGTTTGGGTCTCGTCCATCACATCATTCTCCTAATGATGTGATCCCGCTATCAAATGACAACTCATGTCTATGACCTGGAAACCGCGGTCATCTTTGATCAACGAGCTAGTCCTGAAGAGGCTTACCAGGGACACATAGTTTGTCTATTTATCCACACATGTATTTAAGTTTCCAATCAATACAATTATAGCATGGATAATAAACGATTATCATGAACAAGGAAATATAATAATAACTCTTTTATTATTGCCTCTAGGGCATATTTCCAACAGTCTCCCACTTGCACTAGAGTCAATAATATAGCATTACAAGGTAATGAATCTAACACCCATAGAGTCTTGGTGTTGATCATGCTTAGCCCGTGGAAGAGGCTTAGTCAACGGATCTGCAACATTCAAATCCGTGTGTACTTTGCAAATGCTTATGTCCTCCTCCTTGACTGAATCGCGGATGGAATTGAAGCGTCGCTTTATGTGTCTGGTCCTCTTGTGAAACCTTGGTTCCTTGGCTAGAGCAATGGCACCAGTGTTGTCACAAAACAGAGTCATTGGGTTCAATGCACTAGGCACAACTCCAAGATCTGTCATGAACTCCTTCATCCAGACACCTTCCTTTGCCGCCTCCGAGGCAGCAATGTACTCCGCTTCGCATGTAGAATCGGCTACCACGCTTTGCTTGGAACTGCACCAGCTTACCGCTCCCCCGTTGAGAATATATACGTATCCGGTTTGAGACTTAGAGTCATCCGGATCAGTGTCAAAGCTTGCATCGACGTAACCCTTTACGACGAGCTCTTGATCACCTCCATAAACGAGAAACATCTCCTTAGTCCTTTTCAGGTACTTTAGGATATTCTTGACCGCTGTCCAGTGATCCATACCAGGATTACTTTGAAACCTTCCGGCCATACTTATGGCAAGGCTGACATCTGGTCTTGTGCACAGCATTGCATACATGATAGAGCCTATGGCTGAAGCATAGGGGACGACACTCATCTTTTCTCTATCTTCCGCAGTCACTGGGCATTGAGTCTTACTCAACTTTGTACCTTGCAATACCGGCAAGAACCCCTTCTTGGATTGATCCATTTTGAACTTCTTCAAAACTTTATCAATGTATGTACTTTGTGAAAGTCCTATCAAGCGTCTCGATCTATCTCTATAGATCTTGATGCCCAATATGAAAGCAGCTTCACCGAGGTCCTTCATCGAAAAACTCTTGTTCAAATACCCCTTCACGCTATCCAAAAGTTCTATATTGTTTCCAATCAACAATATGTCATCCACATATAATATCAGAAACGCTATAGAGCTCCCACTCACTTTCTTGTAAATACAAGCTTCTCCGTAAACTTGTACAAACCCAAACGCTTTGATCACCTCATCAAAGCGAAGATTCCAACTCCGAGACGCTTGCACCAGCCCATAAATGGAACGCTGGAGTTTGCAAACTTTGTCAGCATTCTCTGGATCGACAAAACCTTCCGGTTGTATCATATACAACTCTTCCTTAAGAAAACCGTTAAGGAACGCTGTTTTGACATCCATCTGCCAAATTTCATAATCGAAATATGCAGCTATTGCTAACATGATTCGGACGGATTTAAGCATCGCTACGGGTGAGAAAGTCTCATCGTAGTCAATTCCTTGAACTTGTGAAAAACCCTTTGCCACAAGTCGAGCTTTATACACAGTGACATTACCGTCAGCGTCCGTCTTCCTCTTAAAAATCCATTTATTCTGAATGGCCTTCCGCCCTTCAGGTAATACTTCCAAAGTCCATACTTTGTTTTCATACATGGATCCCATCTCGGATTTCATGGCCTCTAACCATTTGTCGGAATCCGGGCCCACCATCGCTTCTCCATAGCTCGTAGGTTCACTGTTGTCCAACAACATGACCTCCAAGACAGGGTTACCATACCACTCAGGTGTAGTGCGTACCCTTGTCGACCTACGAGGTTCGGTAGTAACTTGATCAGAAGCTTCTTGATCATCATCATTGGCTTCCTCTTCAACCGTTGCAGGCTCTACAAAAACATCTTTCTGTGCTGCGCTACTCTCTGGTTGAAGCAGAGGTTCAATAACCTCATCAAGTTCTACCTTCCTCCCACTCAATTCTTTCGAGAGAAACTCTTTCTCGAGAAAGGACCCGTTCTTAGCGACAAACACTTTGCCCTCGGATCTGAGATAGAAGGTGTACCCAACCGTCTCTTTTGGGTATCCTATGAAGACACATTTGTCCGCTTTGGGTTCGAGCTTTTCTGGCTGAAGCCTTTTGACATAAGCATCGCAACCCCAAACTTTGAGAAAAGACAACTTAGGTTTCTTACCAAACCATAGTTCATACGGTGTTGTCTCAACGGACTTAGATGGAGCCCTATTTAAAGTGAATGCAGCTGTCTCTAACGCATATCCCCAAAACGATAGTGGCAAATCGGCAAGAGACATCATAGAACGCACCATATCTAATAGGGTTCGATTACGACGTTCGGACACACCATTACGCTGTGGTGTTCCAGGTGGCGTCAACTGTGAAACAATTCCACATTTTCTTAAGTGATTGCCAAACTCATAACTCAGATACTCTCCCCCTCGATCAGATCGTAGGAACTTGATCTTCTTGTTACGATGATTCTCAACTTCACTCTGAAATGGCTTGAACTTTTCAAACGTTTCAGACTTATGCTTCATCAAGTAAATATACCCATATCTACTTAAGTCGTCAGTGAAGGTGAGAAAATAACGATATCCACCGCGCGCCGTGACACTCATCGGGCCACACACATCAGTATGTATGATTTCCAATAAGTCACTTGCCCGTTCCATTGTTCCTGAAAACGGGGTCTTAGTCATCTTGCCCATGAGGCACGGCTCGCATGTGTCAAGTGATTCGAAATCAAGAGACTCCAAAAGTCCATCAGCATGGAGCTTCCTCATGCGTTTCACACCGATATGACCCAGACGGCAGTGCCACAAGAAAGTGGTACTATTGTTATCAACTCTACATCTTTTGGCATCAATGTTATGAACATGTGTATCATCACTATCGAGATTCAATAAGAATAAACCCCCTACTTCGGGTGCATGACCATAAAAGATATTACCCATATAAATAGAACAACCTTTATTCTCTGATTTAAATGAGTAACCGTCTCGCATTAAACAAGATCCAGATATAATGTTCATGCTCAACGCAGGCACTAAATAACAATTATTCAGGTTCATAACTAATCCCGATGGTAATCGAAGAGCGAGCGTGCCGACGGCGATCACATCAACCTTGGAACCATTCCCCACGCGCATCGTCACTTCGTCCTTCGCCAGCCTCCGTTTATTCCGTAGTTCCTGTTTAGAGTTGCAAATGTGAGCAACCGAACCGGTATCAAATACCCAGGCACTACAACGAGAGTTGGTAAGGTACACATCAATAACATGTATATCACATATACCTTGCTTGTTGTTGTTGTTGGCCCCCTTCTTGTCTGCCAGATACTTGGGGCAGTTCCGCTTCCAGTGGCCGTTCCCCTTGCAATAGAAACACTCAGTCTCTGGCTTGGGCCCAGCCTTGGGTTTCTTCACTGGATGAGCAACTGCCTTGCCACCCTTCTTAGAGATACCCTTCTTGCCCTTGCCATTTTTCTTGAAACTGGTAGTTTTATTGACCATCAACACTTGATACTCCTTCTGGATGTCTGCCTCAGCGACTTTCAGCATTGAAAACAGCTCGGCGATGGATTTGTTCATCCCTTGCATGTTATACTGCTGCACGAAGCTCTTGTAGCTAGGTGGGAGTGACCGGAGAATTCTGTCAATGATAGCCTCCTCCGGGAACACAAGTCCCAGATCAGCTATGCGGGTATAGTACCCAGACATCTTCAGCAAGTGCTCACTGACAGACGAATTCTCCTCCATCTTGCAAGCAAAGAATTTATCGGTGGTCTCATACCTCTCGATCTTGGCATTCTTTTCAAAGATGAACTTCAACTCCTGGAACATCTCATATGCTCCATGACGTTCAAAACGCCTTTGAAGTCCTCCTTCCAAGCTATACAACGTGGCACACTGCACTACTGAGTAGTCATCCGAACGCGTCTGCCAGGCGTTCATAACGTCCACAGAGGCCGGAGCGGGGGGTTCACCTAGCGGTGCACTTAGGACATAAACCTTTTGGGCAGCTGTGAGGATGATCCTCAGATTGCGGAGCCAGTCCACAAAGTTGCTCCCATCATCTTTCAGTTTAGTTTTCTCTAGGAACGCATTAAAATTCAGGGGAGCTACTGCGCGAGCCATCTACAACAAAGATTTGCAAAGACATCTTAGACTATTGTTCATGATAAATGAGTTTTAACTAATCAAATTACTTATAACTCCCACTCAAATTGACATCCCTCTGGTCATCCGAGCGTGACATGATCCAAATCCACCAACCCAAGTCCGATCATCACGTGAGATGAGGTGGTGTCAATGGTGAACATCTTCATGTTGATCATATCTACTATACACTAGTAGAAAACAGGGCATTGGTCCAGCCCATTAGCCCCGGTTCAATCTAGAACCGGGACCAATGGGGGTACTGGACCCGGTTCGTTAGCCCAGGGGGCCGGCCGGGCCACGTGGGCCATTGGTCCCGGTTCGTCTGGACCTATTGGTCCCGGTTGGAGCTAAAAACCGGGACCAATGGCTCTTGCTCCTGGCCCACCACTATTAGTCCCGGTTTGTTTTATGAACCGGGACCAAAGGCACCCCTTTAGCCCCGGTTTGTAGCACCAACCGGGACCAGTGAGTTGCCTATATATACCCCCTCACTCAAGAGCAGAGCTCACTGCTCTGTTTTTTTTCTGGCCGAGGGGGAGAGGGGTTAGTGGTGCTCTAGCTCACCTCCTATGCACACAACATGTTCGGTGGAATGCCCGAGCCACACTAGTTAAGCTTTTCTCCTCTCGAAGCTCTATTTTCTTCGAGATTTGTCTAGGTTTAGCGGTCTGTCACGTCCCGTCCCCGTCTTCGCCGCCGTCGATCGCCCCCGCCGATCTCGTCACCGGCACCACCGTGGTGAGCCTCTTGTTATGTCCATGCTTTTCTTACTTTTATTATTGCTTTAGATAGATATTTGTCTAATTTTCTTACGTTTATTATTGCTTGTTATTATATAGTGCGATGGTTTTGATATCCGCCCACGTGGGCCCTCGTCCGGTCTACGATTCGGATGTGGTATATTATCTTTAATTTATAACTATTTGTTTTAGTGCTTATGATAGTTATGCCGACCAACCTGACATGCATAGATGTTTTATTATGTCTAGGAGGTAGTTGAACCGGAAATTCCAACCGACCCTCTTGTGGAGAGGTTAAATTTAGTTGAAGAGGAAAACATTTCGTTAAAGGAAAAATTGGAAAAAATGGAGGAGGAGAAGATGGAATTGGAGTTGCATGTTGCGGAAGTTATCGATGATCACAAGATCAAGATGGACCCTATTGTCGAGAGGTTAAATTTAGTTGAAGAAGAAAACAAATTCTTGAAGGAAAAAATAAAAAAAATTGTGGACGAGAAGATGATATTGGAGTTGCATGTTGCGGATGTCGTCGATGATCACAAGATCAAGATGGATGCAATGCGGTTGAAGATTTAAAAGATTAGAAAATATGCCATTCATACCGAGGCTTGGTATCATTATGCCGTTGGATCAATTGTTACCTTGGTTGCGATTATGATAGCATTTGTTTTCGCGTTGAAATGTTTTACATAGTTTCGATGTGTATGGAGAGCTATATGTTGTTAGATGAGAACTATATATGTATGTACTTTGGTTTTAATGTGATGATGAACTTTTATCCATTTGGTCACTTAATTATCTATTTATGATGTTCTGTAATGGTTTTTGACACACTTAATTATATATAAATGCACGCAGATGAACCGGCAATGGATGTACGGTGACAGACACACCTCCGGGTACATTAAGGGCGTGCGTGAGTTTCTAAATGCGGCTGAGGCAAACAAGCAGAATGATTTTATGTGTTGTCCATGCACTAAATGTGTGAATACGATGTCTTACTCTAACCGGAAAATCCTTCACTCCCACCTGCTTTACAAGGGTTTCATGCCACACTATAATGTTTGGACGAGGCACGGAGAAATAGGGGTTATGATGGAAGACGGCGAAGAAGAAGAGTACGATGACAACTATGTGCCCCCTGAATACGGTGATGCTGCAATGGGGGAAGCTGGTGAAGATCAAGAGGAACCAGACGATGTGCCCAATGATGCTGCAACGGGTGAAGCTGCTGAAGATCAAGAGGAACCAAATGATGATCTTCGCCGGGTCATTGTCGATGCAAGGACACAATGCGAAAGTCAAAAGGAGAAGCTGAAGTTCGATCGCATGTTAGAGGATCACAAAAAAGGGTTGTACCCCAATTGCGAAGATGGCAACACAAAGCTCGGTACCGTACTGGAATTGCTGCAGTGGAAGGCAGAGAATGCTGTGGCTGACAAAGGATTTGAGAAGCTACTGAAAATATTGAAGAAGAAGCTTCCGAAGGATAACGAATTGCCCGACAGTACATACGCAGCAAAGAAGGTCGTATGCCCTCTAGGATTGGAGGTGCAGAAGATACATGCATGCCCTTGGATGTGCATGAAGCGGAAGTTCATTATGATGCCAGTTCTCATCCAAGGCCCTAAGCAACCCGGCAACGACATTGATGTGTACCTAAGGCCATTAGTTGAAGAACTTTTACAGCTGTGGAATGGAAACGGTGTACGTGCGTGGGATGAGCACAAACAGGAGGAATTTGACCTAAAGGCGTTGCTGTTCGTGACCATCAACGATTGGCCCGCTCTCAGTAACCTTTCAGGACAGACAAACAAAGGATACCACGCATGCACGCACTGTTTAGATGACACTGAAAGTATATACCTGGACAAGTGCAGGAAGAATGTGTACCTGGGCCATCGTCGATTTCTTCCGACCAACCATCAATGTCGAAAGAAAGGCAAGCATTTCAAAGGCGAGGCAGATCACCGGAAGAAGCCCGCCATGCGTACCGGTGATCACGTACTTGCTATGGTCAATGATTTACACGTAATCTTCGGAAAGGGCCCCGGCGCACTAGCTGTTCCGAATGACGATGAGGGACAGGCACCCATGTGGAAGAAGAAATCTATATTTTGGGACCTACCCTACTGGAAAGACCTAGAGGTCCGCTCTTCAATCGACGTGATGCACGTGACGAAGAACCTTTGCGTGAACCTGCTAGGCTTCTTGGGCGTGTATGGAAAGACAAAAGATACAGCTGAGGCACGGGAGGACCTGCAACGTTTGCACGAAAAAGACGGCATCCCTCCGAAGCAGTATGAAGGTCCTGCCAGCTATGCTCTTACGAAAGAAGAGAAAGAAATCTTCTTTGAATGCCTTCTCAGTATGAAGGTCCCGACTGGCTTCTCGTCGAATATAAAGGGAATAATAAATATGGCAGAGAAAAAGTTCCAGAACCTAAAGTCTCATGACTGCCATGTGATTATGACGCAACTGCTTCCGGTTGCATTGAGGGGGCTTCTACCGGAAAACGTCCGATTAGCCATTGTGAAACTATGTGCATTCCTCAATGCAATCTCTCTGAAGGTGATCGATCCAGAAATCGTACCAAGGCTAAGGAGTGATGTGGCGCAATGTCTTGTCAGTTTCGAGCTTGTGTTCCCACCATCCTTCTTCAATATCATGACACACGTCCTAGTTCATCTAGTCGACGAGATTGTCATTCTGGGGCCCGTATTTCTACACAATATGTTCCCTTTGAGAGGTTCATGGGAGTCCTAAAGAAATATGTCCGTAACCGCGCCAGACCAGAAGGAAGCATCTCCATGGGCCATCAAACAGAGGATGTCATCGGGTTTTGTGTTGACTTCATTCCTGGCCTTAATAAGATAGGTCTCCCTAAATCGCGGTACGAGGGCAGACTGACTGGAAAAGGCACGCTTGGAAGGGACTCAATAATATGCAGGGACGGTTATTCTTGGTCTCAAGCACACTACACAGTTCTACAGAACTCTACATTGGTGACCCCGTATGTCGATGAACACAAGAACAGTCTGCGCTCCAAACACCCGGAGCAGTGCGACGACTGGATTACACGTGAACACATCAGGACTTTCAGCAGTTGGTTGGAAACACGTCTCAGAGGTGACAACACTGTTTGTGATGAGTTGTACTTGTTGTCCAGGGGACCATCTTCGACTGTATTGATTTACAAAGGATACGAGATAAATGGAAATAGATTTTACACGATTGTCCAAGATCAAAAGAGCACCAACCAAAACAGCGGTGTCCGCTTTGATGCAACAACCGAGAGGGGAAAGGACACATATTATGGTTACATAGTGGACATATGGGAACTTGACTACGGACATGATTTTAAGGTCCCTTTTTTTAAGTGTAAATGGGTCAATCTGTCAGGAGGCGGGGTACAGGTAGACCCACAGTACGGAATGACAACAGTGGATCTGAAAAATCTTGGATACAATGACGAACCGTTCGTCCTAGCCAATGATGTGGCACATGTTATCTATGTGAAGGACATGTCTACCAGACCGAGAAAAAGAAAAGATAAGGAAGCGAATACATCATACGATGAGCCAAAGCGCCACATAGTTCTTTCAGGAAAAAGGGACATCCTGGGAGTGGAGGGCAAGACAGACATGTCTGAAAGTGCAACTAATCCCCGGGTGGTTTTGGTAATTAATAACAACATATATATCATTGAACTAATATTATCTTGAGAATCATTTCAGAGAAGTTCGATGATATGGGTATGGAAATGTCTGAAGAAGTGGACCCCTCAAAATGCTAAGACAAGCATTGGCAAAAGCTCAAGACTCCATTTTTGGTTTAGTGATCAAAGATCACATTGAGTCCATAGGAAAAGCCAATACTATTAAAAGGGGATGAGGTTGTGTTAATGTTCTTGTTGCTCAAGTGCTTGGTGATCTAACTCCCTCAACTATCAGCACTATTCACTACTTTACACAAACCCTAACATCTCGGTCACACCGATTTCTCCAACTCAGTCCCACCGAGATGAACCTCTTCAGTTGTTTCTCCAAACCCTAGCTTCTCGGTCAAACCGATTCTGAGTTTCGGTCTCACCGAAAAAGGGCTGCCAACCTTCTGTGATCAGTTGACATCAATTCGGAATATCCGAGTTTATATTTTCGGTCTCACCGAGATGGCAAACCCTAACCTTTGACTCGCTTCGGTCTCACCGAGATGGTATTTTCGGTCCCACCGAAAATCCCAACGTTCACTATATTTGAACTTTCGGTCTAACCGAGTTTTAACTTCGGTCTGACCGAGATTGGTCAAATGTGTGTGTAACGGTTGGATTTTGTGTGGAGGCTATATATACCCCTCCACCCCCTCCTCATTCGTGAGGAGAGCCATCAGAAAGTACTACCATTCCTACCATACACTTTCTGAGAAGTGAACCACCTACCCTTGTGTTGAGATCAAGCCATTCCATTCCTACCATATGAAACTTGATCTCTAGCCTTCCCAAGTTGCTTTCCACTCAAATCTTTCTTCCACCACAGCCATATCAGTGAGGAGAGTTGAGTGTTGGGGAGTTTATCACTTGAAGCACAAGAGCAAGGAGTTCATCATCATCAACACCGTCTATTACCTTTTGGGGGGTGGTGCCTCCTAGATTGGTTAGGTGTCGCTTGGGAGCCTCCGTCTTTGAGATGTGGAGTTGAACCAAGAAGTTTGTAAGGGCAAGGAGATCGCCTACTTCGTGAAGATCTACCCCGAGTAAGGCTAGTCCTCCGTGGGCGTAGGCCGTGATGGAATAGACAAGGTTGCTTCTTCGTGGACCCTTCGTGGGTGGAGCCCTCCGTGGACTCGCGCAGCCGTTACCCTCCGTGGGTTGAAGTCTCCATCAACGTGGATGTACGATAGCACCACCTATCGGAACCACGACAAAAATCTCCATGTCACCAAACTGCGTTTGATCTTCTCCACCTCTCTTTTACATGTGCAATTTACTTTCCGCTGCATATACTCTAGAATTGCATGTGTAGGGTGATACTTGGATTGTTCTTAATTGTGAAACTGCCAAAAACATTGCATGATCCAAAGGCAGATTTTTTATATTGTCAAGTAGTCTAATCACCCCCCCTCTAGACCTACTTCGATCCTACAAGTGGTATCAGAGCTTTGGTCTCCATTGCCTTGGTTTCCATTGCATTGGACTCCATAAGCTTGGTTTCACAACCTAGGAGAGTATGGCGTCTAGTGAGGGTAATTATCGTAGAGGTCCTTACTTTGATGGTACAAATTTTGCTAGTTGGAAGCATAAAATGAAAATGCATATTCTTGGTCATAACCCAGCCGCATGGGGCATTATCTGTGTTGGTATGCAAGGTGATTTCTTTGAAGAAGGAAAAGTTCCGGATCGCGAAGCTATACCCGAAGAGTTGAAGATGTTGCAAAACAATGCTCAAGCTTGTGACATTCTCTTCAATGCTTTGTGTCCCGAAGAGTTCAACAAAATCAGTCGTCTTGAGAATGCTAAGGAGATTTGGGATACTTTGGTTGAAATGCACGAAGGTACTGAATCTGTGAAGGAATCAAAGCTAGATATTCTTCAAGGTCAACTTGACAAGTTCAAGATGAAGGATGGTGAAGGAGTCGCTGAAATGTACTCTAGGCTTGCTCTCATTACAAATGAGATTGCTGGCTTAGGAAGCGAAGAAATGACCGACCGATTCATCATTAAGAAGATTCTCAGAGCTTTGGATGGAAAGTATGACACCGTGTGCACTTTGATCCAAATGATGCCAAACTACAAGACTCTCAAGCCAACTGAAGTCATTGGAAGAATTGTTGCTCATGACATGACACTTAAGGATAAGGAAGAGCTTCACAACAAGTCAAGTGGTGCTTACAAAGCTACAAGTGATGCTCCTACTACCTCAAGTGACAAGCTAATTTCCAATGAAGAGATAAGCCTAATGGTCAAGAACTTCAACAAGTTCTACAAGAATAGAGGCAAAGAAAGAGGCTCAAAATCTAGATCATATGATGAAAAGAGATCTTCTAGTCGTGATCGAAACTGCTACAATTGTGGAAGACCCGGACACTTCTCAAATGAGTGTACGGCTCCCCACAAAAGAAGAGAAGAATCTCCAAGAAGAAGAGCAAGAGATGAGTCACCTCGGAGAGAGAGAAGGAGTAGAGATGATCGTTATGAACGAAGACCCTCTCGGAGAAGCAAGGATTCGGAGAGGAAAGACAAGTCATCAAGGAGCTACACAAGAAGAAGACATCAAGCTCATGTTGGTGAATGGGTCTCCGGCTCCGGCTCTGACAATCAATCCGATGGAAGCTATCACTCCGACTCCGACTATAGTCAAGATGAAGGTGTTGCTGGACTTGCACTCGTATCCTCCAACTCCAACTCCTATGACTTATTTGATTCACCAAATGAGGGAATTGGAAGATGCTTCATGGCTAAAGGCCCCAAGGTAACACACCCTGAATTCATTGACTTTGATAGTGATGAGGATGACTTGCTTGGTGAAGATGAGCTCTTGCATGATAAATCTAGTGAGCTTAGTAATGATGAAAATGCTAGTAGTCTTTATAGTCGAGAAGAGTCGAATGACAATGCTATGAAGGAGATTGAGCGTCTAACTAAAGAACTAAACACTCTTAAGTTAGCTCATGAAACAACTCAAGAAGAACATAGAGAGCTCCTAAGATCTCATGAGAAGCTACGCTTCGAGAAGCTCACTCTAGAGCAAGAACATGAGTTTCTAAAAGCGATCAATGACGATCTTCGAAAGAAGAGTTCTTCATATCTTGCCAAACGACTTCTCTTGTCTAATTTCTTGCCACCTATTAAGACTAAGCATGACAAGCATAAGAAAAATTCTTCCTCTAGTAGTAACAATAACAATGTTAAATCCAATATTGTTGCTTCTAGTAGTTCTCTTGATTCCACTAACAATGTTTCAAGCCAAGTTACACTTGAGCAAGAAAATAGCTTATTGAAGGAAATCATAGAGAAAGGTGTCTACAAGAGTCTTGCCGGAAGCAAGAACTTTGAGGAGATTGTTCGCAAACAAGGAAGACACCGGAAGAATCAAGGGATTGGTTTTGAGCGAAAGTTCAACGCCGAAGGTGTTGAGTGGGAAGAAGGTCAATACCCTACTCCACAGTTTGTCTCACAAAAGGAGAAGTATGATCCTACTTCTTCCAATGTGGAACAAGCTCAAGATGACCTTCCACCACAAGACCACAAGCTAAAGGCCAAGGACAAGCTTCAAGAGGAGATTGATGCATTCATTGAAGCACCTCAAGCCATGGTCAAGTGGGTTCCCAAGGACACATCAAGTTCTACTTCGTCAAGCTCAACTACAACACCAAGGATTTGTTGGAAATATGCCCTAGAGGCAATAATAAAAGAGTTATTATTATATTTCCTTGTTCATGATAATCGTTTATTATCCATGCTATAACTGTATTGATTGGAAACTCAAATACACGTGTGGATGAATAGACAGACTTTGTGTCCCTAGTGAGCCTCTACAGGACTAGCTCGTTGATCAAAGATGACCGCGGTTTCCAGGTCATAGACATGAGTTGTCATTTGATAACGGGATCACATCATTAGGAGAATGATGTGATGGACGAGACCCAAACGTTAACATAGCTTTTGATCGTGTCAGTTATCGCTATAGTTTTCTGCATGTCAAGTATAAGTTCCTATGACCATGAGATCATGTAACTCACTGACACCGTAGGAGTGCTTTGTGTGTGCCAAACGTCGCAACGTAACTGGGTGACTATAAAGGTACTCTACAGGTATCTCCGAGGGTATCCGTTGAGTTGACATGGATCGAGACTGGGATTTGTCACTCCGTTTGACGGAGAGGTATCTCCGGGCCCACTCGGTAATACGTCATCTCAATGAGCTCAAAGTGACTAAGTAGTTGGTCACGGGATTATGTATTACGGTAACGAGTAAAGAGACTTGCCGGTAACGAGATTGAACTAGGTATAGAGATACCGACGATCGAATCTCGGGCAAGTAACATACCGACGAGACAAAGGGAACTGTATACGGGATTGCCTGAATCCTTGACATCGTGGTTCATCCGATGAGATCATCGAGAAACATGTGGGAACCAATATGGGTATCCAGATCCCGCTATTGGTTATTGACCTGGGAGTGTCTCGGTCATGTCTACATGGTTTCCGAACCCGCAGGGTCTACACACTTAACGTTCGGTGACGCTAGGGTTGTTAGTGAGAAGAGTGCATGGTTACCGAAGGTTGTTCGGAGTCCCGGATGAGATCCCGGACATGACGGGGGTCTCCGGAATGGTCCGGAGACGAAGATTGATATATAGGATGAAAGGTTTCGGAGTACCGGAAGTGTTCCGGGGAGCATCGGGAAATCGGCGGAGTACCGGAAGGGATTTCGGGGGGTCCGGAAGTTGTTCTGGGCCTATTGAGCCACAAGGGGGGACACCACAGCCCTCAGGGGGCTGTGCGCCCCCCCTGGGCCCTCTCCCCATGCGGCTAAGGGGGTGGGACCCCCTAGGGCTGGCCGCACCCCTTGGCCTTGGGGGGCAAGGCACCTAGGGGGGGAAACCCTAGGGCCTGGCCGCCCCCCCTTGCCCTGGCCGCCGCCCCCTCCCCTTGCCCTGGCCGCCGGCCCCTAGGGGGAAACCCTAGGGCGCCCTAACCTCTCCACCCCCCCTATATATAGTGGGGCAAAGGGAGGGCAGCCAACACAGTTTGTTCCTCGGTGCTGCCCTCCCTCTCCCGTTACATCTTCCTCTCCCGCGGTGCTTAGGCGAAGCCCTGCTGGAGTTCTTCTCCACCATCACCACCACGCCGTCGTGCTGCCGGTTCTCCATCAACCTCTCCTCCACCCCTTGCTGGATCAAGAAGGAGGAGACGACCCCGAGCCGTACGTGTGAAGAACGCGGAGGCACCGTTGCTTCGGTGCTAGGTCTTCGGCGATCTGAATCGCGACGAGTACGACTCCATCATCCGCGTTCATAACGCTTCCGCTTAGCGATCTACAAGGGTACGTAGATCACACTCTCCCCTCGTAGTTGCATCTACTAGATTGATCTTGGTGAACGGTAGGAAAATTTTTGTTTCCCATGCAACGTTCCCCTACACCTGGGCCATCGTCGATTTCTTCCGACCAACCATCAATGTCGAAAGAAAGGCAAGCATTTCAAAGGCGAGGCAGATCACCGGAAGAAGCCCGCCATGCGTACCGGTGATCACGTACTTGCTATGGTCAATGATTTACATGTAATCTTCGGAAAGGGCCCTGGCGCACTAGCTGTTCCGAATGACGATGAGGGACACGCACCCATGTGGAAGAAGAAATCTATATTTTGGGACCTACCCTACTGGAAAGACCTAGAGGTCCGCTCTTCAATCGACGTGATGCACGTGACGAAGAACCTTTGCGTGAACCTGCTAGGCTTCTTGGGCGTGTATGGAAAGACAAAAGATACAGCTGAGGCACGGGAGGACCTGCAACGTTTGCACGAAAAAGACGGCATCCCTCCGAAGCAGTATGAAGGTCCTGCCAGCTATGCTCTTACGAAAGAAGAGAAAGAAATCTTCTTTGAATGCCTACTCAGTATGAAGGTCCCGACTGGCTTCTCGTCGAATATAAAGGGAATAATAAATATGGCAGAGAAAAAGTTCCAGAACCTAAAGTCTCATGACTGCCATGTGATTATGACGCAACTGCTTCCGGTTGCATTGAGGGGGCTTCTACCGGAAAACGTCCGATTAGCCATTGTGAAACTATGTGCATTCCTCAATGCAATCTCTCAGAAGGTGATCGATCCAGAAATCGTACCAAGGCTAAGGAGTGATGTGGCGCAATGTCTTGTCAGTTTCGAGCTTGTGTTCCCACCATCCTTCTTCAATATCATGACACACGTCCTAGTTCATCTAGTCGACGAGATTGTCATTCTGGGGCCCGTATTTCTACACAATATGTTCCCCTTTGAGAGGTTCATGGGAGTCCTAAAGAAATATGTCCGTAACCGCGCAAGGCCAGAAGGAAGCATCTCCATGGGCCATCAAACAGAGGATGTCATCGGGTTTTGTGTTGACTTCATTCCTGGCCTTAATAAGATAGGTCTTCCTAAATCGCGGTACGAGGGGAGACTGACTGGAAAAGGCACGCTTGGAAGGGACTCAATAATATGCAGGGACGGATATTCTTGGTCTCAAGCACACTACACAGTTCTACAGAACTCTACATTGGTGACCCCGTATGTCGATGAACACAAGAACAGTCTGCGCTCCAAACACCCGGAGCAGTGCGACGACTGGATTACACGTGAACACATCAGGACTTTCAGCAGTTGGTTGGAAACACGTCTCAGAGGTGACAACACTGTTTGTGATGAGTTGTACTTATTGTCCAGGGGACCATCTTCGACTGTATTGATTTACAAAGGATACGAGATAAATGGGAATACATTTTACACGATTGTCCAAGATCAAAAGAGCACCAACCAAAACAGCGGTGTCCGCTTTGATGCAACAACCGAGAGGGGAAAGGACACATATTATGGTTACATAGTGGACATATGGGAACTTGACTACGGACATGATTTTAAGGTCCCTTTGTTTAAGTGTAAATGGGTCAATCTGTCAGGAGGCGGGGTACAGGTAGACCCACAGTACGGAATGACAACAGTGGATCTGAAAAATCTTGGATACACTGACGAACCGTTCGTCCTAGCCAATGATGTGGCACAGGTTATCTATGTGAAGGACATGTCTACCAGACCGAGAAAAAGAAAAGATAAGGAAGCGAATACATCATACGACGATACCGAGACCAACTTGCTACGATCGTTGGTGGTAAATGAAAACAAAGATATAATACTCTTTCCTTACAATTTCAAGTGAGTGTTAATGTCTTGTGCATATTTGGTTTCCCTTATATATCAGTCAAGGTTATAGTGATGTAATTGATGATCTCATGCATTCGTGCGCAGCTTCCACTATATTCTCTTAGAGATTAAGCTTGAGAAGGGAGTAGTAACTGTCTTCGACTCTAAACGTAAAGATCCCGAGGAGTATGCGGACATGACTCAAATGCTAGCCAGGTAAGTTAAATCGATCAATATTATCCACCATGCATATATATCAACAACTTCATTTCTGATATCAACTAATTGTTTTCTTTGTCTGGCAGGGCTTGGAAAAAATTCACCAAAAAAGCTCCGGGACTGCCGAAGAAGCTACAATTTAGATACCCGAAAGTAAGTACTATATAGTAGCATGTTCCGCGCGCGCATCTCCTATATCTTGATTCAAGCGCTAGTTTCATCAATACCAATTTGGCATTCTTGCTTATCAGTTTGATTGACCTCTATTTCTTGTAAAGTGGTTGTGGCAGGAACCCGGGAATGATTATTGTGGATACTACATTTGCGAGTCCATCCGCCACACGACCTGTGAGCGGGGCTACACTGATGAACAATTTGAAGTGCATAAGCAATCAATAATATTCACAAATTTATAGCATCATTTCATGTATTGACCCCCTACTTCAAATTAGATGTTTCGGATGCGGGATGAACTCCTAACACCAGATCGTCTGCGAGCAATTCAAGAGGAATTGGCGGCATTCTTCCTTGAACACGTGATCGCTGAAGACGGAGAATACTATGTGGACCCTGCATCCATGTGTTAGGAGATTATTTTTGTAAGAGATAATTATTGTATATATATGTGCCCGGTAGTGTCGGATCGATAGATATACGAGAACTTGTTGTTCGACCAATCTCTCGGAGAAGGAGAGGTGGTCGATATTATTACTTCTCTCTGTATGCATATATATATATGTTGATTATATATACGAGATCTTCTGTTCCTTCGTTTGCTTAGTATAGCTAGCAGCTAGCTAGCTAGCTAGCGTGACTCTAGTCCATATATATACGTATGTGTAGTATGTAGCGTCGACCAAAAGCACGGACATAAGAGAGAACACTTCTCTCTATTAATTAGCTAGCTAACACAATATATCAAACACCTAAATTAACCCCCAAAACCTAAAACCCCCCCTCCCCTTTCAAAAAAAAAAAAAAACCACAGCTACAGAAATGCTGACACGTGCATGCCTTTTGGTCCCGGTTGGTACCACCAACCGGGACTAAAGCCCCTCCTGCCTGGACTCGGTGCACAGGCCACGTGGACACCCTTTTGCCCCGGTTCTGGATTGAACCGGGACTAAAGGGTCAGAGCATTAGTACCGACCCTGTTGCCCCGGTTCCAGAACCGGGGCTAAAAGGCCAAATGAACCGGGGCTAAATCCCCTTTATCTACTAGTGATATGACTCATGCTCGACCTTTCGGTCTTCCGTGTTCCGAGGCCATGTCTGTACATGCTAGGCTCGTCAAGTCTAACCCGAGTGTTCTGCATGTGCAAAACTGGCTTGCACCCGTTGTATGCGAACGTAGAGTCTATCACACCCGATCATCACGTGGTGCTTCGAAACGACGAACCTTCGCAACGGCGCACACTCGGGGGGAACACAATTTTATCTTGAAATTTTAGTGAGGGATCATCTTATAATGCTACCGTCGTCCTAAGCAAAATAAGATGCATAAAAGGATTAACATCACATGCAAATCATAAGTGACATGATATGGCCATCAACTCGTGCTTTTGATCTCCATCTCCAAAGCACCGGCATGATCTCCATGGTCACCGGCGTAACACCATGATCCCCATCATCATGATCTCCATCATCGTGTCGCCATCGGGGTTGTCGCGCGCCCACCATGCTCTTACCACTATTGCTACCGTTTAGCGATAAAGTAAAGCATTACATAGCGCTTAATGATTGACACGCAGGTCATACAAAAATTAAAGACAACCCTATGGCTCCTGCCGGTTGCCGTATACATCGACATGCAAGTCGATATAAACTATTACAACATGATCATCTCATACATCAAATATATCTCATCATGTCATTGGCCATATCATATCACATACATACCCTGCAAAAACAAGTTAGACGTCCTCTAATTTGTTGTTGCATGTTTTACGTGGCTGCTATGGGTATCTAGCAAGAACGCTTCTTACCTACGCAAAGCCACAACGGTGATATTTAAGTTGCTATTTAACCTTCTACAAGGACCGCCTTTATCTATTCCGATTCAACTAAGATAGGAGAGACAGACACCCGCCAGCCATCTTATGCAACAAAAGTCGCATGTCTGTCGATGGAACCGGTCTCATGTACGTGGACATGTAAAGTTGGTCCGGGCCGCTTCATCCCATAATACCGCTGAATCAAAAAAGACCAAGGAGGGAAGCAATCTAAACATCAACGCCCACAAACCCCTTTGTGTTCTACTCGTGAAAGCATCTACGCAAGAACCTAGCTCTGATACCACTGTTGGGGAACGTTGCATGGGAAACAAAAATTTTTCCTACGCTCACCAAGATCAATCTAGGAGATGCATCTACGAGGGGAGAGTTGGATCAACATACCCTTGTAGATCGCTAAGCGGAAGCGTTCAAGAACGCGGTTGATGGAGTCGTACTCGCCGCGATTCAGATCGCCGAAGATCCTAGCACCGAACGGACGGTGCCTCCGCGTTCTTCACACGTACAGCTCGGGGACGTCTCCTCCTTCTTGATCCAGCAAGGGGGAAGGAGAAGTTGACGGAGAAACCCAGCAGCACGACGGCGTGGTGGAGATGGTGGTGGAGGAATTCCAGCAGGGCTTCGCCAAGCACCGCGGACTGGATGAAGATATTCGTGGGAGAGGGAGGGCAGCGCCGAGGCACAAACGTGTGTGGCTGCCCTCCCTCTGCCTCTCTTTATATAGGGGGGAGAGAGGGGAGGGGGCGCCCTAGGGTTTCCCCCTAGGGGCGGCGGCCAAGGGGAGATGGGGGGGCGGCGGCCAGGGCTGCGGCCAGGGCTAGGGTTTCCCCCCCCCCAGGCGCCTTGCCCCCCAAGACTAGGGGGTGCGGCAGCCCTAGGGGGGCCCAGCCCCTTGGCGCAGGTGGAGAGGGCCCAAAGGGGGGCGCACAGCCCCATGAGGGCTGTTGCGTCTCCCACTTGTGGCCCATAGGGCCCGCAACACTTGCCGGGACCCCCGAAACCTCTTTCGGTCATCCGACGACTCCCCGGTACTCCCCGGAACACTTCCGGACTCCGATCACTCTCATCCTATATATCAATCTTCGTCCCCGGACCATTCCGAAGACCCTCGTCACGTCCGGGATCTCATCCGGGACTCCGAACAACCTTCGGTTACCATGTACTGTTCTCACTAACAACCCTAGCGTCACCGAACCTTAAGTGTGTAGACCCTGCGGGTTCGGAAACTATGCAGACATGACCGAGACACTCCCAGGTCAATAACCAATAGCGGGATCTGGATACCCATATTGGTTCCCACACGTTCCTCGATGATCTCATCGGATGAACCACGATGTCAAGGATTCAGGCAATCCCGTATACAGTTCCCTTTGTCTCGTCGGTATGTTACTTGCCCGAGATTCGATCGTCGGTATCTCTATACCTAGTTCAATCTCGTTACCGGCAAGTTTCTTTACTCGTTCCGTAATACATAATCCCGTGACTAACTACTTAGTCACTTTGAGCTCATTGAGATGACGTATTACCGAGTGGGCCCGGAGATACCTCTCCGTCACACGGAGTGACAAATCCCAGTCTCGATCCATGTCAACTCAACGGACACCTTCGGAGATACCTGTAGAGTACCTTTATAGTCACCCAGTTACGTTGCGACGTTTGGCACACACAAGGCATTCCTACGGTGTCAGTGAGTTACATGATCTCATGGTCATAGGAACTTATACTTGACATGCAGAAAACTATAGCGATAACTGATACGATCAAAAGCTATGTTCAACGTTTGGGTCTCGTCCATCACATCATTCTCCTAATGATGTGATCCCGCTATCAAATGACAACTCATGTCTATGACCTGGAAACCGCGGTCATCTTTGATCAACGAGCTAGTCCTGAAGAGGCTTACCAGGGACACATAGTTTGTCTATTTATCCACACATGTATTTAAGTTTCCAATCAATACAATTATAGCATGGATAATAAACGATTATCATGAACAAGGAAATATAATAATAACTCTTTTATTATTGCCTCTAGGGCATATTTCCAACAGTATCAACATCCCCAAGCTTAATTCCTACTCGTCCTCGAGTAGGTAGAATGATAACATAGATAATTTTTGAGGTGACATGCTACTAACACAATCTTGATCAAGTAATATAGTAAAGCACATGAACTGAAATAAAGTGAACCAAAACAATTGTCTATAGTTGAAAGCAAGTAAACAATGAATAACCAAGTGATCATCTAAGTAAATTCTTTTCATGAATAGTACAATTGAAGACATGAAACTATAAAGTTAAGCACAACTGTTAGCCCCAAAGGAGTTCTCTCATCAAAAGCATGCTAGTTAACACAAAAGGAAGATAAAGTTTCAGCAATGCTTTCCACTTTTCAACATTTTATCTCATGGATAAGTTCAATGCACAAGGATTATATATAACTAAGCAGAAATTTTGAACATAATCAACTTGAACCCAGGGTTAACACTAGATGCTTGCTTATGGTGGAGGAAGAAGATTAGAACATAGGAAAACTGACTCAACATTTAAAAGTAAAAGATAGGCCCTTTGCAGAGGGAAGCAGGGATTACTCATGTGCTAGAGCTTTTTATTTTTGAAAACATAGAGATATAAAAGCAATTTTGAGAGATGTATGCTTATGTCAACGAATGGTAATAAACAATGCACTACTACTCATGCCAAACAGAACTTAAGAGCGGCTCCCATAGAGGAATGATAACACTCCCCTTTCTCCTTTGTTTATCACTAGCCAAAGTTTGTCTGATTTCTCAGGTACGATGTGTGAAGGAGGTTTTTGATATTGATATTGATGACATGTAAAGTGGGCTGGGCATACCCTTTTGCCAGCTCTTTTTGCAAAATTAAGGACATGCACATTATTCATGCACGTCAGGGGTCGTTCTGTCCAACACAAGTAATAATGAACTATCTACCACTTCCTCATGAGCTAAAACAGAGACACAAATAAGGATAAATTTTGAAGGTTTTAAAGGTAGCACATGAGAAATTTACTTGGAATGGCTATTAAATACCATGCATAGGTAGGTATGGTGGACACATATGGCAGAATTTTGGCTATGGAATTTGGATGCACGAGCAGCATTCCCGCTCAGTACAGAGTTTTTGGTTTAGCAAGTTTTTAGCAAGCACATGTTAACCGGTACAAGAGGATTATAACATCCTTTCAGCATAATTATAAGACTTCTACACTGTCTTCCTTGTCAACCATCTTACTTCTAAAAAGAGAACAAGAACTTTAAAACTACCAATGGTGAAAAACTAAACAATTGCAAACTTCAAAGGTATTTCTTCACTAATAAGACTTTATTAAATGATCTCCATGTTTAGACATGACTACTTAATTTCTCAAAACAATTGATAGGGATCAAATTACTCAATGATCTTCAAGACTATGCAAGCTTTTTATTCTTTGCACCACAGCCACACTTGGCATTTACTTTACCAACATATTATTTAGCAATTAAACCAATCAACTCTCCAAAAAGATATAAGTGAAGCAAGAGAGTACTTTCTATAAAAAGAACTAATAGCTCTGAACATGATATGAAAGAAAAACAAGAGCTCGAAGCATATAACAAGGTAGCTAAAACACTCAAAAAGATATAAGTGAAGAACATGAGTGTTTCATGAAAATGAGGAGCGTGTCTCTCTCCCAAACAAGAATGATCAGATGCAACTTATTTAAAACCAGCAAAGAAAACAAAACAAAACTAAAAAGAAAAGAGCAAGACGCTCCAAGCATAGCACATAACACATGAAGTGATAATTATAGTGGAACGAAAAACGAACTGATAATTGTTGATGGAGAAGGGGATGCATGGGGGCATCCCCAAGCTTAGACGCTTGAGTCTTCTTGAATATTTCTTGGGGGTGCACGGGGGCATCCCCAAGCTTGAGCGTTTGACCCTCCTGAATCTTCGTTTATCATCTTCCCTCGCACACTTGAAAAATCCCTTCATACATAACTCATCATAATCTGATTAGCGAGGTTAGTACCCACAATAAAATAATTTTTCCCTACTGGAAATAAGGATAATCTTGAAGAGCTACTGTTTCTCAAGATTGCCAAAAGGTTTTTGCAAAGAAAAAGCAAGCTCAAGGTTTGCAAAACGAAGAAAAGGCAAAACGGGACAGAATCTGTGAAAAACAAACCAGCAGGTAGTAAATAATTTTTTAGGGGCACTTCTGCAACTCAAATCAAAAAACTCAGAACAGACGCTCGAAAGCCAATTTTATAGAGCACGCTTTCAAAAAAATTCAGATCAAAAAGAAGATCTGGTGATTTTATTCGAATTTTTCTTTCCAATGACAAAATCTATTTTCTGGACAGCATGTCACAACTTTTGAACTTTCTTGCAATCAGAGGCTAAAATTGGCACAAAGCTGAAAAATAAAGATACAATGATGTTGCTACAGTAGTAACAAACATCAAGACCACTAAAAACTGAAAGAACAAACTGAAAGCAAAGAGAACAAGGGTTGTCTCCCTAGAGCTCTTTCTTTATAGCCATAAAGATAGGCTTAAGACTTTAATGATGCTCTCGTAGGAATAAGAGTTGAAGAACAAAAAAGAGCATCAAGAAGCAAATACCAAACACATTTAAGCCTAACATGCTTCCTATGCATAGGAATATTGCAATAGAATAATTCATTGAAGCACAAAGCAACTAGCATAGGAAGGCTAAACAAGCATAACTTCAAAATATTCACCATAAAGAGAGGAAACTTCTTATTATTAAGCTATTTAGAACCATGTCTCCCTCTCTCATTATTAATTTCAGTGGCATCATGGATGAACTCAACAATATAACTATCACATAAGGCATTATTTCCATGATCCAAAAGCATAAAAGTGTCATTACTCTTCATATAAGCAAAATCTTTCTTATTAGGAATAGTGAGAGTAAGACTGTCATAACCATCATGGTAATCATCGTATTTAGGAGGCATATCATAATCATAATAAATTTTATCCTCAATAGTAGGTGGACTGAAAATATCATATTCATCATTGTAATCATCATATATAGGAGGCATAGTATCATCAAAGTAAATTTTCTCCGCAAAAGTTGGGGGACTAAAAATATCATGTTCATCAAACGTGTCATCCCCAAGCTTAGAGCTTTCCATGTCATTAGCAATATTGATATTAAAAAAACATACTAATAACATCACCACCATCATGATTGTTATGCAAATAATAAAGTTCCAAAGGTTTTTTTAATTTTCTCTTCGAACACATCATGTCCAAGTTCAAGGTAGAGCTTATAAAGCTCTCTCATATTTTTGTTGTTTTCCATTAAGCAAAACTAGTGAAAATAAAAACAAGAAACAAAAAGATTTAATTGCAAGATCTAGAGAAGGTACCTTCACTTACCTCACTTCCCCGGCAACGGCGCCAGAAATAGCTTGATGTCTACTACACGCTTCTATTCCTGTAGACAGTGTTGGGCCTCCAAGAGCAGAGGTTTGTAGGACAGCAGCAAATTTCCCTTAAGTGAGTAACCCAAGGTTTATCGAACTCAGGGAAGTGGAGGTTGAACGTACCCCTTTCAAGCAACCCTGCAATCAAGATACAAGAAGTCTCTTGTGTCCCCAACACACTTAATACACTTGTCAGATGTATAGGTGCATTAGTTCGGCGAAGAGATGGTAAAATATGGATGATAGGAGTGGCAAAGCAAAGTAATATAAATCTGTAATAAAAAGTGCAGCAAGCAAACAAGTGGTAAACGTGAGCACAAATGATATTGCAATGGTGGAAACAAGGCCTAGGCTTCATACTTTCACTAGTGGCAACTCCCAACAACATTGACATAGTCTAATCACATGATATTTCCCATAAAACATGCAATGGAGACGCACTCGGAGGTCATTCCTTTGTGGTCAAGAGAGGACGAGAATTATGTAGGGCTACAAAAGCACACCTCAAAGTTCGTAGTTCTCAATCTATGGATTTCCCAATGTCACCGCGGCCATCCAAAGAGAGTACCACAATCACCACAACATATCTCAAGGATAGTCAAAGACAAGCACCAAGAGACTCTCAATCTTCAATCAACACACAAAAGAGGAAATCACTCATGAAAATATTCTTCTAATCCATGTCCAATAGACCGCTGTCACCTTGGTCTCGGGGATTATACTAGATAAAGACAAGTGAGTACATCAATCCAATACATAAAGGAAGGGGAAATATCATGGGATCACCCTAGATTAACATAGCCTATGATCACAACAAAGATCACATCATGGAAGAGAGAGATAACCACATAGCTACACGTACAAGCCCTCAGCCCCGGAGAAGACTAATCACACATGGCCATGGTGAGCAAGAGATTGATGGTGGTGTTGATGGAGAGGTGCAGCCCGGAGGAGGAGGCGGCCGGCGGCAGCCACGGCGGCGGCGGCGGCTGCCCTAGGGCGGCGGCGGCCCTTGGTGGCAGCGGCCCCTTGGCCCCCTTTCTTCCTTGTGGATGGTGCTGCAATGGTGCAGGTCCTCCCCTCCAAGATGGCGGCTTGGGAGGAGGAAAATTCGTGGCCCTTGGTGACCTAGGTTTCCTCTCTTTATATAGACTCTCGGATTCCCGTCATCAGATTTTGGGCCTCAGTAAAACGGGCTTTTCTCGGCCGTCCGGACTCCGATTTGGACGAATTTTATATCCAGAAGCATCCTCTCGAAATTCCCCACAACTTTCGCAACTAGGCTTTTTCCGTTTGACGTCGTCTTCGGGCCAGAACGTGACCATCTTCTAAAAACGTTCTCAGGCAGATTTCAGGAAAGTCAGAGTCCTCCAATACGACTCCTTTTGCGTTTTTGTCAATTTCCAAGTAATTCCTACACAATAAAGTGTAAAACAAGAACATTGTGCACTTTTGCAACCATTAGTAGGTTAGTTCAATAAATGCCTAAAAAGATAGAAAACTTTGATATAAACATGAGACAATGATGCAAAACAAGCATGTCACAAGCAAAAATTATGGATACGTTTGGGACGTATCAATGATGGAGGTGTTGGTGTAGATCGTTATCACACGATGATTGCCCCGGTGGCAATCCGACACCACCGGGAGAGAGGGGAGAGAGAGCCCCCTTCCTTCTTCTTCTTCGTTGACCTCCCCCCTAGACGAGAGGAGGGTTTCCCCTCTGATCCATGGCCTCCATGGCAGTGGAGGGGCGAGAGCCCCTCCGAGAGTGGATCTGTCTCTCTGTTTATCTTCTGTTTCGCGACCCCTGTTTCTGGCTTTTCACCATTTCTTAAATTCCCGGAGACCCGTAACTTCGATTGGGCTGAAATTTTAACACGGTTTTTATCCAGATATTAGTTTCCTTGCGTCCGAAGGAGACCTCCAACCGACCTTCGGCGTGGCCACAAGCCCCCTGGGTGTGCCCTACCCCCAGGGTGCGCCTCCAGGGCTTGTGGTCCCTCGGGTATCGTCTCGCATTGATTCCACTTCCCAAAAATCACATATATTCCGAAAAAAATCTCCGTAAGTTTTTACCCTGTTTGGACTTCGTTTGATATGGATTTTTTGCGAAACAAAAAAACCCGCAACAAACAGGAACTGGCACCGGGCACTGGATCAATATGTTAGTCAAAGAAAATCATATAAAATGTTGCCAAACGTATATAAAAGTTGTATAATGTTGGCATGGAACAATCAAAATTATAGATACGACGCAGACGTATCACAGCCCACATTTCTAGAAAGGTTTAGACCAAACCTAACTGCCAAAGCTTATGCTGTGAAAGAATCATAGCATATATCTATCCTTTCATTAGCTGCCGCTATAAACTTCCCACTATGATCGCGAATTACTGCCCCCACAGATCCTTCAATTAAATCTTGGTCAAATCCAGCGTCTACGTTCAATTTCATGTATCCCAGCGGTGGCTTCTACCAAGCTTCTACATGAACTTTGGCCTTTTGGCGAGCAGGCAATACTGAAATTGGTAGCGAGTCCACGTATAGCTATGGAAATGTGCATGTGGTTCTGAATATCTTCTCCATGATAGATTTTTCAGTGTTCAAACCAAAGATACCATGTTGTGGTGGCCACTGTTGGGGAACGTAGTGAAGGAAATATGCCCTAGAGGTAATAATAAAGTTGTTATTTATATTTCCTTATATCATGATAAATGTTTATTATTCATGCTAGAATTGTATTAACCGGAAACTTGATACATGTGTGAATACATAGACAAAATAGTATGTCCCTAGTATGCCTCTACTAGACTAGCTCATTGATCAAAGATGGCTATGTTTCCTAGCCATAGACATGAGTTGTCATTTGATCAACGGGATCACATCATTAGGAGAATGATGTGATGGACTAGACCCATCCGTTAGCATAGCACTTTGATCGTTTAGTTTTACTGCTATTGCTTTCTTCATGACTTATACATGTTCCTATGACTATGAGATTATGCAACTCCCGAATACCGTAGGAACACCTTGTGTGCTATCAAACGTCACAACGTAACTGGGTGATCATAAAGATGCTCTACAGGTGTCTCCGAAAGTATTCGTGGTGTTGGCATAGATCAAGACTAGGATTTGTCACTCCGAGTGTCGGAGAGGTATCTCTGGGCCCTCTCGGTAATGCACATCATAATAAGCCTTGCAAGCAAATGACTAATGAGTTAGTCACGAGATGATGTATTACGGAACGAGTAAAGAGACTTGCCGGTAACGAGATTGAACTAGGGATAGAGATACCGACGATCGAATCTCGGGAAAGTAACATACCAATGACAAAAGGAACAACGTATGCTGTTATGCGGTTTGACCGATAAGGATTTTCGTAGAATATGTGTAATGCCCCGGATGTAATACTTTCCCTTTTGGGCATATAATATATCTCCGGCTTCATCTATTTCCATTTCGGGTTCTTTGTCTTTCGGGCTTTTGTCGTCTTGTGGTGTGAGTGTGTGGCATTCATTCATATCATGTAGACATGTGCATTGCATTGCATTTGTGTTGTGGGTTGCATCCGTTTCCGTGTGTTTCTTCCCGTTGTCCGTTTCGCGTTCCGGAGCTCCCTCACGTGTTCGTGACGTCCCGTAGGCCTACTTTGTTGTTCGGGCGTTTTTTTCGTTACCGGTGTGCCGCGAGGTTGTGTTGTGTGTTGTTGTTTTTGTTGTGTGCAACCCGCCTCTCAAATCTCGTCTCGTTTGGACTCCGTTGACTTTTCCCTCCGTTGTCCGTGTGGGTCCGAAGTGCCTTTACTTCGTGTCCCGGAAATACACCTACTGCTTCCTTTTATCTCCGTCTAGTCCTTTTAAATCATCCCCGCGATCGGATCCGTTGGATCACGATCGGAGGGCTCCTAAACACCCCTAGTCTCCAAACCCTAGTCTAAAACTGCTACATATAGACCCACTAGGTCTATTTTGGGCATCCCCTTCTTCTTCCCCTCCTCCACTTTCTTTTTTTTTTCTTTTTACTCAGATCCAATCCAGTTTCCTGCCGGATCCCGAGGGGATCCAGCGTTTCCTTCGTAGCAGCAGCAGCCTAGCCGCCGGGATCCTCGAGCGCATCGCTGGGGTCAACGCTCCAGCTGGGCGCCTCGACCGCGTCGGCCAGATCGGCCACTTCCCGCGCCAGCGATCGACCGCGTCGGGGCCCAGATCGCCCCCGCGGCCCAGGGACCACATCACCGGGCGCTTCGCCTCCCCTTCGCGCGCGCCTTGCCGGGCTCGGCCCGTACGCCGCCGCGAGCGTCAGGCGGCTCGCCCCCGCGCCAGCCAGGTGGCCTGGTTGGGCCACCGCTCGCCGCCTCCTCCGGGCCCCCGCCTGGGCCGAGGCCTGCCCAGGCCGGCGCCTGCCTCGCCTCGCCTCCAGTTCCACGGTGGGCCGCCGCCACTGTAGCCGCGCCGGCCCAGCTACTGTTCCTCCGTTTTTTTTTCGGATCTCAGATCTGCTAAGGTGGTTTCCCCCTCTCTAAGTCCCTGATCTGTTATCCGAGTATGCTAACTTTGACCTGCCCTAACTTTTACCTGCTGCTCCGTTTTGCGCGTGTAGCATGTCCAGATGTTCGTGGAGATGTCCTATACGTTTTACCTGTTGTAGTCATGCATGTTAGATGTCATCTTGACACTTGTTTTGCTGTTGCAAGAGTGTATGTTGATATAAACTGCTGTTATGTGTTATTTTCATGCCACCTTTGACATGTGATATCTTTTAGCTCGTTTGTCCAAACGATGCAAATGACATGTCCACGTGTTCGTCTTGCCACGAACTTCGTGTTGAGTGTGATAGGTTGCATGGTAGATTTATTGTTTCCTTGTTATCATCGTTGCAAAGTGCCATGTTCACATGTTGTGTTTTCACTTGTTATGAAATGCCATCTTGATGAGCTCGTTGTAATCGTTGAGTTTACCTCAATGACGCATGCTTGTGTGTTCGGGATCACCGTCATATGTATTTTGATGAGGTGCTTACCCTTTGCCATGTTTAGTTTCGAGGTGACTTAAACATGCTCTTTTGTGTGCTATGATGTTATTGCTGTTTTAGGACTTCGTGAATTTTCACTAAGTCTGAAATCTGTAACGTTCCGATGCCATGTTCGTGTGATGTTGTAGGACAAATCATGATAGTTTTGGGGTGGATTTTGATTGTTCCTTGAAGTATATATTGTTGTCTTTCCATCCATGTCCTCACATGTCCATTTGAGTGGCTGTAGCATGCTTATCTTTTGCTCTAAAGTTTCAATAAAATTCTGCTGCCAGAATTTTATTGCAAAGTTCATTTTGTCCAAGATCATTGCTATTGATCCGTGACTCCGTTGGGGGTGCACTTTGGACCTAGTTGCTGTACTATATGTCTAGTTTGTGTTCAAGTTCTTTGCCATGCTTTTTGGGTGCTGGAGCTTAATTATTTTGAGCTCCCAAGTTGCTATGTTGCTGTAATTTTCAGTTTTCGCTCAAATCTTGTTTCGGGCATAACTTTTAGCCCGTAACTCCGATTTCAGCGATTCTTATATCAAACTTGGGTGATTTTCTGTGTAGATTAATAATATCAGATTGTTAACTTGTTTTGAGGTGTTTTGCTTGAGTGATGTTTTACGTGCTCCATGTGCATCTTTAGTGCATCCATCATGCATTCATGTTTTCCGAGTGTGCATTGCATCTTGTTGATTGGTGCTTGGTGTGATTGTTTTGTTTAGAGCCGGAAGCTGAGACCGGGTACGAAGTTGAGCACGAGGTTTCCAACGAGGTTGAGCACGAGGACCCTTCTTACGATCCGAACGACTTCTCTTCAGGCAAGATGACCGAACCCCGATAACATTACTATCTTTGCCTATTGCTAGTAGTCTCGATCTATAGTTTTGCCTCGATGCCCATGTTCTTCTTGTCAGCCTCCTACTTGTAACCAATTGCCATGTTTAACCACCCTACCTATGCAAACCGTTGCTTGGCTAAGTACGCTTCGCTCAGCCCTTCTTATAGCGTTGCTAGTTGCAGGTGAAGTGAAGATGCTTGCTCCATGTTGAAGTTTGGTTGGGTTATATCACACTATATATATGCTTAAAATGAAATCACCTATATATTGGCAAGGGTGGAAGGCTAAGCCTTTTGCTTGGTGTTTTGTTCCACTCATGCCGTTAGGATCCGTATAAGCCGGTATTATGTTCCTTGATTATGCGTTCCTAACACGGTTGGGGTGTATGGGACCCCCTCGATAAACCGCTAAGTGCTAAGTCTTTTCCAGCAAGTCCCAACATTGGTACTATTTGCCTAAACAACTTAAACCTTCCGAGGGAGTAATTAACCCGAGGCTTAATTAATTCAACCCCCCTGGGCCAGTGCTCGACTTGAGTGTTGGTCCAAACTAGAGTCGTGTGCGGGGCCCCCCTTGGCAACTTGGGTTTCGGCCACTGTACGCTGTGCTCAGCCGGACGTGTCCTGAGACCTAGATACGCGCGGCTACTATCAGGGTGTCGACACGCCGGGAGGATTTGCTGGATTAGCCTTACCTTAGCTCGGTATATCTTGAGCACGGGATTCCGAGGATACTCGGGTCTTCCCACTTTGGAGTTGCGACTCCGTGGATTGTGGGCTTGTAATGGGTCAAGTTGGAACACCCCTGCAGGGTTTGAACTTTCGAAAGCCGTGCCCGCGGTTATGTGGCAGATGGGAGCTTGTTAATTCCGGTTGTAGATAACTTGACACAATGTTACTAATACACTACCAGCGTGTGTTCCGTGACTGTCAATTTCCGAATAGGGATTCGGGAGTTGAACACGGAGGGGTTATGTTTGTGAGCTTGTAGCTAGGATCACTTCGTGATCACTTCTCACCGATGCCTTCTCTTCTCGCTCTCACTTGCGTAAGATAGATGTTAGTTGCTGCTGCAGACTTGTTCTTTCTTCAGCCCTTTTCCCTCACCTAAAGGCTTAAATAGTTCTGTTACCCGGGAACGGGATTGCTGAGTCCTCTGTGGCTCACAGTTACTTCACACACCAGATGCAGGTCCGGCTGTGAGCTATCCAGGTGATGGCACCGAGCTGGATTGGGAGTACGACGAGGAGCGTAGTCGTTACTACGTGCGCTACCCGGACGATCAGTAGTGGAGTCTCTTACTAGGATTCGATCCGCCTGTGGTTGTTTTATCTGAGTTTGGTACTTTGACATTTTGCTTTTGGCTTTTGCCCTTAGAGGGTTGTAGTGCTCTTAATGTATGATGTTTGAGACTTGTACTGTGATTCTGTGACGTGGCGATTGTAAGCCAACTATTTTAAGTTTACTATCCCCTCTTTTACATGAGTTGTGCAAAGTATACCAGACTTGAGATCATTCTAGGATGGAATTATGCCTTTAAGTCGGGCCTCGACCCGTAGGAGGTATAACTCCATCCTGGGCATTACAAGTTGGTATCAGAGCCTTCTCCGACCTAGGAGCCCCCACTGTTTGATCGAACCGTTGACGGTTGAGTCTAGGCACACACTGAAAACTTTTTGAGTCCTATATTATATCGGAGAGTAGGATTTCTTTGCTTCTCATCTCCTTTCTCTCTGGTGAGGACTCCTGACGTCTACTCTTGTCTCTCCTATCTTCAAAAATTTGCACAAATTTTTTTTTTTAGGAATCCCGCGAGTATTCTGGGATTGTTTCGATGTTCTTGTGACAAGGATATTGTTCTCGATGCCTCCTGTTACCGAGGAGTTGAGCTTCGGGGTATCATTGTAACAAGCATATCGCGGCAGTACTAAATAATTAAGACGGCCGACATCGAAAATCTCCCCTATACGGCCAGTGGCACGATAACCCCGACATCACCCAGTACTGGGGAGGTAGTTCGGGAGTATTGCCATAGCTTGTTATAGTGGATGCTTTTCGAATGTCCGAGGTACACAGTTTCCGAGAAAGACTGGTTATGTGTTGAAGGATGGATACACCTGGATGTAGGGTAGAGTTGATTGCGCGGTGCTTCCCGTGTATCCCCAACACCTGATTGCATAACTGGAATCTTTCGGAAAGCTATAGGTGGGTTTTATCCAGTAGATCGTAGGCATTCTTCCAACGAATGCAGGTTAGTGAGTTCGGGGTTCGACATTGAGTGAAGGGGTTATATGACCGAGGTTACTATCAGGAGTTGCATCTTAAAGGGTCCTTGGCTATGCTGATCCGGGGATTGCAAAACCTTTTCGTAACGCGTTCATATGCTTTCAGCACAAAGATGTTAGAACGAAACTCCTCTCTTGTGTTTGTTCCTGTCCGTACCTTGTTGTTTTTCTTATTTTCATTTTGATCCCTATGTGGCTTCTCGTGAAGAATGATGTTATCAATTAACTGAGAAATTCATTCGTTCCTCTTGTTCGGATGATTTCATTCGTTCTTATTGTTCGAATGATTATTGTGAAGACTTGTTGCAATTCATTCCATTGATTCAGCTTATTCCTTTTGTCAATCAATTGCTGATTCGTGGTCATCTCTTACAGGATGGCTCCGAAAAGGGTTCCGAATGCCAACCCAGAGGGTGAAGAGGTTCCAGAGCGTCCTCCTTCTCCTCCTCCTCCGCCTGAGGCTTGGAGAGCAATTATGCAGACTACAGCTCAGAACACTCAGTTGATGATGCAGATGATGCAGCAAATGCAAGCTATGCAAGCTAATCAAGCTAATCAGGGTGTTCCAATGAACCAAGGCAACTTCTTCCAGCAGCACCATGCTACTCTGAACCAGTTCCTGGCTAACAATCCTAAAGCTTTCAGTTACTGTGTCGACCCTCTTGATGCTGAGGATTGGTTGACCGACATAAAGAAGCATTTTGAGTGCAGTAACGTGAAAGAAGATGACTATGTGAAGTTTGCAGCCTTCCAACTGAAAGATCAAGCAGCTGACTGGTGGCAGCAGTACAAAGACTCAAGGCCGGGTCAAGTGATCTCATGGGAGAATTTCTGCAAGGATTTCCGCTCGCATCACATTCCTACAAGTGTCATCGAGGGTATGCGTGAGCAATTCCGCAACCTCAAGCAGGGCTCCATGACAGTCTATCAGTATAATGTCAAGTTCCAAAACCTCGCTCGTTATGCAAAGCAAGACATTCCTGATGCAAAGAGCAAAATCTATCAGTTCCGTGGAGGTCTCAAAGATGAACTTCAGCTTGCTCTCACTCTGTTCGAGCCAGATGAATTCGATAAGTTCTATAACATGGCTTTGAAACAAGAAGCAGCTCAGCTTAAGATGGAGGCTTCTAAGAAGAGAATTCGAGATGCTGTTCACTCTACCTCATCGTCTCAGTTGGCTGCGAAACAACAGAAATTCTGGCTTCCTCCTCCTCCAATGATTCGAGCTCCATTCAACAACTCCAGCAACTTCAACAACTCCAACAACAAGAACTCTAGTGGTCGTGGTTTCTCCCACCCACCCAACCCAAGCAACCAGTCGAAGAAGCAGTTTCAGTCTCAAGGCTCCAAGTCCAGTGGCTCTCAGTTCCGTCCTCTCTCAGAAGTGACTTGCAACAAATGCAATCAGAAGGGTCACTATGCCAACAGATGCCCGAATCCGAAGCGTCTTCCTCCTCCACCACCGATGAGTTCAGCTATTGTCAGGCATGATCCAAAGTCTGCAAGGGTTAATCTGATGAATGCAGCACAAGCGGAGGCTTCTTCTGATGTCATTCTGGGTAACCTTTCAGTGAACTCTTTTCCAGCTAAAGTTTTGTTCGATTCAGGTGCTTCACATTCTTTCATGTCAAGACCTTTTGCATTGTCACATGATATGCCATTGCAAGCTTTGCCGAGTCCGATGTCTGTGCTTTCTCCGGGTTTGCTCATGAACTCCAACAACTTTGTTCCGAATGTTTCTATCCGCATGGGTGATTATCGATTTCTGGCTAATCCGGTGGTTCTTGGTAATTCTGACATCGACCTCATTCTCGGAATGGATTGGCTTTCTCAGCACGATGCAAACATTGATTGCGCTCAAAAGGAAGTCAAATTGACTCATTCTGATGAAGATGTGATTATCTTCGCCTCCAGGGATAATACTATTCGGCTTTTCTCTCTTAATGATAAGGGTGAAATTAATGCCATAGAGCAAATTCCAGTGGTGAATGAATATCAAGACGTCTTTCCAGAAGATCTTCCAGGCATGCCTCCACACCGTCAGGTGGAGTTTGTCATTGAACTCGAGCCGGGCACCGAACCTGCTTGCCGGCGTCCTTACAAGCTCTCTCCGGATGAATTGAAGGAATTGAAGAAGCAGCTTGATAAGCAGGAGAGTATGGGTCTCATCAGACCGAGTACATCTCCGTGGGGCTGTGGTGTCTTATTTGTCAAGAAGAAAGATGGCACGGAGCGTCTCTGTGTTGACTACCGGCCATTGAACAAGAAGACGATTAAGAACAAGTATCCGCTCCCCAACATCAACGAACTCTTTGAGCAGCTCAAAGGAGCTAAAGTATTCTCTAAGCTTGACCTCCGAATGGGCTATCATCAAATTCGCATTCGCGAGGAAGACATTTCCAAGACGGCCTTCAGAACGAGCTACGGTTCATACGAGTATACCGTCATGTCCTTCGGTCTCGCCAATGCTCCTCCTACCTTTTCAAGGATGATGCATTACATCTTCAACCCCTATACTGGCGAATTCGTGCTTGTGTATCTGGATGATATTCTGGTGTTTTCCAAGAATGAAGAAGATCACGAAAAGCACTTGCGTCTGGTTCTTGATCGACTCCGAGAGCATAAATTCTATGCCAAGTTCTCCAAGTGCGAGTTTTGGCTCGATAAGGTTTTGTACCTGGGCCACATTATCTCAGCTGACGGTATTGCGGTTAATCCCGAGAAAGTTGAAGCAATTGTCAACTGGGAAGCTCCTCAGAATGTCAAGCAGCTCCGCAGTTTTCTGGGTCTTGCCAGCTATTGCAGAAGGTTTGTGGAGAACTTCTCCAAGATTGCCAAGCCTCTTTCCAACCTCCTTCAGAAGAATGTCAAATACTTTTGGTCTCCCGAATGTGAAGTGGCTTTCAAAACCCTCAAAGAGAAGCTTGTCTCTGCTCCAGTTCTGACTCCTCCGGATGAAACCAAGCCCTATGAAGTGTTTTGTGACGCTTCTCTTCAAGGTCTTGGTGGTGTGCTCATGCAAGATAAGAAAATTGTGGCATATACTTCTCGGCAGCTCAAGCCAAGTGAGAAGAACTATCCCACACATGATCTCGAGCTAGCAGCTGTGGTACATGCTCTGATTACGTGGAGACATCTGTTGTTGGGCAGAAAGGTCGACATATTCACTGATCACAAGAGCTTGAAGTACATCTTCACACAGCCGCATCTGAACCTCCGCCAGACTCGTTGGGTCGAGATGATCCAAGAGTACAACCCCAGCATTGAGTACACTCCAGGCAAGGCGAATGTGATTGCAGATGCTTTGAGCAGAAAGGCATATTGCAACAGCCTTCTCATCAAGCCACATCAGCCTGAGCTTTGTGAAGCTTTCAGGAAGCTCAACCTCCAAGTTGTCCCGCAGGGTTTTCTTGCAAATCTCCAAATTGCTCCTACCTTGGAAGATCAAGTCCGTGAGGCCCAGCTCAGTGATACCATGGTGAAGAAGGTGAAACATGGGATTGCAAAGGGCACTCCAAAATACAAGTGCTTCCGTGTTGATGAGAGAGATACCTTGTTCTTCGAGGACAGACTCGTTGTTCCCAAAGGTGATCTCAGGAAGCTCATAATGGAAGAAGCTCATGATTCTCTCCTTTCCATTCATCCTGGCAGTTCCAAGATGTATCAAGACCTCAAGCAATCTTACTGGTGGACACGCATGAAAAGGGAAATTGCCCAATTCGTGAATGAATGTGATGTATGCAGAAGAGTGAAAGCAGAACATCAACGTCCAGCCGGTCTTCTCCAACCTCTTCCTATTCCTGAGTGGAAGTTCGACCACATTGAAATGGACTTCGTCACTGGTTTTCCTAAATCCAAGCGAGGCAATGATGCTATCTTTGTGGTGATTGACAAGCTTACCAAAGTCGCTCACTTTCTTCCAGTCAAAGAATCAATCAATGCAGCTCAACTTGCAGAGCTGTACACTTCCAGAATTGTGTCGCTTCATGGCATTCCTCAAGTGATATCCTCAGACCGTGGCAGCTTGTTCACATCAAGGTTCTGGGACTCCTTTCAGTCCGCCATGGGCACGAAGATCAGGTTCAGCACTGCCTTTCACCCTCAGACTAGTGGTCAAGTCGAGCGTGTGAATCAGATCCTAGAAGATATGCTCAGAGCCTGTGTCATCTCCTTCGGCATGAAATGGGAAGACTGCCTTCCATTTGCCGAGTTCTCTTACAACAACAGCTTTCAAGCAAGTGCAGGCAAAGCACCGTTTGAAATTCTCTATGGCAGGAAGTGCCGTACCCCTCTCAACTGGTCTGAAACAGGTGAACGCCAACTTCTTGGCAATGACTTGATCTCTGAAGCCGAAGAAATGTGCAAAGTCATACGTGAGAATCTCAAGGCCGCTCAGTCGCGTCAGAAGAGCTACTATGACGGAAAGCATCGTGATCTGGCTTTCGACATCGGTGATCATGTCTATCTCCGAGTTTCTCCGATGAAAGGAACCCAGAGATTCGGTATCAAAGGAAAACTTGCTCCTAGATACGTCGGGCCTTTCAAGATTCTTGGCAAAAGAGGCGATCTAGCCTATCAGCTCGAGCTCCCTTCCAACTTTGCAAATGTTCATGATGTCTTCCATGTGTCTCAACTCCGCAAATGCTTCAAGGCACCTGAGCGCATGATTCCGTTTGAAGAGATTGATCTTCAACAAGACCTTTCCTACCGAGAGCATCCAGTTGCAATTCTCGAAGAAACCGAACGCAAGACTCGCAACAAGTCCATCAAGTTTCTGAAAGTCAAGTGGTCACATCACACAGACCGAGAAGCTACCTGGGAACGAGAAGATCATCTTCGTTCCGAGTACCCTTCCTTTTTCCAGTCCTAGATCTCGGGACGAGATCTTTTTGTAGTAGAGGAGAGTTTGTAATGCCCCGGATGTAATACTTTCCCTTTTGGGCATATAATATATCTCCGGCTTCATCTATTTCCATTTCGGGTTCTTTGTCTTTCGGGCTTTTGTCGTCTTGTGGTGTGAGTGTGTGGCATTCATTCATATCATGTAGACATGTGCATTGCATTGCATTTGTGTTGTGGGTTGCATCCGTTTCCGTGTGTTTCTTCCCGTTGTCCGTTTCGCGTTCCGGAGCTCCCTCACGTGTTCGTGACGTCCCGTAGGCCTACTTTGTTGTTCGGGCGTTTTTTTCGTTACCGGTGTGCCGCGAGGTTGTGTTGTGTGTTGTTGTTTTTGTTGTGTGCAACCCGCCTCTCAAATCTCGTCTCGTTTGGACTCCGTTGACTTTTCCCTCTGTTGTCCGTGTGGGTCCGAAGTGCCTTTACTTCGTGTCCCGGAAATACACCTACTGCTTCCTTTTATCTCCGTCTAGTCCTTTTAAATCATCCCCGCGATCGGATCCGTTGGATCACGATCGGAGGGCTCCTAAACACCCCTAGTCTCCAAACCCTAGTCTAAAACTGCTACATATAGACCCCCTAGGTCTATTTTGGGCATCCCCTTCTTCTTCCCCTCCTCCACTTTCTTTTTTTTTTCTTTTTACTCAGATCCAATCCAGTTTCCTGCCGGATCCCGAGGGGATCCAGCGTTTCCTTCGTAGCAGCAGCAGCCTAGCCGCCGGGATCCTCGAGCGCATCGCTGGGGTCAACGCTCCAGCTGGGCGCCTCGACCGCGTCGGCCAGATCGACCGATCGGCCACTTCCCGCGCCAGCGATCGACCGCGTCGGGGCCCAGATCGCCCCCGCGGCCCAGGGACCACATCACCGGGCGCTTCGCCTCCCCTTCGCGCGCGCCTTGCCGGGCTCGGCCCGTACGCCGCCGCGAGCGTCAGGCGGCTCGCCCCCGCGCCAGCCAGGTGGCCTGGTTGGGCCACCGCTCGCCGCCTCCTCCGGGCCCCCGCCTGGGCCGAGGCCTGCCCAGGCCGGCGCCTGCCTCGCCTCGCCTCCAGTTCCACGGTGGGCCGCCGCCACTGTAGCCGCGCCGGCCCAGCTACTGTTCCTCCGTTTTTTTTCGGATCTCAGATCTGCTAAGGTGGTTTCCCCCTCTCTAAGTCCCTGATCTGTTATCCGAGTATGCTAACTTTGACCTGCCCTAACTTTTACCTGCTGCTCCGTTTTGCGCATGTAGCATGTCCAGATGTTCGTGGAGATGTCCTATACGTTTTACCTGTTGTAGTCATGCATGTTAGATGTCATCTTGACACTTGTTTTGCTGTTGCAAGAGTGTATGTTGATATAAACTGCTGTTATGTGTTATTTTCATGCCACCTTTGACATGTGATATCTTTTAGCTCGTTTGTCCAAACGATGCAAATGACATGTCCACGTGTTCGTCTTGCCACGAACTTCGTGTTGAGTGTGATAGGTTGCATGGTAGATTTATTGTTTCCTTGTTATCATCGTTGCAAAGTGCCATGTTCACATGTTGTGTTTTCACTTGTTATGAAATGCCATCTTGATGAGCTCGTTGTAATCGTTGAGTTTACCTCAATGACGCATGCTTGTGTGTTCGGGATCACCGTCATATGTATTTTGATGAGGTGCTTACCCTTTGCCATGTTTAGTTTCGAGGTGACTTAAACATGCTCTTTTGTGTGCTATGATGTTATTGCTGTTTTAGGACTTAGTGAATTTTCACTAAGTCTGAAATCTGTAACGTTCCGATGCCATGTTCGTGTGATGTTGTAGGACAAATCATGATAGTTTTGGGGTGGATTTTGATTGTTCCTTGAAGTATATATTGTTGTCTTTCCATCCATGTCCTCACATGTCCATTTGAGTGGCTGTAGCATGTTTATCTTTTGCTCTAAAGTTTCAATAAAATTCTGCTGCCAGAATTTTATTGCAAAGTTCATTTTGTCCAAGATCATTGCTATTGATCCGTGACTCCGTTGGGGGTGCACTTTGGACCTAGTTGCTGTACTATATGTCTAGTTTGTGTTCAAGTTCTTTGCCATGCTTTTTGGGTGCTGGAGCTTAATTATTTTGAGCTCCCAAGTTGCTATGTTGCTGTAATTTTCAGTTTTCGCTCAAATCTTGTTTCGGGCATAACTTTTAGCCCGTAACTCCGATTTCAGCGATTCTTATATCAAACTTGGGTGATTTTCTGTGTAGATTAATAATATCAGATTGTTAACTTGTTTTGAGGTGTTTTGCTTGAGTGATGTTTTACGTGCTCCATGTGCATCTTTAGTGCATCCATCATGCATTCATGTTTTCCGAGTGCGCATTGCATCTTGTTGATTGGTGCTTGGTGTGATTGTTTTGTTTAGAGCCGGAAGCTGAGACCGGGTACGAAGTTGAGCACGAGGTTTCCAACGAGGTTGAGCACGAGGACCCTTCTTACGATCCGAACGACTTCTCTTCAGGCAAGATGACCGAACCCCGATAACATTACTATCTTTGCCTATTGCTAGTAGTCTCGATCTATAGTTTTGCCTCGATGCCCATGTTCTTCTTGTCAGCCTCCTACTTGTAACCAATTGCCATGTTTAACCACCCTACCTATGCAAACCGTTGCTTGGCTAAGTACGCTTCGCTCAGCCCTTCTTATAGCGTTGCTAGTTGCAGGTGAAGTGAAGATGCTTGCTCCATGTTGAAGTTTGGTTGGGTTATATCACACTATATATATGCTTAAAATGAAATCACCTATATATTGGCAAGGGTGGAAGGCTAAGCCTTTTGCTTGGTGTTTTGTTCCACTCATGCCGTTAGGATCCGTATAAGCCGGTATTATGTTCCTTGATTATGCGTTCCTAACACGGTTGGGGTGTATGGGACCCCCTCGATAAACCGCTAAGTGATAAGTCTTTTCCAGCAAGTCCCAACATTGGTACTATTTGCCTAAACAACTTAAACCTTCCGAGGGAGTAATTAACCCGAGGCTTAATTAATTCAACCCCCCTGGGCCAGTGCTCGACTTGAGTGTTGGTCCAAACTAGAGTCGTGTGCGGGGCCCCCCTTGGCAACTTGGGTTTCGGCCACTGTACGCTGTGCTCAGCCGGACGTGTCCTGAGACCTAGATACGCGCGGCTACTATCAGGGTGTCGACACGCCGGGAGGATTTGCTGGATTAGCCTTACCTTAGCTCGGTATATCTTGAGCACGGGATTCCGAGGATACTCGGGTCTTCCCACTTTGGAGTTGCGACTCCGCGGATCGTGGGCTTGTAATGGGTCAAGTTGGAACACCCCTGCAGGGTTTGAACTTTCGAAAGCCGTGCCCGCGGTTATGTGGCAGATGGGAGCTTGTTAATTCCGGTTGTAGATAACTTGACACAATGTTACTAATACACTACCAGCGTGTGTTCCGTGACTGTCAATTTCCTAATAGGGATTCGGGAGTTGAACACGGAGGGGTTATGTTTGTGAGCTTGTAGCTAGGATCACTTCGTGATCACTTCTCACCGATGCCTTCTCTTCTCGCTCTCACTTGCGTAAGATAGATGTTAGTTGCTGCTGCAGACTTGTTCTTTCTTCAGCCCTTTTCCCTCACCTAAAGGCTTAAATAGTTCTGTTACCCGGGAACGGGATTGCTGAGTCCTCTGTGGCTCACAGTTACTTCACACACCAGATGCAGGTCCGGCTGTGAGCTATCCAGGTGATGGCACCGAGCTGGATTGGGAGTACGACGAGGAGCGTAGTCGTTACTACGTGCGCTACCCGGACGATCAGTAGTGGAGTCTCTTACTAGGATTCGATCCGCCTGTGGTTGTTTTATCTGAGTTTGGTACTTTGACATTTGGCTTTTGCCCTTAGAGGGTTGTAGTGCTCTTAATGTATGATGTTTGAGACTTGTACTGTGATTCTGTGACGTGGCGATTGTAAGCCAACTATTTTAAGTTTACTATCCCCTCTTTTACATGAGTTGTGCAAAGTATACCAGACTTGAGATCATTCTAGGATGGAATTATGCCTTTAAGTCGGGCCTCGACCCGTAGGAGGTATAACTCCATCCTGGGCATTACAATATGTAGGAGCCAATATGAGCATCCAGGTTCCGCTATTGGTTATTGACCAGAGATGAGTCTCTGTCATGTCTACATAGTTCTCGAACCCGTAGGGTCCGCACGCTTAATGTTTGATGACGATCGGTATTATGAGTTTATGAGTTTTGATGTACCGAAGGTAGTTCGGAGTCCCGGATGAGATCACGGACATGACGAGGAGTCTCGGAATGTCCGAGACTCCTAGATTGATATATTGGACGTCTATATTCGGACACCGGAAGTGTTCTGGAAAGTTTCGGAATTTACCGGAGTGCCACGGGGTTACCGGAACCCCCCGGGGGAATGAGGGCCCTGGTGGGCCATAGGGGAGAGAGAGGGCAGCAGCCAGGAGGTGGCGCGCCCCCTCCCTAGGAGGAGTCCGAATAGGACTAGGGGAGGGGGGCGCGGCCCCTCTTTCCCTCTCCCTCTCCCTCTCTTTCCTTTCCCCCTTTTCCTTCATTGGTGGACTCCTACTAGGAATAGGATTGCAATCCTATTCCTAGTAGGATTGCTCCCTAGCCGCACCATAGGAGGGCTGGCCGGCCTACCCCCTTGCTCCTTTATATACGGGGGCAGGGGGCACCCAAAGACACACAAGTTGAATTGTTCTAGCCGTGTGCGGTGCCCCCCTCCACAGAAACACACCTCGGTCATACCGTCGCAGTGCTTAGGCGAAGCCCTGCGCCGGTAGATACATCATATCCGTCACCACACCGTCGTGCTGACGAAACTCTCCCGTGAAGCTCAACTGGATCAAGAGCTCGTGGGACGTCATCAAGCTGAACGTGTGCTGAACGCGGAGGTGCCGTACGTTCGGTGCTTGATCGGTTGGATCGCGAAGAAGTTCGACTACATCAACCGCGTCACTTGATGCTTCCGCTTCCGATCTACGAGGGTACGTAGACACACTCTTCCCTCTCATTGCTATGCATCTAGTAGATAGATCTTGCGTGATCGTAGGAAAATTTTAAAATACTACGTTCCCCAACAGTGGTATCAGAGCCAGGTCTATGCGTAGATGATATGCACGAGTAGAACATAATGAGTTGTGGGCGATACTAGTCATACTGCTTACCAGCATGTCATACTTTGCTTCGGCGGTATTGTGAGATGAAGCGGCCCGGACCGACATTACGCGTACGCTTACGCGAGACTGGTTTCACCGTTATGAGCACTCGTTGCTTAAAGGTGACTGGCGGGTGTCTGTCTCTCTCACTTTAGCTGAATCAAGTGTGGCTACGCCCGGTCCTTGTGAAGGTTAAAACAGCACATACTTGATGAAACATCGTTGTGGTTTTTGTATGCGTAGGTAAGAACGGTTCTTGCTAAGCCCGTAGCAGCCACGTAAAACTTGCAACAACAAAGTAGAGGACGTCTAACTTGTTTTTGCAGGGCATGTTGTGATGTGATATGGTCAAGACATGATGAGTTATACGGTTTTGTATGAGATGATCATGTTTTGTAATGTTATCGGCAACTGGCAGGAGCCATATGGTTGTCGTTTTATTGTATGAAATGCAATCGCCATGTAATTGCTTTACTTTATCACTAAGCGGTAGCGATAGTCGTAGAAGCAATAGTTGGCGAAACGACAACGATGCTACGATGGAGATCAAGGTGTCGCGCCGGTGACGAAGGTGATCATGACGGTGCTTTGGAGATGGAGATCAAAAGCACAAGATGATGATGGCCATATCATGTCACATATTTTGATTGCATATGATGTTTATCTTATTATGCTTCTTATTTTGCTTAGAACGACGGTAGCATTATAAGATGATCCCTTACTAAATTTCAAGGTATAAGTGTTCTCCCTGAGTATGCACCGTTGTGAAAGTTCGTCGTGCGGAGACACCACGTGATGATCGGGTGTGATAAGCTCTACGTTCAAATACAACGAGTGTAAGCCAGTTTTGCACACGCAGAATACTCGGGTTAAACTTGACGAGCCTAGCATATGTAGATATGGCCTCAGAACACTGGAGACCGAAAGGTCGAGCGTGAATCATATAGTAGATATGATCAACATAAGATGTTCACCATTGAAACTACTCCATCTCACGTGATGATCGGACATGGTTTAGTTGATTTGGATCACGTGATCATTTAGATGACTAGAGGGATGTCTATCTAAGTGGAAGTTCTTAAGTAATATGATTAAACTGAACTTTAATTTATCATGAACTTAGTCCTGGTAGTATTAGCATATCTATGTTGTAGATCAATAGCTCGCGATGTTGCTCCACGTTTATTTTTTATATGTTCCTAGAGAAAACTAAGTTGAAAGATGTTAGTAGAAATGATGCGGACTAGGTCCGTGATCTGAGGATTATCCTCATTGCTGCACAGAAGTATTATGTCCTTGATGCACCGCTAGGTGACAGACCTATTGCAGGAGCAGATGCAAACGTTATGAACGTTTTCACAAAAGCTCGATATGATGACTACTTGATAGTTTAGTGCACCATGCTTTACGGCTTATAACTGGGACTTCAAAAATGTTTTGAACGCCACGGAGCATATAAGATGTTCCAAGAGTTGAAATTAGTATTTCATAGTCATGCCCGTGTCGAGAGGTATAAGACCTCTGACAGTTTTTGCCTACAAGATGGAGGATAATAGCTCAACCAGTGAGCATGTGCTCAGATTGTCTGGGTACTACAATTACTTGAATCAAGTGGGAGTTAATCTTCCAGATAAGATAGTAATTGACAAAGTTCTCTAGTCACTATCACCGAGTTAGTAGAACTTCGTGATGAACTATAATATGCAAGGGATGACGAAGGAAATTCCCGAGCTCTTCGCGATACTGAAATCGGCGAAGGTAGAAATCAAGAAAGAGCATCAAGTGTTGATGAGACCACTTGTTTCAAGTAAAGGGCAAAAGGGATAGAAGGGGAAATTCAAGAAGAATGACAAGCGAGTTGTCACTCCCATGAAGAAACCCAAAGCTAAACTCAAGCCTGAAACTAAGTGCTTCTACTGCAAAGGAAATGGTCACTGGAAGTGGAACTGCCCTAGATACTTGGCGGATAAGAAGGATGGCAAAGTGAACAAAGGTATATTTGATATACAGATTATTGATGTGTATTTTACTAGTGTTCATAGCAACCCCTCGGTATTTGATACTGGTTCAGTTGCTAAAGAGTAGTAACTCGAAATGGGAGTTGCATAATGAACAGAAACTAGTTAAAGGATGAAGTGACGATGTGTATTGGAAGTAGTTCCAAGATTGATATGATCATCATCGCACACTCCCTATACTTTCGGGATTAGTGTTGAACCTAAATAAGTGTTATTTGGTGTTTGTGTTGAGCATGAATATGATTTGATCATGTTTATTGCAATACGGTTATTCATGTAAGTTAGAGAATAATTGTTGTTCTGTTTACATGAATAAAACCTTCTATGGTCATACACCCAATGAAAATGGTTTGTTGGATCTCGATCGTGTGATACACATATTCATAATATTGAAGCCAAAAGATGCAAGGTTAATAATGATAGCGCAACTTATTTGTGGCACTGCCGTTTAGGTCATATTGGTGTAAAGCGCATGAAGAAACTCCATAGTGATGGACTTTTGGAATCACTTGATTATGAATCACTTGGTGCTTGCGAACCATGCCTCATGGGCAAGATGACTAAAACTCCGTTCTCCGGAACTATGGAGCGAGCAACAGAGTTGTTGGAAATCATACATACTGATGTATGCGGACCAATGAGTGTTGAAGCTCGCGGCAGGTATCGTTATTTTCTGACCTTCACTGATGATTTGAGCAGATATGGGTATATCTACTTAATGAAGCACAAGTCTGAAACATTTGAAAAGTTCAAAGAATTTCAAAGTGAAGTGGAGAATCATCGTAACAAGAAAATAAGAGTTTCTGCGATATGATCGTAGAGGTAAAATATTTGAGTTAGCGAGTTTGGCCTTCAGTAAAAACAATGTGAAATAGTTTCACTACTCACGCCACCTGGAACACCACAGTGTAATGGTGTGTCCGAACGTCATAACCGTACTTTATTAGATATGGTGCGATCGATGATGTCTCTTACCGATCTACCATTATCGCTTTTGGGGTTATGCATTAGAGACAGCTACATTCACGTTAAATAGGGCACCATCTAAATCCGTGGAGATGACACCGTATGAACTGTGGTTTGACGAGAAACCTAAGATGTCATTTCTTTATGTTTGGGACTGCGATGCTTATGTGAAAAAGTTTCAACATGATAAGCTCGAACCCAAATCGGAGAAGTAAATCTTCATAGGATACCCAAAAGAAACTGTTGGGTACACCTTCTATCACAGATCCGAAGGCAAGGTCTTTGTTGCTAAGAGTGGATCCTTTCTAGAGAAGGAGTTTCTCTCGAAAGAAGTGAGTGGGAGGAAAGTAGAACTTGATGAGGTAATTGTACCTTCTCTCGAATTGGAAAGTGGAACATCACAAAAACTAGTTCCGGTGATTCCGACACCAATTAGTGAGGAAGCTAATGATGATGATCATGAAACTTCAGATCAAGTTTCTGCTGAACTTCGTAGATCAACCAGAGTTCGTTCCGCATCAGAGTGGTACGGCAACCCGGTTCTGGAAGTCATGTTACTGGACCATGATGAACCTACGAACTATGAGGAAGCGATGATGAGCCCAGATTCCGCAAAATGGCTTGAGGCCATGAAATCTGAGATGGGGTCCATGTATGAGAACAAAGTGTGGACTTTGGTTGACTTGCCCGATGATCGGCAAGCCATCGAAAATTAATGCATCTTCAAGAGGAAGACTGACGCTGACAGTAATGTTACTGTTTACAAAGCTCGACTTCTTGCGAAAGTTTTTCAACAAGTTCAAGGAGTTGACTACGATGAGACTTTCTCACCCGTAGCGATGCTTAAGTCTGTCCGAATCATGTTAGCAATTGCCGCATTTTATGAAATCTGGCAAATGGATAACAAAACTGCAATCTTTAATGGATTTATTAAAGAAGACTTGTATATGATGCAACCAGAAGGTTTTGTCAATCCTAAAGGTGCTAACAAAATGTGCAAGCTCCAGCGATCCATCTATGGACTGGTGCAAGCATCTCGGAGTTGGAATATACGCTTTGATAAGTTGATCAAAGCATATAGATTTATACAGACTTGCGGTGAAGCCTGTATTTACAAGAAGTGAGTGGGAGCACTACAAACTTTCTGATAAGTATATGTGAATGACATATTGTCGATCGGAAATGATGTAGAATTTTCTGGAAAGCATAAAGGAGTGTTTGAAAGGAGTTTTTCAAAGAAAGACCTTGGTGAAGCTGCTTACATATTGGGCATCAAGATCTATAGAGATAGATCAAGACGCTTGATAAGACTTTCGATGAGTACATACCTTGATAAGATTTTGAAGTAGTTCAAAATGGATCAGTCAAAGAAGGAGTTCTTGCCTGACTTGTAAGGTGTGAAGTTGAGTAAGACTCAAAGCCAGACCACGGCAGAAAAATATAGAGAGAATGAAAGTCATTCCCTATGCCTCAGCCATAGGTTCTATAAAGTATGCCATGCTGTGTACTGATACGTCTCAAACGTATCTACTTTTCCAAACACTTTTGCTATTGTTTTGACCTCATTCTTGCATGATTTGAACTAAACTAACCCGGACTGACGATGTTTTCAGCAGAGCTGCCTGTATGGTTTTATTGTGTGCAGGAAAACGGATTTTTAGGTATCTTAGAAAATTCCAAGAAAAATCACAGAAAATCCATGCACCCGAAGGGTCCCTGTGCCAGAAGATAGGCCAGAGGGGAGCCAGGGGGGCCCCAGGCGCCCTGGTGGTGCGGCCCCACCCCTGGCCTTGCCGGGAGGCCGCCTGGGCGGGCCCTTCCCCCTCTGGTGCCCTACTTTGACCCGTATTTATCCCCGTGACGAGAAAACCCCAGAACAGAAGTCGTTTTCCCAGTTTCCGTCGCGGAGCCGCCGCCACCCTCTGTTCTTCTTCGGGAGGGCTAATCTGGAGGCTGATTTGGCCTCCGGAGAGGGGAGATCGTCGCCATCGTCATCATCATCACCACTCCATCCTCCCTCCATGACTTCTCCTTCCATGTGTGAGTAATTCCCTGCTGTAGGCAAAGGGGGTGGTAGGGATTGGATGAGTTAGATCATGTAATAGTTTATCAGATTGTTGGGGGCATGTTGCCTATCATCTACTATGGTGTTTATCATCTTTGCTTCAACTTGTTGCTCTTAATGCTTGTCACTTAGGGCCCGAGTGCCATGATTTCAGATCTGAACCATATGTGTTTGCATGAATATATTTGTGTTCTTGATCCTATCTATGAGTTGTTTGCACCTATTACGGTCCGGAACCGGCGATCCCAAAAGTGACAGCTTGGGACACCAAAGGGGATGGTCCATAATTTGAGGATTCCATGTATCCATTGAGTTCATTGCTTTGTTCCGGTGCTCTTTGACAGGAGCACCTTAATCTTCATAAGTTCCTTTTGGCCCCGTTCGTAGCGGGATGGTAGGACAAAAGATGTTGTGCAAGTTCTTATTGCAAGCACGTACAACTACCTGTGGGATACATGCCTAATGTTTGATACTTGCCTAGATGATCATTACTTTTCTGTGTGCCTTGCCCCAAGTTAGATTCATGATATATCTCATCCATGCAGCGCCCAACCATCCATCTCCCTAGCCTACAGTGTTTAAATCCTGCTGGTTATTAGTTGTTACTTTTGCTGTTTACTTTTACTGCCACCACCATCACTATCATATCACCGTTACCACTTATCTTTTGTTGCAAGTAAGTATATTTCAGGTGCGGTTGAATTGACAACTCAACTGTCAAAGCTTATAAATACTCTTTGGCTCCCCGTGTGTCGAATCTATAAATTGGGTTATTCTTACCCGCGAAGACTATCTCGATCCCTTACGGTTGAGGGTTATCAAGTACCGTTTTCTGGCGCCGTTGCCGGGGAGCATAGCAATATTTACTAGTCTACTTGAAGTATCCTACCTGCTTCACTTCATCCGCTATGGGTAAGAAAGGAGACCCCAAGGTTCCGATCTTACTATCCACTACAAGAAGAGGTACTGTTCTGAACACTAGTGCTACACTTGATTCACCTTCTGTTATGAGTAAGTTTGCCTCACCACCACCACATGATCCTTCTACTGAATCTGTTACTATGTCTGATACTCTTGATGAAGCTTCTACTACTCTTGATAATATTAGTTCACTTGGTTATGCTCTTGAGAAACAGATCGCTGCTGCTGCAAAAAAATCTGGAATTGAAATTCCTGTTACTCGCTACCCTATTGGTGGAACTTATGATTATCCTGATTTGAATAAACTCAAGGAGAGACTCCTTGATGATGATTACATTATGCTTGATGATGACTTATGCAGGGAACTGACAGAGTTTGCCGACTCTGACCCTGAAGCTATTAAGAAGCTGCTTGAAAAACACTCCTTGAAGAACAAGACTGTTCCTGATCCTGAATTTGCTACATCTCCTATATGCATCAATGATCCTGATTATGACTTCTCTGTTGATCTTTCACTTATATCTATGGTTGAAACTGACCCCTTTTATGGCAGAGAAAATGATGATGCTATTGCACACCTGACCAAACTCACTGAGTTGGGTGGCTTGTTTACCACGGATGAAAAGATACGAAACTTTTATGTGACTAAGCTTCTTCCTTTCTCTTTGAAGGAAGGTGCTAAAAAGTGGTATGATGCACTACCATGTGGTTCCATTAATAGTCCTCAAGACTTAGCTCACTCTTTTGTTGATAAGTATTTTCCTGCTCATATGCAACATGCTGCTTTACAAAGAATTTATAACTTTAAACAGTTGCAGGATGAGCACCTCCCTAAAGCTTGGGGGGAGGTACTGTAGTCTGATCCGGGCTAGACCAGGACATGGAGTCCCTAAGAATGAATTAATCGATATATTTTATGTTGGTCTAACTGATGAATCCAGGTCCTATTTGGATAGTTGTGCTGGTTGTGTTTTCAGGAAAAGAACACCGGACGATGCAGAAGAATTGATGGGCAGGATTGCCAAAAACCATGAAGATTGGTCCGTCCCTGAAACACCTCCACCACCAAAGAAGAGGGGCATGTTTGTTCTAAGCCCCGAAGATATGCGAGAAGCAAAGAAGTCTATTAAAGAGAAGGGTATTAAAACTGAAGACGTGAAGAATCTACCCCCTATTGAGAAGTTGTGTGAGCCTACCACTCACCCTCCTATGGTAGAGGTACACTCTCTTTTAGATTTCAACGCAAGTGACATCCCTCATGGTAAGCCTCCTGATCAATGTTTAGATGAGCTTGATAATTTTATTATGAAGCAAAGTCATTTTAATGAGAGGATACAAAGTCAATTGCATGATAATTCCCTTGCTATCAAAAGTTTGCTTGATGTTCTAGGTAGAACAGTTAATGATGTTAAATGTCTTGTGAAGCATTTTCATATGGTTCAAACTCAGCTTGAACAAATTTCTAATGTGCAAAAAGATTTGCTTGCTAACAATGCCAAACAAGATGATTTGCAGGCCTTCGGGATTAAGACCCGAGGAGGAACTAGCACTCAAGATCCTCTCTATCCAGAGGGGCATCCGAGGAGAATCGAGCAAGATTCTCAAATGCAGGAAGAAGAAATTGTTGGCTCTCCAAAGAAGAAGAAGAAGAAACACAAGGAGGCTGACAATTCCAATGATCCTATTACAAGTGAAGAGGCAGCTGTTGATCCCAACAGTATATCTACCTCCGATGCTGAGACTGAAGACGGTGCCGAACCTGAAGGTAAGGATAATGAGAAGAATGATCCGCCTGAAGTTCGAGAAGAAGAAGCACTTGACAAACGCAAAAAGTACACTAGAGAAGACTTCGTCGCAAGAAGACATGGGAAGGAAAGAGAACCGTGGATATAGAAACCCATGCCCTTTCCAGGTAAGTCTCTCAAATCTAAAGAAGAAGAGCATTACAATAAGTTTTGTGAGTGGATGAAACCTCTTTTTCTTCAAATCCCTTTGACTGATGCTATTAAGTTACCTCCCTATTCAAAATATATGAAAGATATTGTCACTAATAAAAGAAAAATTCCTAATGAAGCAATATCTACTATGCTTGCTAACTACTCTTTCAGTGGCAACATTCCTGAGAAGCTTGGTGATCCAGGTATACCCACCATTCCTTGCTCCATAAAAAATAATTATGTCAAAACTGCTTTATGTGATCTTGGAGCAGGAGTGAGTGTTATGCCTTTCTCTCTTTACAAGAGGCTTTGTTTAGAGAAGCTAATCCCTACAGATATCTCTCTTCAGATGGCTGACAAGTCAACCGCCGTTCCGATAGGTATTTGTGAGGATGTTCCCATAGAAGTTGCTAATTGTTTGATCGTTACTGATTTTGTTGTGCTTGACATGCCCGAGGATGGGAGCATGTCCATTATTCTTGGTAGACCTTTTCTTAAAACCGCAGGTGCTATTATTGATTGCAATAAAGGAAAGGTTACCTTCAATGTGAATGATAAAGAACACACGGTGTATTTTCCAAAGAAGACCGACAAGAGGCATGGCCTCAACTCTATAGAAAATATCGAGACCGTGAAGATTGGAGAATGGGACTGTCCACTACATGTGCACCACAAATACAAAACTATTATGGTGGGGACAATGTCCATTAAAGTAAAGGTGCAATGATCACTTCGTAAGAGGTGAGACTTTTTGCTCTATATATCGCCTGTTTGTTGGTAAGACTTGATCAACCTTACTAGTGAGCATGTTTTATATGGGTAAAAAGTTGAGCTTGTTATGTTTTCATTTGTTTTAGATTTTGTTCTCCTTGCTGTACCAAGTGTTTATGTTTTTGAAGCTTCACAATACTAATCACTGCTTTAAGTTTTCAGAAAGTTTTGCAGCTTTTTGAACTTCGAAAAAAATTCAACAGTGAAGTTTTAGAAAAAATCCAGAAAAATGAAAATAAAAATTTCCATGCCGGGAGTGACCCAGAGGCACCTGGGGCTGACCAGGGGGAGCCACCGGTGGCCCAGGCGGCCAGCTGGCGCGGCCTGCCCCCTGGCCGCGCCCATAGGGCGCCTGGGGCCCACAGGCCCCACCTCCAGGTGAGTCTTCTTCCTCTCTCTCTCTCTTTCTCTCCAAAAACACGAGTTCTGCACTTGTTCTTGCGTTCTTGCTGCTCTTGGAGGCGATTTTCGATCTCTCTCTATAGCCTATCATTCGAGCTGAGATTTTGAACAAATACTCCCTGGTATGTAACTCCTCCACCCCTCCAATTAGATTTTTGGTTGGTGGCTTCATTTGTGAGTATTTAGTAGTTCTTGGTGCTGTGTAGATGAGCTTGCATGCATGCGTAGAAATTTATTTTCCAAGTTTTGATGCAAGTTTATGCCTTAGGTAAGTGAGTTGAGTAGTTTGCCTTAACCCACTTTGTTTAAATCCTTGTTTTTGTAATTTGCCAAAAAATTCAGAAATGAGTTTGTTAGGAAGGGCAAAGGGGTGGCTTGAGAAGAAGAAGCCCGCGCGCTCCGATCGAGTTACTAGAGCCGCAGCTTCACCCTCGACTGCTAGGGTGAGCTACAATGAAGATCATGTGCCCCTAGAGTTGTTGGAAGACACAAGTCCAGCACGTGCTATGATGTTCCCATGTGATGAATTCCTTGAAGCTGCGAGAATTAAGGATGAGTTTTATAATCTTTGTGCTAATGCAGGACTGACACGGCTCGTCACATGCCGTGTTACTCAGTATCAAAAACTCACCTCCGGTTTCATTAACAGTTTTAGATATAACCTTGATACTGGTGCTATTGAGTTTAAAATTTATAATGATCTTATCACCATGCCCTTGGAAAAGTTTTGTGAAATAATAGGTGTGCCAAACGTTGGGCGGACGGCGAAGATGACCTCTCAGCCCTCCGAGCTGAAAACCGTCTTCAACTCTCTCTGCAGCATGGGTACGAGGGATATTCATCGGTCAAAAATCTCCAGCATCTTATTCCCTCACCTCAGGTATTTTGTGTATTATGTTGCTAGAGGGGTATTAGCTCGTGACAACACGAGCAACACTTCTGCGCCGGATATTGCTATCCTGGCAACCGCCCTCTCAGGGAGGTTTGATTATAATTTGGGTACCTTAATTGCTCGACGCCTTGCTACGAACGGTAACAGGGGAGATTTATTTGGTGGCGTTTATGCCACACTTATCTTAGAACATCTTAAAGGCACCCCACACCCTGATGATAAGCCTTTTACTTATTTAAGTTTTGATCTTGCTGCTATGAAAAGGCATAAGTTTGTTACCATGACTTCTGAGTTTGGTAACTGATGGCTTCTCGCCCCTCGTTGGTTACCCCAAGTGGAAGGTTTGAGATGTAGCGTAACGGCAAGTTTCCCTTGGCAAGATACCAAGTGTCGGTGTACTAAAGTAGGGGTACCTTAGTATCCCGACTTGTGCACGGGCAGTAGCAGTGTCCCGTGGTCAGGCTCACCACGCGCCCGCCAAGGCCCACACTAGTTCCTTTGGAACCATTCAAGAACAAAGTATACAAGTCAGAAGAATAAGGCCCCGGCAAGAGGAGCTTGCCGGGAAGGCCGCACCAGGCTCAAGGTTATCACTTCAGCACAAGACCCTGGCAAGAGGAGCTTGCCAGGAAGGCCAAAGAACAGCACCTCAGAAGATATATGGTGGCGCATCATGCGCCACGACAGGACCCGGAGAGCGACCAGCTTCCGGGCCCGGAAAGATAGCGACCCCGGCAAGGTGCTTGCCGGGGGAAGCCTACGCTGTGTGCCTGCGCTCCAGCTCATCTGGCCACGCGTCGCCCTGGGGCCCTTCCAGGAGCATGTGGCAGATGGCTGTGCAGCCTGGGGTACACGGTGGCAGGCCGCGATGACGAGGCCACCGTCGTGGCGAACGAAGACGCCCGGACGGACGCTTTTGGGGTGACGGCGACGGGCATTCAATGCCCTTGTCCCCCACCGTCAAAGTTAGGTATAGACCACTGTGCATACACTGTTCATGCACTGTTACAACTACCATCAATTTTACACTTTTACCCTCATCTACGTTGACACCTGTTGGTGACCCCTTTGAGCTATAAAAGGAGGCACATGCACAACGTAGAGCAGGTTTGATTCCAGAAACTTGATCACTCCCACGCTCGGTGTAGCTAGTACTGTAGATCTTCAAGCTCCCGAGCTCAAGAACTCAATACAACCAAGGCAGGAGTAGGGTTTTACGCATCCGTGCGGCCCGAACCTGGGTAAAACTACTCGCGTGTGCCCCTCGATCCACTCTTTGTGCTCCCTCCGCTCCCTTGTCGTACCGAAAAGGGACTCCGGTCCCATAGGTGTTTGTGGGCGATCAGTTTCCCCGACATCTTTGGCGCGCTAGGTAGGGGGTGCGTCGAGGTTGTGCGAACCTGATCCGGCGCTCACGCGGGCGCAACCTTCAGCAACTTCACCAGCTTCGTCAGCTTCATCGACTACATCAGCATGCCGCCGAAGAAGAAAGCTTCGGAGGTAGGAGGCCTGTCCGCGTCGATCCCACAACCACCAGAACCAACGGTTGGTGGGGTAGACACTGGTGGAAGGGTGGACGCCGGCGAAGATACTCACGGCGCCGCCAAGTCCAAGGACAAGACGGACGACCGGGCGAACTCCAAAGCCTCGGCGTCCGTGCATGCACCCCGTCCCTCTCAGGAGGTGCCGGGCCAGCAGCGGCGTGGTACCCACGGTACCATCCGCTTGCTGGGACAAGGCCAAGTCGGTGGGTCGCGGGATGCTCAAGGCCAGCGTGCTGGCACGAGCAAGGCGCGGTCGCCGGGGCGAGAACCTGCTCCTTCTAACGTTGTTAGAAGTCCGAGCATATCTCGCTCCTCGCACCGCTCGCCACCGCTTCCCTCCTCTCCAGCAGAAGCTCTAGCCAGAGCTTAGCTGCTCCTCGACTTCCCTCCAGCGGCGGACAAGGCCGAAGACTGGAGGGCTACAATCCAGAGCCTCATCGCCTTCGCCAACAACGACTCGCCGCAGCAGCCGGCAACATCGCGGCCGCGGCAAGTCAGCCAAGCGAAGGCTGATGGAGACAAGACCACCGGGGGTGCAACTACCGTGCACTCCCCGCAGCGGAAGCAGAAATCGCCGACCCGCCGGATCAACGTCGACGACGACTCCACGGCGTCGTCGGATCCGCGGGCTCGCCGCGATCAGCGCCAAGTCCTCGACGACAGGCGACAAGAGGACGCTCGAACTCGCATCGAGCGTCGAAGAGAAGCCCGAAGACAGTCCGACCAGCGCGCTGGGACTGCTGTCGACATGCACGCGCCCGGTGAACCAGGCGACCTGCCGTACGCGGTAGGCTGCCCTGCGTTCACCCGAGAGCTGCGCCAAGTCCAGTGGCCCAGCATGAAGAACTTCAAGCCCGACGTACCCGAAAAGTACGACGGAAAGACACACCCCTCGGAGTTCCTCAGCATCTACACCATTGCGGTGCAGGCTGCCGGGGGACGCGACGAGAAGATCTTAGCGAACTACTTCCCGCTCGTGCTTAAGCCAAACGTCAGATCTTGGCTTATGCACTTGCCGGATAACTCCATCTCTTCTTGGGCAGATCTGTGCCACCAGTTTGTCGGCGCCTTCATGGGCGGCCACAAGCCCCACGGCCAGGAGAGCGATCTACACATTCTTGCCCAGAAGGAGGGAGAGTCCCTGCGAAAGTACATCCAGAGGTTCAGCCGCGTTCAGCACAACATACCGGATGTCCACCCTGCCGCGGTTATCAGCGCGTTCCACCAGAACGTGCGTAACCGCCGGATGAGGGAGGAGATGGCGATGACCAAGATCCGGGACGTCAGCGAGCTTTACGCTCTGACTGACAAGTGTGCGCGCGCTGAAGAGGGGAGGAGACTCCCCGGAGAGGATGCTGGAGCAGGAGGAACGGACAGCGAGGATGCCGCCCCGGCAAGGAAAAAACGGCGGCGGAACCATAAAAAGAAGAAGAACAAGGAAGTACTGGTTGTCGAGCAGTTCGGCAAGGAAGCTGCCGCCAAGAAGACACAGGTTGGTGGCTCCGGCAAGGAGGCCACCCCTGTAGCGGCCGCCGACAAGCAGGACGGCTCCGACAAGCAGTACTGTAAGATCCACCGCACCAAGGGCCACGATCTCCAGAACTGCAAGAGGGTAGAGTACCTCGTAGAACAGCAGAAGGCTGAATACGAGCGTCGCGACAAGGAGAAGGCCCAAGGAGGCGGAGGAGAGTCTGGCAAGAAGCGGCCGTTCAATGGCCGGGGAGGACGCCGCGGCAAGGCTAAGCAGCGGCAAGGAGATAGACCTCCCCGGGGCCGCGACAAGGACGAAGACGAAGACGATGACGAGGACATGGATGAAGGAGACAACAGCGAGCAGGAGTTCCAGAAGGCCACAGAAGTTCTGTGCGTCGACGGAGGTGCCTCTCTGCACACTTCCCACCGCCAGCTCAAGCAATGGGTGCGAGAAGTGAATGCAGCAGAGCCACCCGTCGAGTCGCGCAAACTTTTGAAGTGGTCCAGCACGCCCATCATCTTCGACCTTGAGGACCACCCTGACCGCACAACTGCGGTCGGGTGCTTGCCGATGTTGGTATCGCCAACCATCCGCAACCTCAGGGTCACCAAGATGTTGGTTGACGGCGGGGCCGGCCTCAACTTAATCTCCTCTGCTGTAATCCGAAAGCTGCAGATCCCCGACAGCGAGCTCGAAGAAACCGGGATGTTCCAAGGAATCAACCCGGGAAGGAGCAAGCCGAAGGGGAAGATCACACTGCCCGTGACCTTTGGCGGAGAACTAAACTTCAGGACTGAGAGGATCACCTTCGACGTTGCCGATATCCCATTGCCATACAATGGGATACTTGGCCGTCCTGCGCTCGCCAAGTTCATGGCAGCCTCTCACTATGCATATAACATGCTCAAGATGCCAGGGCCAATAAGCGTCATCTCTGTCCCCGGTGACAAGAAGGATGCGCTTATCTGCGCCGACAAGATTTACCGGGACGCAGCAGCCGCGGCAGACACCAAGGCACTTGCCGCTGAAGCTCCGGGGGGGGAGACCGATACCAAGTCCGGCAAGAGCTCTGGGCCCCACTCCGGCAAATGCACCTCTTCGGAGTGCTGCGCTGCCGTCGAGGACGCACCATCGAGCTCCACCGGCAAGTGCAAGAAAGGAATGGCTGCTCCACCTGCAACCAAGAAGGTGTCCGCCAAGGAGGACGGCACTGGTGGTACCTTCACCATCAGTGCTACGCTCGACCCCAAATAGGAAAGCGCGCTCATTGCCTTCCTGTGGGCGAATGTCGACGTGTTTGCATGGCAACCGTCTGACATCCCCGGCGTTCCCAGGAAGGTAATTGAGAACAAGCTTGCTGTTTGTCCTCACGCGCGGCCCGTCAAGCAGAAGGTCAGGAAGCAAGAGGTGGAGCGCCAAGAGTTTATCGCCGAAGAGATCAAGAAGTTGGAAGCAGCAGGCCTTGTTAGAGGTGTACTTCATCCCACGTGGCTGGCTAATCCAGTTGTCGTGCGCAAGGCCAATGGGAAGTGGAGACTTTGTATAGACTTCACCGATGTGAATAAAGCTTGTCCCAAGGATCCATTTCCCTTGCCGCGCATTGACCAGATCGTTGACTCCACGGCTGGGTGTGAGTTGCTTTCGTTTCTTTATGCATACTCCGGGTACCACCAGATATTCATGGCTGAGGAAGACGAAGAGAAGACCGCATTCATTACTCCATGTGGCACTTACTGTTTCATATGTATGCCCTTTGGATTGAAGAATGCGGGCTCGACATTTGCAAGGGTGGTCCACACTGCTTTTGAACCGCAGATACACAGGAATGTAGAAGCCTACATGGACGACATAGTGGTCAAGAGCAAGAGCAAGGATACCCTGATTCAAGACCTAGAAGAAACTTTTGTGAATCTGCGCAAGATACAACTCAAGCTCAACCCTGAGAAGTGCGTCTTCGGAGTCCCCTCCGGCAAGCTTCTCGGGTTCTTTGTGTCCCAGAGGGGGATTGAAGCCAATCCCGACAAGATCAAGGCCATCGAGCAGATCGAAGCCCCGAAGCGCGTCAAGGATGTACGGAGACTCGCTGGTTGTGTGGCTGCCCTCAGCAGATTCATTTCAAAGTCTGCGGAACGCGCCCTGCCTTTCTTCAAAATCTTGAAAAAGGCAGGCCCTATGGAATGGACTCCGGAAGCGGAGGCAGCGCTGCAAGACTTGAAAGGATACCTGTCCTCCACTCCGATACTTGTCGCACCTAGGCCACAAGAGAAGTTGCTGCTGTACTTGGCAGCAACCAATCAAGTGGTTAGTGCTGCGTTGGTAGCGGAAAGGGAGGCAGATGAGGAGTCCACAGCCCCAGCAAGCGCATCCAGCGACAAGCATGGGGCTCCCCCGACAAGCCCTGACCCCGACAAGGACAAGTCTGCGCAGGAACAAGGAGAAGTGCGAAAGAAGATGGTGCAGCGCCTAGTTTATTTTGTAAGTTCTCTCTTGCAGGGGGCTAGATCAAGATACTCTGGGGTGCAGAAGCTGCTTTTTTGCCTCCTCATGGCCTCGAGAAAGCTGCGCCACTACTTCCAAGCACATGAGATAACAGTGGTCACTCGCTTTCCGCTGAAGAGGATATTGCAAAACCCAGATGCAACAGGTAGGATTGTCGAGTGGGCACTGGAGCTGTCGAGCTTTGGTCTTAAGTTTGAAAGCACTTCAACTATACAGAGCAGAGCTTTGGCAGAGTTCATAGCGGAATGGACACCAACACCAGACGAAGAAGTTCCAGAGACAAGCATCCCCGTCAAAGAAGCAAACAAGGAATGGATAATGTACTTCGATGGTGCCTTCTCGCTGCAAGGCGCCGGTGCTGGTGTGTTACTCATAGCACCCACCGAGGAGCACCTCAAGTACGTTGTTCAAATGCACTTTCCCAAGGAGCAAGCGACAAACAATACTGCAGAGTATGAAGGTTTGCTTGCCGGCCTTAAAATTGCGGCCGAACTTGGGATCAAGAAGCTGATCGTGCGGGGAGATTCACAGTTGGTGGTCCGACAAGTAAACAAGAGCTGCCAGAGTCCTTTGATGGAGGCTTATGTCGATGAAGTGAGGAAGCTTGAAGAACACTTTGAAGGCCTGCAGATGGAGCACGTTCCAAGAGCTCAGAATGATATCGCAGATGGCCTCTCAAAGTGTGCTGCAATGAAGTTACCTGTGGAACCAGGGGTCTTTGTGCTCAAGCTAACTCAACCATCTGTTACACCATCAGTTGGACAAAGCAAGAAGAGGAAGTTGGTCTCCGGCGACTACTTGCCGGCGGACCTTCCTGAAGCCGCCGCCAAGGTCCCCAAGATCAACGACAAAGTTGCTGAGGAGCAGTCTGCTCCTGCAAACTCTGGGGTTCGTACAGTTGAAGCAGACATTCCCGGCAAGTCTTGCCCCGGCGAGCTTGCCGGGGAACGTTTAGCTCCGGCAGACCAACAGGTTCTTGCCGTAGAAGCTGACGTTCCCGCAGCAGCACTGATGCCTTTAGTCCTTGTTGTTGAGCCTCAGGCTCCAGCATGGGTACAGCAAATCGTCCGTTTTCTGCAAACTGGAGAACTTCCCGAAGAACCAGAAGAGATAGAGAGGATTACCAGGCAGTCAAGTATGTACCAGTTCATTGACAATGAACTGTACAGAAGAAGACTCAATGGTGTCAGATTAAAGTGCATTTCTCGGGAAGATGGACAGAAGCTGTTGGCAGAGATCCACGGAGGCATATGTGGACACCACATTGGCGCAAGAGCACTTGCCGAGAAGGCGTTCCGGCAAGGTTTCTTTTGGCCAGAAGCCCTCCAAGATGCAACTGCACAAGTAACCAAGTGTGAAGCGTGCCAGTTCCATGCCAAGCAAATACACCAGCCAGCTCAAGCTCTCCAGACGATCCCTTTATCCTGGCCCTTCTCGGTCTGGGGGCTCGACATCCTCGGCCCCTTTCCCCGTGCTGTCGGGGGCTTTGAGTACTTGTATGTTGCTATCGACAAGTTCACAAAGTGGCCGGAAGTGGAACCAGTGAGGAAAGTGACCGCACAGTCAGCAGTGAAGTTCTTCAGGTCAATTGTTTGCCGTTTCGGAATCCCTAACAGGATCATCACCGACAACGGCACTCAGTTCACAAGTCGCACCTTCATGCAATACGTCCAAGACCTTGGCGCCAAGGTCTGCTTCGCTTCTGTTGCTCACCCGAGGAGCAACGGTCAAGCGGAGAGGGCCAATGCTGAAGTGCTGCGCGGACTCAAGATAAGAACGTTCGACAGGCTGCACAAGTGCGGAAGAAACTGGATCGAGGAGTTGCCGGCGGCTCTTTGGTCAATCAGGACGACACCAAATCGAGCCACCGGACAGACACCCTTTGCTCTTGTCTATGGAGCAGAGGCAGTTCTCCCCACGGAACTCGTATACGGGTCTCCTCGAGTGCTCGCTTACGATGAACTTGAGCAAGAGCAGTTGCGCCAAGATGATGCATTGCTCCTCGAGGAGGACCGTCTCCAGGCTGCTGTACGAGCTGCTCGATATCAGCAAGCTTTGCATCGCTATCATAGCCGCAAAGTCAAGGCCAGGAGTCTCGAGGAAGGCGACCTTGTTCTTCGGCGCGTTCAGTCCGCCAAGAACTCCAACAACATGACGCCGAAGTGGGAAGGCCCTTATCGGGTGAGACAAGTCACAAGGCCAGGCGCTGTCCGCCTTGAGACCGAAGAAGGCTTACCGGTGAGCAACTCCTGGAACATTGAGCATCTTCGCAAGTTTCACCCATGAGGCGCGGTTGCCGTGATCCGCTCCGGCAACCATCTTTTGTACAAGTCTTGCCGCTGTTGCATGTAAACCTTTGTACAAAGCCGGGCGCAGACCCCGTGCATCAGTAAAACTTTTGTGCTTCGCACAGCTTGTCATTTCGTGCATTCTTGTTTTCATTGCATGTATTATCTGACACTTTGTGTAGCACACGATCCCGGTAAGCAATAACAAGCCGCAAGGCTCCGTATCTATGTTTTCTCCCTTCTTCGTTTTTCTCTCAAGCAGAAGAAGTGTTCCTCGTGCACAAGTTTGCCGGGGGGGAAGGAGACAGTGGTATGGACCAAGTGCTGTTCAAGAAAGGAAAGCCTTGCCGAGAAGCAAACAGAACACAAAAGCTAAGTTGCCAAAGTTTGAGCATTCAAATTTTTAAAATTCTTAGTTATCTTCCTTGAACGACCACACTCTGTATGGAAAACCTGTGCGCGGAGGAACCTACCCGTGGCTAGCTGCGCCCTTACTTTGTTTCGAGCACGCTCAACGGCTTAAGTGAGCTGCGACAAGTGTCGCGCCCTTACTTCGTTTTCGAGTTCGCTCAACAATCTAAGTGTGCTGCGACTAGCTGCGGCAAGGTTTCTTGCCGGCAAGGGCATTGCCAGCAGGCTGCTAAGAGTCCCGCACTCAGCGCTCGCGGCAAGGGTCCCTTTGCCGGCAAGTTCCCTAAAAGCGTAAGGTGGAAAGCATACAAAGTGAAGGAACCAAGCAAGGGAGATAACACTACATTGACTATCCAAAATAAAGTTATATTACAAGATAACTTGCCGCTGTTCTAACCAACTACTACCCATGACTTAATCGACAGCGGCAAGGGAAGCAGAAAGAAGGGAGCCTAGTCTACACGGTCTCCGTCAACCCTCTTGATCTTGCCCGCCTTGGCCATGATGTGGGCAACTTGTGCCTTCAACACCTCCAGGTCAGCTTCGGGCGGCAAGGTCCGGAGGACGTTCTCAAGATTAATCCCGGGGTTGCGGTAGACGATCTTCGTTAACACCCGCTCCAGAGTACCCATGCAAAGCCGGCGCGCCTCGTTAGCCAGCTGTGTGGGGACCCTCTCCCGTAGCTGCGCGAGGGCCGGCGCCACTCCTCTGAAGAACAGGCTCAGTTTGGCGCTGTGGGGGAGGCTCTCGTTGGGGGAGTACGCAAGATGCTCCGTCCCCAACGCCACCATCTCCTTGTCGATATTGACGGCGGAGGCGACGAGCTCCTCGGTCCACTGCTCCACCGTCCGCTGGAACTTGTTTTGCGAGACGGCGGCACTGTCCAGCAAGGCTCTCTCAGCACGGAGATCATCCTTCAGCTGCGTTTCACGATCCCGGGCGGCGTCAAGTGAGTCGGTGAGGGTGGAAACCTTCAGCTCCAAGTCTGCAATAGAGTCCTTGGCGTCGTTGAGCTCTTTGCCCTTCTCGGAGAGACGGACTTGCAGCTCCGAGTTGGTGTGGGCGTCCTTCTCCCGCGCCACGTTGAGCGCGGCAACCCTGTCCTCGCTCGCCTTCAAGCCCGTCTCCAACTGCGCCACCCTGGCCTCCAGATCCCTCTTGGCGGTCTCTGCGGCAGCAGCGGCGTCCCTCGCCTCCTGCAGAGCCCCGCCAATGGCTTGCTCGCGAGTGGTGAGGTCGTCCTCGTGGCTATCGAGGTCGACCTTCCGCTGGTTGAGCTCTCCCTCCCGCCGAGACAGATCCTCGGCGGCCAGTCGCTGCTGCTCCTCCACCTCGGCCTTCTCGAGGAGGAACGCTCGATGTGCTCCGGCAAGCTCCTCCCGCTCCTCCGCCAAGTTCCGGAGGGCCGCTTGGTTGGCGGCGCGGAGCTCGGCGGCACGCTTCTCCAAGTCGACACTAGCCTTGGCAGCCAGAGCCTCTCGGGACTCCAGCTTGGCCTGCCTGGCCCGGTACAAGGCCAGCAGCCGACGCAGGAGCTGCTCCTCTTCGGGCTCGCTGCTGCTGCCGGGCGCGTCGACAACCCTTAGCCCGGCGGAGGCGAGGACTTCTCCGTCGAAGCCCTCCCCCTCCGCAGGTGCCCTTGATGAGGACGCCCACGGGACTTGGATGAAAACCCCGTTGGCGGCCTCCAGATAGACACCCGACCCAGCAGCGGGGGCGGAGGGGTCGGCGGCCGGCGCAGCGTCCGGCGCTCCTGTGGCCTCAGGGCCAGCAGTGCGGTCGCCGGTCCCTTCCCCAGCTGCCGCGTCAGCGGTCGGGGCGGTCTCCTCGGCGGCTGGCTCGTCAGCGCCAGCCATTCCTTCAGCGGTGGTGGCGTCGCCAGCATTGCCGCGCATGTCCTCCTCGGCGATGGTCTCCGTCTCCATCGGCTCCGGGACGGGCGGATCTGACAGAAGAAAAAGAAAAGAAAAAAAAATGTCAAGCAAATATCCAAAAAGAAGAATTCGAGAAAAAGAAGAATGCAAGGGTTACCTTCGCGGGCCTCTTCAGTAACGGGGTCCCTCTCCGGGGAGTTCTCCCTTGGCGGCGTGGTAGTGGCCCCCGCCGGCGGAGGGCCGCTGGCCCCTTCCCTCGGCGGGGTGTCCACCCTTGTCGGGGTGCTCACCCTTGGCGGGGTACTCACCCTTGGCGGAGTACCCGCCCTTGGCGGGGCACCCTCCCTCGCCGGGGAGCTCCTCCTTGGCGGGGATGGCGGGACAAGCGGCTCGTCGGGGGCGGTCTCTTGGTGCTCCTGCGGCTGCGGCTCCACTTCTGCACAAGACAACAAGACATTAGTAAGGATAATAACCTCAAGCGCGCCCGTCAAGCAGAAAAGTGAACACGAGACTTACGCTGGGGGCTGTTCTCCGGAGCAGCAGGCTGGTCCGGCAGGCTTGTCGCTGGCGCATCACCCGCCGCTGCGACAGGCTCGTCGTCCTCGAGGTCAACCACCGGAATCTTGGCCCTCTTCGCAACTCTCTGGGCCAGGGTCCTGGAAGATAAACAGGATTAGAGTCAGGCAAAGAGAAATCAAGACAAGAACAACAAGAATCAGAAGAAATGAAAGTTGCAAGTGCTTACTCTTCCTCCTCCTCGTCAGAGCTAAGGGCGGAGAAGTCAAATTCCGCCTCACGTGTCCCAGCGCGAGGAGCTGGAGGAGTAGGCTCCCTCGGGCGCTTGGCGGGCTCCGGAGCCGTGGGTTGCGAAGACCCCGCTCCGGTCGTCGCCGAGGACCGAGGGGCAGAAGGAACACCAGAGCCGCTTCGGGAAGATCCCCCTCCGCTTGCCGCTGGAACATGGGGCGCCTCCTTGACGACCTTGCTCGTCGTGGTGGCACGCGTCGCACGGCGCTTCGGCTGCTGTCGGGGCGCCGGCTGCTTCACCGTCTCGGTGGTCTTGCGGAGGCGCTTCTTCTGCGGTGGCGGAGGACTTGGTGGTGGCGGAGAGTTTTCCGAGGATGAGGAGGCGTCGTCAAGGTTCAGTGACCCGCCCGAGTCTTCGTCAGAATCGCCTGATTCGGCGTCCTCCTCGGCGGGCTCACTGGACTCAGTGCCTTGCCCGGCAGCCTCGCTCGTCCCGGCAGGCTCCCCGGCAGGCTTCCCGGCGGGCCTCAGCAGCTTGAGGATCTCCTCCTCCTCGGCCCGGCTCACTGCGTCCGCTGCTTCCGCTTCGTCCACGGTGTACCCAAACTCACCCGCAGCCGCAGCTGCGGCGGCCTCCTCCATTCTGGTGGCTATATATGCCACATCCCGCTCGGTGGTCGCACGGGTGAGCCCTTTCTTCTCTTCGGGGTTGCGCGGCCGTTCAACCAGATTGTCGAAGAAGGTCTGCACGGTCTCTTCTGAAGGTGTCAGCCAAGTGGGCACAACCCCGTGGGAGTCGCACTCAGGCATTGCCGCGCGAATGGCACTAAGGGCAGAGTTGTTGCATAATGGAACTACTCCGTCCGACAGGGTGAACCACTCCGGGTGCTTGGGGTCGTGCTTGAACATCGAGCGGATCATCCCTTTGAGTTCCAAGACAGTGAAGTTGTAATTCAGCCCGGGGCGCAATCTCATGCAGTCTGCCGCATTGCCGAACTCCCAAGCAGGCCTCTTCCTATCCTGCAGGGGAGCAATGCGGCGGCGGAGGAAATCAGCCCCGACCTCACCTACAGTAAGATTGGCGGCCCGGAGGCGAAGGATCCTAATAAGGGCAATCTGCAGCTTGTCGTCCTCCGGGGCCAAGTCACTCCAATCCTTGCCGTGCACTATTGTCGCTCGGCGCGGGGAGGTAAACTGCTGGGGTTCCTCTTCCATAACCCAGCACCAATCAGCTCTCCACTCCTCCCACTTGCCGCGGAGCTCTCCAATCAAGTACGCCTCTTTCTTGTTAAGCCTGAAGATCCAGGAGATGCCGCCGGAGAGTGGGGATCCAGACTCTACTCTAGGCGTGAAGAAGTGGCGGAAGAGAGCTACATTGGGGTGGACCCCGACAAAGTTTTCGCACAGATGTGCGAAAACGGACATAGTAAGGACAGCATTCGGGGTGAAATCTAGGAGGTGGAATCCGTATGTGTTCATCACATCGCAGAAAAACTCGGAGTACGGAGGACAAAGACCACAGTGGAAGAACAGAGCGAAGTAGTAGTAACCTCCCGGGTACATGTCGATGGCTTCGGCGGGGAGGACTCTGGTGCGCGGATGAGCTTTCGTCTCCCTCGCCCAGAACAGGTAATACTTGTCCCGCAGCTCCCTCGCGCCGAGCCTCGGCGGGAAGACCACCATCCTCTTCCGCATGGCTGCCAGCTTCGCCGCCTTGTCGGACTTATCGCTCTTCGCCTTGCTGCTCTTCGGGGCCATGGCGGGGACGGCGAGAAGGGTCGACGGTGCCGGAGAGGCAGGCGGCGGCGGAGGCAGGGTGGAGTTCGGCTCTCTGTCAACCTTTGGGGAGGCGGAGGGCGACGGGGGTTTCTGGAGATTGAAGACACAATGAAAGCAATGGGGGGAAACTGCCCCTGCTTCCTCTGCTTTTAAGGGGGAAGTGGGGGACGTTCCACATTTTCCCCTTAAAGAAACAGGCCACGATCTCTCCCACGACGTCGCAATCGACGCGTGCCGTTAGGGAGGGATGCGGCGAATCTGGAGTGGGAAACGGCGTGCCGTGGGCCGCGTGTGCCCGTGCACTGTTTTGGGCCTGGCCCAATAGCGCTCGGCACCGTGTGTGGCCCAGGCCCGGGGGCTCCTGTCGGTGTACTAAAGTAAGGGTACCTTAGTATCCCGACTTGTGTACGGGCAGTAGCAGCGTCCCATGGTCAGGCTCACCACGCGCCCGCCAAGGCCCACACTAGTTCCTTTGGAACCATTCAAGAACAAAGTATACAAGTCAGAAGAATAAGGCCCCGGCAAGAGGAGCTTGCCGGGAAGGCCGCACCAGGCTCAAGGTTATCACTTCAGCACAAGACCCTGGCAAGAGGAGCTTGCCAGGAAGGCCAAAGAACAGCACCTCAGAAGATATATCGTGGCGCATCATGCGTCACGACAGGACCCGGAGAGCGACCAGCTTCTGGGCCCGGCAAGATAGCGACCCCGGCAAGGTGCTTGCCGGGGGAAGCCTACACTGTGTGCCCGCGCTCCAGCTCATCTGGCCACGCGTCGCCCTGGGGCCCTTCCAGGAGCACGTGGCAGATGGCTGTGCAGCCTGGGGTACACAGTGGCAGGCCGCGATGACGAGGCCACCGTCGTGGCGAACGAAGACGCCCGGACGGACGCTTTTGGGGTGACGGCGACGGGCATTCAATGCCCTTGTCCCCCACCGTCAAAGTTAGGTATAGACCTGTAACGCCCCGGACACACCCGCCGGTGGTCGTTACTCCTGGCGGGATCTAGACTGGCCTCACATATCAATACTAGTCTTTTCTGCGCACTTTGTCCTCACTCGTGCGCACCCGGGAGCAACTTCCCGGTCGGTCACCCATCCTGAAACTACTCCAAGCTGAGCACGCTTAACTTTGGAGTTCTATCCGAATGGGCTCCCGGAAAAGAAGGAATTCCTTATTGATATGAGTAGTCTATCATCCCTAATAAGCCAGGCTATCACAAGACCACTGTGCATACACTGTTCATGCACTGTTACAACTACCATCAATTTTACACTTTTACCCTCATCTACGTTGACACCTGTCGGTGACCCCTTTGAGCTATAAAAGGGGGCCCATGCACAACGTAGAGCAGGTTCGATTCCAGAAACTTGATCACTCCCATGCTCGGTGTAGCTAGTACTGTAGATCTTCAAGCTCCCGAGCTCAAGAACTCAATACAACCAAGGCAGGAGTAGGGTTTTACGCATCCGTGCGGCCCGAACCTGGGTAAAACTGCTCGCGTGTGCCCCTCGATCCGCTCTTTGTGCTCCCTCCGCTCCCTTGCCGTACCGAAAAGGGGCTCTGGTCCCATAGGTGTTCGTGGGCGATCAGTTTCCCCGACACCAAGGATCGAATCCCGTGAGACTCCGAGGGTCGACAAGAAGGTGTCAATAGCGCCAGAAACTTTCGCTTGACAGGACCTGCACACAGATACAAATAACTTTGCTCCCAACGAGTACAGAGAGGTTGTCAATCCCTCCGGCCTTGTCGTTTACAAAGGATCAAACGCAAGAGATAATAGTGATAGGTATGACTGCAACTAGGAAATAAGAACAGGAAGTAAATAGCGGGTGTGATCAGTGATGGTAATATGGACCGGGGTCCCATGATGTTCACTAGTGATGTCTCTCTCCCAAAAGACGATAAAACAGCTAAGCGAGGTAAACAAATTACAGCTGGGCAATTGACAGGATTATGTGCGCAAACCAATGCTAACTATGCTGTAAAGAAAGGTAGAGGCTCAAAAGCATGGGCGGTACGCCAAGGCAAGTAGACCGAAATCCATCTGCATCTACTACTAATCATCCACCTTGAGATATCTATCCAGAACATCTCGCTGGTATTAAGTTGCGAGTCCCACCCATAGTGTAAACTCAAAGCAACAGACAACTGCATTAAAAGAACTTTGCGTAAAGTAAACAATCCTTGCACCCGCAAGTACAAGCACCGTTGTTTTCCCCCTTGTGGCAACAGCACATCCCCTAGACTCATGTTTCTGTCACTCAAGCTAGTCATCGAGGGGCATGAACCCACAATCAAGCATAACGTTCCCTCTTGGAGTTACTACCTACTACTCGGCCAAAGAAATAAATAGCAACGGAGAACATGCAAGAATTACTCAAGAACATAAATATAAAAGAGGTGAATCAAATATATTACTCACACACAATCTGAACATAATCTCATAATCCATCGGATCCCAGCAAACTCAGCAGAGCAACAGCATAAAGATTACATATGTGCCTCGATCATGTAGGGCAGCTCACGAGGTCTAATCGGTGAAGAACAAAGAGGGGAGGAGAACATCACATAGATACTGGTCATGGACCCATGGTCCAAGGGGGACTACTCACAACTCATCCGGGAAGCGTCCATGGTGGTGGAGAAGCTCCCGGTGGTGGTTCTCCCCTCCGGCAGGGTGCCGGGAAGAGTTCTCCTGGTGCTCCCGATCTTGGAAGCGCGGCGGCGGCGGAACAGAGATGAGATCGCGAAAAAGGGTTCCGTCCTCGAGGGTTTCGGGACGCGTGCAATATATATGCCAAAGGGGGTCACCAGAGGCGGAGGTGGGGCCCCAGGCGCCCCCCTGGCGCGGCCAGGGGTGGGGCCGCGCCGGGTGGCCGCCTGGGCCACCCCAGGCTCCCCTCTGGCCCTGCCTTGGTTTTTCCGGAAGCTCCCGATACGCTGATTTTTCCTGTATTTTTCCCGGAATTTTTAGGGCACTTTTAATATGGGGGAAACCTGAAATAGAAAAACAGCAGAAAACAGGAACTGGCACTGTGGTGCACTGAGTTAATAGGTTAGTCTAAATATGATCAAAAGTGTATGGAAGTGCATAAATATCATAGCAATATCACACAAAAGAGGCATGGAGCAAGCAGAAATTATAGATACGTTTTGGACGTATCAGTAACCTTGTTTATATCTTGCGTTTCGGAACTACCGCGGAACGCAAGATCCATCTACCTACACCTCTTTTGTTTGATTTTTCTCGCAGGAACGGATGGTCCTTTGATGTTATCCAGTTCGATGAGTTCATGGTCCAACATCAGTTTCATAACCCCATGGAGGGGGTTGTGCCCGACGAGGAGGAGCACGGTGAGTTACCACCTTTCCAGGGTGAGACCGTCACCCAGTTTGGTGAAGGGTCTTCCTCTGCTTGGAGTACGGACCCTTCTTCGTGGGAGGATCCGAGGAGTTTGGTGTACGCGCCGGAATCCTTTTACGACCCCTGGACTCACCGGCACCACCCCGGAGCAGGAGGCTCCTGGGGGCAGTAGCTACTACCAACTTAGGCCAAAAGCCTAAGCTTGGGGGAGTACGTGCCCTTCTCACTTTTCCATTGTACTATCCATTTTATTTTTGTTCGCTTTGATCTTTTCGAAGTTTTTGCCCGTTCTTCTTTATTTCTTTCTTTGCAAAAACAACAAAAAGATTTTCTCTTTCTTTTGCTTTCGTTCAACCTTTGAAAAAAAAAGTGAAGGAAATATGCCCTAGAGGCAATAATAAAGATGTTATTTGTATTTCCTTATATCATGATAAATGTCTTTTATTCATGCTAGAATTGTATTAACCGGAAACTTAGTACATGTGTGGATACATAGACAAAACAGTATGTCCCTAGTATGCCTCTACTAGACTAGCTCATTCATCAAAGATGGTTATGTTTCCTAGCCATAGACATGAGTTGTCATTTGATCAACGGGATCACATCATTAGGAGAATGATGTGATGGACTAGACCCATCCGTTAGCATAGCACTATGATCGTTTAGTTTTACTGCTATTGCTTTCTTCATGACTTATACATGTTCCTATGACTATGAGATTATGCAACTCCCGAATACCGTAGGAACACCTTGTGTGCTATCAAACGTCACAACGTAACTGGGTGATCATAAAGATGCTCTACAGGTGTCTCCGAAAGTATTCGTGGTGTTCGCATAGATCAAGATTAGGATTTGTCACTCCGAGTGTCGGAGAGGTATCTCTGGGCCCTCTCGGTAACACACATCATAATAAGCCTTGCAAGCAAAAGACTAATGAGTTAGTCACGAGATGATGTGTTATGGAACGAGTAAAGAGACTTGCCGGTAACGAGATTGAACTAGGTATAGAGATACCGACGATCGAATCTCAGGCAAGTAACATACCGATGACAAAAGGAACAACGTATGTTGTTATGCGGTTTGACCGATAAAGATCTTCGTAGAATATGTAGGAGCCAATATGAGCATCCAGGTTCCGCTATTGGTTATTGACCGGAGATGAGTCTTGGTCATGTCTACATAGTTCTCGAACCCGTAGGGTCCGCACGCTTAACGTTTGATGACGATCGGTATTATGAGTTTATGAGTTTTGATGTCCCAAAGGTAGTTCGGAGTCCCGGATGAGATCACGGACATGACGAGGAGTCTCGGAATGTTCGAGACATAAAGATTGATATATTGGACGACTATATTCGGACACCGGAAGTGTTCTGGAAAGTTTCGGAATTTACCGGAGTGCCGGGGGGGTTACCGGAACCCCCCGGGGGAATGGTGGGCCCTGGTGGGCCATAGGGGAGAGAGAGGGCAGCAGCCAGGAGGTGGCGCGCCCCCTCCCTAGGAGGAGTCCGAATAGGACAAGGGGAGGGGGGTGCGGCCCCTCTTTCCCTCTCCCTCTCCCTCTCTTTCCTTCCCCCTTCTTCCTTCTTTGGTAGTTCCTACTAGGAATAGGATTGCAATCCTATTCCTAGTAGGATTGCAGCCCTAGCCGCACCATAGAGGGCCGGCCGGCCTCCCCCCTTTGCTCCTTTATATACGGGGGCAGGGGGCACCCAAAGACACACAAGTTGAATTGTTCCAGCCGTGTGCGGTGCCCCCCTCCACAGAAACACACCTCGGTCATACCGTCGCAGTGCTTAGGCAAAGCCCTGCGCCGGTAGATACATCATATCCATCACCACGCCGTCGTGCTGACGAAACTCTCCCGTGAAGCTCAACTGGATCAAGAGCTCGTGGGACGTCATCAAGTTGAACGTGTGCTGAACGCGGAGGTGCCGTACGTTCGGTGCTTGATCGGTTGAATCGCGAAGAAGTTTGACTACATCAACCGCGTCACTTGACGCTTCCGCTTCCAGTCTACGAGGGTACGTAGACACACTCTTCCCTCTCGTTGCTATGCATCTGGTAGATAGATCTTTCGTGATCGTAGGAAAATTTTAAAATACTACGTTCCCCAACAAAAAGATTTCCTTTCTCTCTTTAGTTTGCTTTGTTTTCAGAGTTCAGCTCGAGCCCGTGATGGCATTTAATTATATTTCCTACGTTCGATCGTGCAAGTGACAAGGCAGTAATGACGAAGATCGACGGAAGGGAAGCAACAAGGAAAACCGGTATGAACTCTTCTTGTTTCTACTTTTGTACATATGCCTGTACTTATGATCTAGAGACCAGCTTGTAGCGACATAGTGCTATGCTTACAATGCTTTCCCAGTGGTTCATGCTTTCCTTGTGGCTAGTCTCAAATAGCTAGAGTATATAATGTGTTATTGAAATGATTTACATGCATTGCACTGTTCATAGTTTGGTATACTGAGGTGGTATTTCCCTTTGGAGAATTCTTGGATTGACTTGGCACATGGTTACACATGTTTAAGACTAAAAAGTCTGCTTTGCCTTGATGATCTTTGAGTTTCAAAATAGTTATATCACTTTCATGCCTGATTCAATGTTGCTTTGTCGCTCTGCATGATTATGACCGTTATTGCTCTCTAGTTGGTCGCTTCCCAGTCTCTTGCTAGCCTTCGCTCGCACTAAGCGGAATTCTGCTTGTGCATCCAAATCCTATCAAACCAGTTATTCCATATGAGTCCACCATACCTTCCTATGTGGTATTTACCTGCCATCCTAACGAAGACTTTATTGTACCATCTCGAAATTATTCGAATTTACTCATGTTTTGTGCCTCTGTTTTAGCTCATGAGGAAGTAGTAGTTGATTCATGATCTTTTTAAGTTGGACAAGTTTTATCCCGGGATTGCATGTCTAATCTGCAAACCCCTAATACGAGAAGGAACTGACATGAGTGCGCCCGGCTCATAAAAGATAATACAACAAACAAACCCTCCTTCACGCTTTGTTCATGAGAAATCAGAAAACTTTTGGCAGTGATAAACAAAGGAGATTAAGGGGATGTGATCGTCCCCGTGCGGGAGCCGTTCCTCGAAACTTGTCCAGCTCGAGAAGTAATTGGGTTGTCTACTAACATTCGTTGACGAAATATGCACCTCCCAAAATCATTTTTACCTCTGTTTTCAAAACCAAGAGCTCTGGTACATGTTTAGTCTTTGCTTCCAACCACGGGTTTTCAACCTCGCCATCAAATTCCACGGTTCGAGAGTCTCCACCTTCTTTCTTCAAAGCACCAACTAGGAGAGCATAATTGTCATTCTGAGTGTAATGTGCATTGTCCGAAAGTATTACATTGTCTTCTGCATGCTTATGGTATTATCTATTCTGAAATTCTTAGTTCTAGTCTCCTTTAAAACTCTGGAGGAGTTTCTGCATTTATGTTTTGCTTCACTCATGGAGGCTAGCGAGATACCACTCTAGTATGTTCAAGCTATATGCAATGTAATCTTGTCCTGATTTTCAGTAGTATATTATTTACTTTTGGTTATTTGTGATTGGTCACTTGAAAGAAGGATTGCTCCGTGCATTGTCCTCATAGCATTGTTTCAATACTTGCTAGACTCTTTTCGTAGTACATGCTTATATACATCTAATGAAGCAAAAGAGTTTGTCAAAATTTTCTTTGTCGCGTCCAGTTCGTTGAACTGAATTGCTTGAGGACAAGCAATATGCTAAGCTTGGGGGAGTTGATACGTCTCAAACGTATCTACTTTTCCAAACACTTTTGCTATTGTTTTGACCTCATTCTTGCATGATTTGAACTAAACTAACCCGGACTGACGCTGTTTTCAGCAGAGCTGCCTGTATGGTTTTAGTGTGTGCAGGAAAACGGATTTTTAGGTATCTCAGAAAATTCCAAGAAAAATCACAGAAAATCCACGCACCCGAAGGGTCCCTGTGCCAGAAGATGGGCCAGAGGGGAGCCAGGGGGCCCCAGGCGCCCTGGTGGCGCGGCCCCACCCCTGGCCGCGCCGGGAGGCCGCCTGGGCGGGCCCTTCCCCCTCTGGTGCCCTACTTTGACCCGTATTTATCCCCGTGACGAGAAAACCCCAGAACAGAAGTCGTTTTCCCAGTTTCCGTCGCGGAGCCGCCGCCACCCTCTGTTCTTCTTCGGGAGGGCTAATCTGGAGGCTGATTTGGCCTCCGGAGAGGGGAGATCGTCGCCATCGTCATCATCATCACCACTCCATCCTCCCTCCATGACTTCTCCTTCCATGTGTGAGTAATTCCCTGCTGTAGGCAAAGGGGATGGTAGGGATTGGATGAGTTAGATCATGTAATAGTTTATCAGATTGTTGGGGGCATGTTGCCTATCATCTACTATGGTGTTTATCATCTTTGCTTCAACTTGTTGCTCTTAATGCTTGTCACTTAGGGCCCGAGTGCCATGATTTCAGATCTGAACCATATGTGTTTGCATGAATATATTTGTGTTCTTGATCCTATCTATGAGTTGTTTGCACCTATTACGGTCCGGAACCGGCGATCCCAAAAGTGACAGCTTGGGACACCAAAGGGGATGGTCCATAATTTGAGGATTCCATGTATCCATTGAGTTCATTGCTTTGTTCCGGTGCTCTTTGACAGGAGCACCTTAATCTCCATAAGTTCCTTTTGGCCCCGTTCGTAGCGAGATGGTAGGACAAAAGATGTTGTGCAAGTTCTTATTGCAAGCACGTACAACTACCTGTGGGATACATGCCTAATGTTTGATACTTGCCTAGATGATCATTACTTTTCTGTGTGCCTTGCCCCAAGTTAGATTCATGATATATCTCATCCATGCAGCGCCCAACCATCCATCTCCCTAGCCTACAGTGTTTAAATCCTGCTGGTTATTAGTTGTTACTTTTGCTGTTTACTTTTGCTGTGTACTTTTACTGCCACCACCATCACTATCATATCACCATTACCGCTTATCTTTTGTTGCAAGTAAGTATATTTCAGGTGCGGTTGAATTGACAACTCAACTGTCAAAGCTTATAAATACTCTTTGGCTCCTCGTGTGTCGAATCTATAAATTGGGTTATTCTTACCCGCGAAGACTATCTCGATCCCTTACGGTTGAGGGTTATCATGTACCAAACATGTTGTGTACCTTGCCATGAGTTTGTCAAGGGGGTACAATAATGATCCAGGAGTAGATCACTGTACAGCGGTCAAAATTATCCTTAGTAACTGGATGACTAAGGAAATGTTTCTCGATTATGGAGGTGATAAAGAGTTCGTCGTAAAGGGTTACGCCGATGCAAGCTTTGACACTAAATCCAGATGACTCTAAGTATCAATCTGGATGCGTATTGAAAGTGGGAGCAATTAGCTAGAGTAGCTCCATGCAGAGCATTGTAGACATAGAAATTTGCGAAATACATACGGATCTGAATGTGACAGACCCGTTGACTAAACTTCTCTCACAAGCAAAACATGATCACACCTTATTACTCTTGGGTATTAATCACATAGCGATGTGAACTAGATTATTGACTCTAGTAAACCCTTTGGGTGTTGGTCACATGGCGATGTGAACTATGGGTGTTATTCACATAACGAAGTGAACTATCGGTATTAAATCACATGGCGATGTGAGCTAGATTATTGACTCTAGTGCAAGTGGGAGACTGAAGGAAATATGCCCTAGAGGCAATAATAAAGTTGTTATTTATATTTCCTTATATCATGATAAATGTTTATTATTCATGCTAGAATTGTATTAACCGGAAACTTAGTACATGTGTGAATACATAGACAAAATAGTATGTCCCTAGTATGCCTCTACTAGACTAGCTCATTGATCAAAGATGGCTATGTTTCCTAGCCATAGACATGAGTTGTCATTTGATCAACGGGATCACATCATTAGGAGAATGATGTGATGGACTAGACCCATCCGTTAGCATAGCACTTTGATCGTTTAGTTTTACTGCTATTGCTTTCTTCATGACTTATACATGTTCCTATGACTATGAGATTATGCAACTCCCGAATACCGTAGGAACACCTTGTGTGCTATCAAACGTCACAACGTAACTGGGTGATCATAAAGATGCTCTACAGGTGTCTCCGAAAGTATTCGTGGTGTTGGCATAGATCAAGACTAGGATTTGTCACTCCGAGTGTCGGAGAGGTATCTCTGGGCCCTCTCGGTAATGCACATCATAATAAGCCTTGCAAGCAAATGACTAATGAGTTAGTCACGAGATGACGTATTACGGAACGAGTAAAGAGACTTGCCGGTAACGAGATTGAACTAGGTATAGAGATACCGACGATCGAATCTCGGGAAAGTAACATACCAATGACAAAAGGAACAACGTATGCTGTTATGCGGTTTGACCGATAAGGATCTTCGTAGAATATGTAGGAGCCAATATGAGCATCCAGGTTCCGCTATTGGTTATTGACCAGAGATGAGTCTCTGTCATGTCTACATAGTTCTCGAACCCGTAGGGTCCGCACGCTTAACGTTTGATGGCGATCGGTATTATGAGTTTATGAGTTTTGATGTACCGAAGGTAGTTCGGAGTCCCGGATGATATCACGTATATGACGAGGAGTCTCGTAATGTCCGAGACGTAAAGATTGATATATTGGACGACTATATTCGGACACCGGAAGTGTTCTGGAAAGTTTCGGAATTTACCGGAGTGCCGGGGGGTTACCGTAACCCCCGGGGGAATGATGGGCCCTGGTGGGCCATAGGGGAGAGAGAGGGCAGCAGCCAGGAGGTGGCGCGCCCCCTCCCTAGGAGGAGTCCGAATAGGACTAGGGGAGGGGGGCGCGGCCCCTCTTTCCCTCTCCCTCTCCCTCTCTTTCCTTTCCCCCTTTTCCTTCATTGGTGGACTCCTACTAGGAATAGGATTGCAATCCTATTCCTAGTAGGATTGCTCCCTAGCCGCACCATAGGAGGGCCGGCCGGCCTCCCCCCTTGCTCCTTTATATACGGGGGCAGGGGGCACCCAAAGACACACAAGTTGAATTGTTCTAGCCGTGTGCGGTACCCCCCTCCACAGAAACACACCTCGGTCATACCGTCGCAGTGCTTAGGCGAAGCCCTGCGCCGGTAGATACATCATATCCGTCACCACACCGTCGTGCTGACGAAACTCCCCCGTGAAGCTCAACTGGATCAAGAGCTCGTGGGACGTCATCAAGCTGAACGTGTGCTGAACGCGGAGGTGCCGTACGTTCGGTGCTTGATCGGTTGGATCGCGAAGAAGTTCGACTACATCAACCACCTCACTTGACGCTTCCGCTTCCGGTCTACGAGGGTACGTAGACACACTCTTCCCTCTCGTTGCTATGCATCTAGTAGATAGATCTTGCGTGATCGTAGGAAAATTTTAAAATACTACGTTCCCCAACATGTAGTATTTTCAAAATTTTCCTACGATCATGCAAGATCTATCTACTAGATGCATAGCAACGAGGGGGAGAGTGTGTCTACGTACCCTCGTAGACCGGGAGCGGAAGCGTCAAGTGACGCGGTTGATGTAGTCGAACTTCTTCGCGATCCAACCGATCAAGCACCGAACGTACGGCACCTCCGCGTTCAGCACACGTTCAGCTTGATGACGTCCCACGAGCTCTTGATCCAGTTGAGCTTCACGGGAGAGTTTCGCCAGCACGACGGCGTGGTGACAGATATGATGTATCTACCGGCGCAGGGCTTCGCCTAAGCACTGCAACGGTATGACCGAGGTGTGTTTCTGTGGAGAGGGGCACCGCACACGGCTAAAACAATTCAACTTGTGTGTCCTAGGGTGCCCCCCTGCCCCGTATATAAAGGAGCAAGGGAGAGGCCGGCCCTAGAGGGGGCGCGCCAAGTGTGGGGAGTCCTACTAGGACTCCCAAGTCCTAGTAGGATTCCCCTTTCCTTTCGGGAGTAGGAGAGAAGGAAAGAGGTGGAGAGGGAGAAGGAAAAGGGGGCTGCACCCCTTGTCCAATTCGGACCAGAGGGGGGGCGCGCGCCTCCTTCCTTTTGGCCTTTCTCCTCTATTCCCGTATGGCCTAATAAGGCCCATATACTCCGAAAAATTCCCGAATCACTCGGAATCTTTCCGATGTCCGAATATAGCCGTCCAATATATCGATCTTTACGTCTCGACCATTTCGAGACTCCTCGTCATGTCCCCGGTCTCATCCGGGACTCCGAACTCCTTCGGTACATCAAAACTCATAAACTCATAATACCGATCGTCATCAAACGTTAAGCGTGCGGACCCTACGGGTTCGAGAACTATGTAGACATGACCGAGACTCATCTCCGGTCAATAACCAATAGCGGAACCTGGATGCTCATATTGGCTCCTACATATTCTACGAAGATCTTAATCGGTCAAACCGCATAACAACATACGTTGTTCCTTTTGTCATTGGTATGTTACTTGCCCGAGATTCGATCGTCGGTATCTCTATACCTAGTTCAATCTCGTTACCGGCAAGTCTCTTTACTCGTTCCATAATACATCATCTCGTGACTAACTCATTAGTCTTTTGCTTGCAAGGCTTATTATGATGTGCATTACCGAGAGGGCCCAGAGATACCTCTCCGACACTCGGAGTGACAAATCCTAGTCTTGATCTATGCCAACACCACGAACACTTTCGGAGACACCTGTAGAGCATCTTTATGATCACCTAGTTATGTTGTGACGTTTGATAGCCCACAAGGTGTTCCTACGGTATTCGGGAGTTGCATAATCTCATAGTCATAGGAACATGTATAAGTCATGAAGAAAGCAATAGCAGTAAAACTAAACGATCATAGTGCTAAGCTAACAGATGGGTCTTGTCCATCACATCATTCTCCTAATGATGTGATCCCGTTGATCAAATGACAACTCATGTCTATGGTTAGGAAACATAACCATATTTGATCAATGAGCTAGTCTAGTAGAGGCATACTAGGGACACTCTGTTTTGTCTATGTATTCACACATGTACTAAGTTTCCGGTTAATACAATTCTAGCATGAATAATAAACATTTATCATGATATAAGGAAATATAAATAACAACTTTATTATTGCCTCTAGGGCATATTTCCTTCAGCCTCCCACTTGCACTAGAGTCAATAATCTAGCTCACATCGCCATGTGATTTAATACCGATAGTTCACATCGTTATGTGAATAACACCCATAGTTCACATCGCCATGTGACCAACACCCAAAGGGTTTACTAGAGTCAATAATCTAGTTCACATCGCTATGTGATTAATACCCAAGAGTAATAAGGTGTGATCATGTTTTGCTTGTGAGAGAAGTTTAGTCAACGGGTCTGTCACATTCAGATCCGTATGTATTTCGCAAATTTCTATGTCTACAATGCTCTGCATGGAGCTACTCTAGCTAATTGCTCCCACTTTCAATACGCATCCAGATTGATACTTAGAGTCATCTGGATTTAGTGTCAAAGCTTGCATCGGCGTAACCCTTTACGAAGAACTCTTTATCACCTCCATAATCGAGAAACATTTCATCATCCAGATGCTGGCAACATTATTTGATAGCTGTCCTAGGATGGACAACAACATATCATCATGCAACATGGTAAGTAATGTATTTTGTCTACTGTTATCATGGTTTATTAATGTTTCTAATAGCTCCGCTTGTAGATTTATCTTTCCTATGCATCCATCGGACGATACATCTTATACGTGATTGACAAGGAGGCACTTCAGATATATATTGTGGACCATATTCAAACATCACAATCGTCAAGGTTACAAATTTGAGGCATGCACTGAAATTAAAATCTTTTGCAAGGGATTTCAAAGAAGCACTCGAAATAAAGCTGCCTGGTTGAAATTCTGATATTTCTAAATGGCAACGTTTATTTCCGAATGGTATTCCAACGAGTATAGACGGGTGATGAATTAATAATAAAATAAACTTTCGTTTTTGTTAACACTATATTCTATGCATTATTAATTTAAAATATTGCAGTAATCTGTGTGGCTATTTTTGTTTTTTATTTTATGCTCTGGTGGAACGGGACAGAATTGGTGAAGCCGGTTTGCGCGGTCCGTATTCTCCGTTACATGTTTTAAGACCGTCGGTGTGAAATTTGCATACTAACTACATATATTGTTTTTACATGATGGGTATGAGCTGAGGAAACAGTTTTTATTATACCTGCTCAAACACCGGGGGAATGAAGCTAAAGACAACTTTCCTGATATTGTTAAAGAATGTCTTAAGCGCATCACCTAGATATTGATAATTTTGTAATAGATGTTTAGATGGAAGATTGATCAGTTTGTTATATGGACATGTCGTTAATCTTTCTTTTTGTCACCAAATTTCATTGCAAAATGGATTTCGATTATTCAGAATTGTGTTATATTGTTTGTGCCTATAACCCTTGCAAACTTTTTCAAGAGCCTATGGCAACGCACGGGTATTCTACTAGTCCATGATAATCAACGAGTTCCGTAGTATGCTAAAGCGTCTCATGCATGCATGCATACACAACCGAGAACTGACCATACAACCGAGAACATGCCTAGCTTAGCCAAGGCTAGCTAGGGCGCAGATTAGCACCTGATGCACTGGGCCCAGCATCCCGTGTGGCAATTCTTGTCGTTCCCATACGCGCACCGGCTGCATGCTTGGGCGTCACAGTCGTCGCGGCATGCACTCTGGGCGGCGCCGTCGCAGTCACAGCTGCCGCCGGCGGCGCACTTGGCCATGCACTTGTCTTTCTCGGCGGCCCTGCACTTGCCGCAGCGAGCATCATACAGTTCACATTCGGTGCATTTCCTGGAGGCTAAGCACGCCGAACGGCACGCCGGATACGTAACCGAGAAACAGTGCTGGCGCCGGGACTCAGAGCATGGTGGTTCCCATGGTGCCGGAGCCGGCGCCGGCGCTGATGGTGCTGACAGTGAGGGCAGTGGTGGCGCCTGTGCCGGCCCCGGGGACGGGGACAGACACTGGCCGGATGAAGGTAGAACCAGCATGGCGAGGACGGCCGCCATGAGAGTGAGGCCAAGTGAACCTGCTGAAGCCATTAGTTGGAAAAGAAGAGGGACAAAAATGTGAAGATCGACTTACACTGATGTGCGTATGAAATAGGACAAGGCAATGTTATTTATAGGCGTAGCCCGAGATCCTACTTATAGGCTTATAGCTAGCTAGCATGTACTACTACAAGTGTTAAGATCTACTCCATCCGTCCCATAATGTGTCAAAAAACGTCTTACAGTATCAAAAAACGTCTTACATTATGGGACGGAGGGAGTACATTTTATGACCCTAACCCTAACCCTAAAATGAATCAAGTTGCGTGTTAAGATCTGTTACAAGTTGACATATGTGCAGAGATCGATAAGGGAGCAGTGCTACTTATCTTGACCGATTCATCGCGTTGCATTTTGAGATGTGCGCTTACAAAGTTGACATGCTGAGAGAGAGAGAGAGAGAGAGAGAGAGAGAGCAGTGCTACTTATCTTGACCGATTCATCACGTGGACTTTCTGCCAGTCTCCATGGAGAAGAACACCACCTTGATTAATTACTCGAAATGCCTCCCAAAACCTTACTTTTTCAAGACAGTTTCCCACAGAAATATATGCATGTACGTCTAACACGAATGCATTCATGATCCTCTCCTCATCGAATTTTTTTTTTTTTTGCAGTACCTATGCATGTACTTTCTCTGTTCCTAAATATAAGTCTTTTTTGACATTTTAAATGAAATGCAACATACAGTGGCGAAGCTAGCAGCGAGTGACGACTAGGGCTGAGCTAGCTTGCACAATAAATTCTCAAAATTTTCAATACTTTGTATAAAGGAATTATAAAGGGATCCTGGTACTAAGCCTAGGGTTATAGCCCTAATTGCCCTAGGTTTGTCTTCGCCACTGGCAACATACGGATGTCTGTAGACATATTTGAGAGTGTAGGCTCACTCATTTTGCTCCCTATGTAGTCTCTTGTTGAAATCTCTAGAAAGACTTATATTTGAAAAAGGGAGGGAGTATATATCAACGCATGCATGGATGTATGCATGATGCATTCTGAAAAAAAAATGGGTGGAGACCGGCTGCAAAACTCCTCCCGTGCATACCCGATCAGATCTGCCGCCACCTGTCCTACCAATGCATCCCACGGCATCCACTCGCGCCCACTGTAGCGCTCCTTTCTTTCGGCTCGTTCCGTCGCTCCCGGCGTTTCCGCTCGGCTGTTATATTGGCTCAAGAAACCTAACACAATCCCCATCTTGTTCCACGTCTAGCGGACAGCCAAGGCGGAGCGAGATGGCGGCGCCCGCGGAGCGGAGTGGCGGCGACTGTGGACCAGGGGACCAGGAGGCACCATGGTCCATGGACACCTATGCCCACGACTCCACAAGTGGTGCGCGTCCGTGGCAGAGCTGCTCAAACTGTCGGGGTCAGAAGACCCTGATCAGATGACAGCCGCCGTGGCGGCTGAAGTTGGGCATGGAGGCGCCCTTGCTGGCTCAACGCGTGCAGTGCCCGCTCAGCAAGTATGTGCGTGCATGGTGCCGGCGTGCTCTCGTGGCCATGAGCTCGCCAGATATGATGTCAGTGTCCACCAACAACTGAATGAATTCGTTTTCCCGATTCAAAAGAAGAGTTGCTTTTCACTGATGAACCAGCGCCTTCCATAATAGTTTGATTTTCTAGCATTGTGGTCGTTGCAATTTTCTTGTCAATGGGCATCATAATTGTAATATCCTCTCTCCATAGAGCAAGACTGTATAATAGTTGAACGAGTAGACCTTTCAGATTTCAACTATGTTTGATATCACACTGTATTTCTATTATCAATAAGCAAAAATAGGTCCCCTTTTTTTGCAGCAGCTGTTCATGCCCGTTTCGTGGATTGCATTGTTATGTGCTCTATGCTGCCGGCACCATCACATGCAACGTGTTTGTGTTCCGCAAAGCCTCCTACAGTTTAGATGTCACAGTTGTTTGAACTTGTATGAAATATAATTGATGCACTGTCATTCTCGAAAAATAATAATAATTGATGCACAGATAGTTCAGGTTTGCAAATAGGTTTAGAGTGGCCTAACGGTGATGTTGGATTGATAGATAGCTGGGGTAGGAAAGGGAACAAGTAAAGTTTAAACGGATTGATAGATCGTGTTAAGTAGACTGTATTATTTCTGCATTTTCATGGTCTGCTACGAGGTCAGAAAAGATGTCAAAATGCTCGCTGATGTTCTGCTCAACGGATTGCAAGGAAGCATGTTCTTTTGGTTACAACGTACTCCATCCGTCCGAAAATACTTGTCATCAAAATGGACAAAAAGGGTCGTATCTAGAACTAAAATACATCTAGATACATCCCTTTTTATTCATTTTGATGACAAGTATTTCCGGACGGAGGGAGTACTTTCTTCAGTGAATTTCAAGATTCAGAAGCTTATGATGAAAATAATGCCGAAACTCTATTGTAAATTGTTCAGAATTATTCACTGTAAATTTCCTGATCTGTAAAGGATATATTCCTGCGATCATCTATAAATTGAAAAAAAAACTGATGTTTTATATCATCTTTTACATGCTCATATCTTGATTTTGTTGCAAACAGGAAAGCACAACTAGGTCCTGCTAGATTTTACAAGAGAGAACCTCACTTCCTTTTTGTTAGAAAAGGATGACATCAATGTATCAAAATTGAAAGCATGCAGATTTCACATTTTACATTTGAACATTTCATTGTACTCATACAGCCCTGATTGGAAAGTGATTGCAAATGGATTCAAATTGGACTGAAATTTAAACACCAAGGAGTAGCATTCCAGTAAAGCAACCCTATGAGAATAAATAGATAATCCTATAGATATTACAAACCAAGGTTCCATATTGTCATGATTTGGAACTCCATCAGAATGATAGAGCAAATTGTTCTCGAAACCATATGAAAAATCGTCAAATTTCAACCATGTTACACTCACATGTTAAAGCAGAAAACATTTTACAGGCCCAGAACTGCTATTTATCAAAATGTAACTTTCTAACGGACGAGGACAATGTGGCTTCTTGTTGAACTCCATGTAGATGACATGTAAATCCGCCTTGGGTGAAAGGAGAAGGCATGGCCGAAGGCTGCCCCGTACACATCTGTTGAGAATGTTAGCATGGATGCATTAACATATCCGCCTTCAATCAACAGAGAAGCCATGGTCGAAGGCTGACCATACACATCACTTGATAATGTTGGCATTGAGGCAGTAGCATATCCGCCTTGGATCAAGGAAGAACCTATGGTCGAAGGTTGCCAATGAACACCATTTGCAAAGTTTATCATAGCGTCGATGCTACTAGCATTAAGGTCCTACATCATGGAAGATGAAATAGTTTAAAACAACAGATTAAGTACAATATGAAAGGAAAATAATGAGTACAAGCCATGTCTTGCGATCAATTCGGATCATTGTGTTCCTCTCTATTTTCTGTTGCATTCTTTGGATCTCCTATAGTCAGACGTGAAAACTAAAAAAAATGACTATAGAAACATATACTGGATAATAGCTTTGCTAGATTGGGTATAATCGATCAATACCTTTCTTTTTAGAATTTTCCTTTTTCTTTCCTTTCTTCCTTTCAAGAGAGATTTTCTATCGTTTAGTCTTTGCGCCCTTTACCACCGGAGGAACTCTAAACGATACAATACCTTTTAATGTCTCTGCAACACACTCAGTCGAAACTAGCGGTAGCTCGTTGGATTTTTCTTTCATCTTGCTAATAGAATTATCTGCTGCCAAGTCCAACTTATATTTGGCTTTCTCCAAATCATCAAGAAGCTCTTTCATCACTGCCGAACATTTCAATGCAACAGATATTGCCTTCCGTGAGATACGGGCCGCTTGTGTTTTCAAATTTTCCGTATCAGTTCCTTGCTTCTCAATAAAGAAGCCTCTCTTTGCATAGTTTGTCCATCTGTTTAGTATATATTGCGATGGCAAAATGAAAACATCGTTCATGTTGATGACTTTGAGAGCATGCTTGCACAACCAACCTATCAGATATGCATTTTATGTTTAATCAGTTTGTATTAAAAATCAAATTGCAATAAAAAATACAGCATCACCAAAGCATGTGTAATCCTTAATGGACTGACCATCTGCCCCAAAAAAATTAGCTATCTGACCATCCTTCTCATCTACTTGAATCGCATAAAAAATGTTGGATCCTCCCTCTGCTTATTCTTCAAGTATTCTAACAGTGTTTTTGCATCATTGGATTCTAAATACTTCTTCCTTTCCTTACCAATCTCATTATTGCAATCCATTTTTTAGAATGGCACTTTGTCGACTCCTCCATAGAACGCTACCATGAAATCATACACCTGAGATGGCTTCATCCTAGCTTCACGTATCTGGCCAATTAGCGCTTTGTCCGCTTATACAACACGTCGTTGGGATCTCAGCTTGTGTAACTTATTGGGACTAGCAAGATAATGATTGTGATCGGTTACAACCTTTTGCACTGTACAAATCCCCTCTCTACTGACACTAAATTGAACACGAGCCTGACAACCTGTTCTTTTAGTGGCCTTTGATGATTCGGTTTCTCGTTCTCCTTGATTATTGCAAACTATATATTTATGGTATATAGCTCCATCATGGCGGCGCTTTGTCTGGCTCTTTCTGATACTAAATCCGAGCTTGCCGGCATACGTGTACATGTCGTATGCTTTCTGCTCTGAATCGAATGACTTTCCCACTTCGGGCACGATCAAAGCTTGCCCAACTTTATCAACCACCTACAGTAAAAAGTGTTGAGAACTAAATTTACATTACCACAATGTAAAATATATATTATGTTCTTCTTCACAACACATTAATTTTACATTAGGTGCGTCATGGACGGAATACTTTGTTTTGAATAAGCTATTGCACTATCAAGCCAAATATGAGCAAATCATTGCTTACAAAAATTATTAATATGTCATCCTCAAATTGTTCATTAATCATTACGGAGAAACATCTTATCTTGACTTCATGATCTAGTGTTTGGCATGACAATGTACTGTACACATGCAAGCTGAGATTGTTGTAAGGGATAATCTCGAAGAACCAGGCAACGACGATACCTGTTGTATCTCCTCTCCGTCAGCTCCACGACCACTGTCGATCACATCGTCCTCCTGGCCTCTTTCTCTAGTCATGTTGGTTGTGTCATGTTCCTGGTCTTATGTTACGTGTGGTGGCGGCAAGTCTAAGGGAGTCGTGTTTCCCTTAGCATTTGATGCATCAAATAGTTGCCATAGAAACAATAAAAAAACACAAGGTTGGACCCTATGGAAATTCTCCTTTCGAATTATTGTATGATGCCTATATAGGTTGACGCGCGACTTGATGAGATGGCAAGAAAACACCCGTCCACATGCTGGCCTTTGTTCCTCCTTTTCCTTTCTCCCGACTCCAATCACTGGCCATGTTCCTTTCTTTTTTCAGTCCTGCACGCTGCTGCTGGTCCGGTAGACCTACACCCTTGCAAATTGCCAGCAGGTTATCGACTCTGTCGACGACTACACATCATTCTCTATTCCTTCTCCTCTTCTCACTCACCGAAACCTCCCCCCACCCCAATTCCATCCGGTCGCGCGTGCAACAAGAGCTGGTGGCAACGCATACCATGAGCTCGATCGCGCACATGGGAGGAGCGAAGGAGCTCGACCATACGGAGGGTGGTTATGGATGTGATCGATCACAGGTGTTGGAGGAGGGATCTAGGGTCGTTGGCGTCGCACCCACTCCTGCCCCGACGCATGCCATGGCCTCACCCCCTACCCTTCCCGTTCCCAATGCAGGTCATTGCTAAGCATTAAGCATTCCATGGTACTCCCTCCGTTCCCAAATATTTGTCTTTCTAGATATTTCAAATAGACTACTACGGATGTATGTAGACATATTTTAGAGTGTAGACATACAAGGATACACATTTGACCATGGAACACATGCATGCATGGCCCCGGCCGACCGGCAGAAGCTACGGCCCATTGCACCCGCGCATGCACTCGCCCGTGCAGGTGATCCGGCACATCTTACTTTGGTTTTCCGGGCACTCTATACATTTCACAAATAAGGCACAAGTGGCATCGCATTCGGCGGCGCCGCAGTCACAGCTGTCGCCGGTGCAGTTGGCCGTGCACTCGTCGACGGCGGTCGTGCAGTCGTGGCAGAGGCGAGGTTGAACCAGTAGGCAAGGGCATTTCTCGTTGGTGGAGTCCATGCACAACGATCTGCAGGTCGAGCTCCCGAACGATTGAGCACAGGCCCCGCACGATACCGCCGGCGCCGGCGCTGGTGGTAATGTTGTCGGTGCGGGTGGCGGTGCCCCCTGTGCTGGCGGCGGCGGTGCCGGCCCCAGCGACGGACAGCGGCCCGACGAAGGCAGGACAAGCATGGCGAGCATGGCCACGACGACGGCCGCCTGGAGAGCGAGGCCGGCTGAGCCTGCTGAAGCCATTAGAGAAGAAGAGAGAGGCACACACACGAAAAACTGTGAAGTGTGAAGATGGACTTAGCCGGTGTGCACTGCGTACGAACTACTAGTGGGGGGACGCATAGTCACTTATAGGCACACCCAGAGATCATACTTGTAGCTAGATATCATGTACAAAAACAATGCATCAAGTCGCATTTCGATCGTGCATGTTACAAGCAGTTGACATGCATGAAGAACGAATCAAGTTGCATCTCGAGATCTGCGCCGTGCATGTTACAAAGTTGACATGTGGATAGCTTGGTACTTGTCTTGACTGGGCATGATTCCTGGCATAGACTTTCTTTCTACTTGGCTTGAGAATCGCCATGGACAAGAACACCTACTTGGTTAATTACTCGAAATGTCTCTCAAAACCTTACTTTAGAGGACAATTTTACACGGAAAATATATGTAGAGACCTAATAGGGGCTGTTGTTCCCTACAAGAGGATCTTGACCAAGGTTTTGGTTACTGGTCGAAATTTTGAGATTTCCCATGGTTACCGCGTATTTCGGTGCCCCTCGGTAAATCCATGTACCAAGCAAAAAATACCAGTTTTTTGAATTTTTTGAACTTAAACACTCGATTTATGGTAAAGTTCGTAGGATCTAATTAATGCCATGAGAGTTGGTTTCGGTGTGTTGGTAGCAACCTAGTTCCTGTTTTGAAAGGTCTCTGGTTCAAATGTTTGTTCATTCACTTATTTGAATTCAAAATTCAACTATAAAATTCGTTCAAATATTCTCAGTATTTTTCGGTAACCGTGGTAACCACGTTTACCAGTCCCCCTCGATAAAAAAATGCCTCATTCGGTAACCAAAACCTTGATCTTGACACGAACTAGCGTTCTCAGGAAGGCTCATTCGAGGGAACTGCACCACTAGAGAGCGTTTCCACTACTCGGAAACGTTTAGAAATACTAATGCTATAACTGAGAGATTTGTCATGCTACTACAGCAAAGAGATTTGTCATGCTAAGAAGAAGAAAAAAATTGACATGCTACAATAAAAGTACTTCTTCTGTCTCATAATGTAAAACGTTTTTACAAGCTAACATTGTGGGGTGGAGGGAGTATTTGGCATGTGTTTTCGAGATTTTGCCACGCAGGGAGTATTTGGCATGTTTTTTTGAGATTTTGCCACGCTGCAGTAGAGACAATTGTCATGCGTTACAGAGATTTGCCATGCGGCTACAAAAAAAGGGGGAATTGTCATGCATTTCCGAGATCTCGGAGAGAATTGTAATGACCATGCACCTAAGGCTATTGCTCCAAGGCTGTTTGCCTTGTGCGCCTTTCACTTCCAAAGAGGCCCTCTATGACAACATGACTGAACTCTGGGTAGCTTCTGGATGATCTGATTGCCCTCAATCGGTCACCCTCTCTAGACACCCAGCTTTACAAAAGAAACTGTCCGGGAACCATTTGGTCAAGTTCGAAGCCACAAAAATTCAGACTTTGTTTCTGCTATTTTTTTTATTTTACTGTTCTTCGGAGGTGTGACGCACCCTGGTTTAGCCACAACTTTTCCATAATAGTATATTTTTATGTCGACTGCAAATTTATTCAACTATTAAATACGTATTGAGCAGTACATGTTAGTTGTTCCATGAAAGTTAACGATTTCAGTACGTATTACTTTATTACTTTCTCCGTCCCAAAATAAGTGAGTTGTACAAAGTTGAGACATTAGTTGTACACAGTTGAGATACTTATTTTGGGACCGAGACAGCACCAATAAAGCATCTTATACATGGATACACAAGCATACAGTGTTGACCATGCAATACAGGCTAGACTACGGCCCGTTGCACTTGCTCATGCACGCGCCCCTGCAGCTGGTCAGGCAACCCTGCTGTTGCCCGTGCACGCACCAGCTGCAATCATTGTAGGAACAAGTGTCGGCGCATGCCTTCTCGGCGGCGGCGGCGCCGCAGTCGCAACCGCCGTCGGTGCAATTGGCCGTGCACATGTCGGTCTCGTCGGTCTTGCACTTGTCGCAGCGACCTTGAACCAAAAGGCAACCGCATGTCTCGGAGAGGGGGGCTATGCACAACGAATAGCACGCCTGGCTCCCGACCGAGTAACAGTCCCCGCATGATACTCGCGGTGCCGGCGCCGGCGCTGGCGCCGGTGGTATCGGTTCGGGTGGCGGTGGCGCATGTGCCGGCGGCGACGGTGGTGGGGGTGCCGGCCCCAGCGACGGACAGCGGCCAAACGAAGGTAGGACCAGCATGGCAAGCATGGCGACGACGGCCACTGCCTTGAGAACGAGGCCGGCTGAAGCCATTAGAGAAGAAGACACAACAGGATGAACTGTGAAGTGTGCTAGTGTACAACGAGTATGAACTAGGAGGAGAAGGCACAGTTATTTATGGGCACAGCCAGAAATCATACTTGCAGCTAGCGATCATGTACTGAGAGTACACTATACTTTGTACTCCCTCTGTAAGAGTGTTTAGATCACTCTTATATTTCTTTACGGAGGAAGTAATTAAGATGCATCAAGTTGCCTGTTGTGCATGTTACAAGTACTTCATCCGTCCGGAAATACTTGTCATCAAAATGAAGAAAAGGGGATGTATCTAGATGCATTTTAGTTCTAGATATATACTTTTTTGTCCATTTTGATGATAAGTATTTTCGGACGGAGGGAGTAGTTGACATGCGTGCAGAGAGGATGACTGCATATACTATATAGAATGCCTCAAGTTGCATCTCGAGATCTGCGCCGTGCATGTTACAAAGTTGACATGCAGGGTAGTACTTATCTTGACCGGCGCACGATTCCTGGCGTAGATTTTCCTTCTGCTTCTAAATTGTAGCTTCTTCGGTAGTCCCGGAGCTTTTTTGGTGAATTTTTTCCAAGCCCTGCCAGACAAAAAAAACAATTAGTTGATATCAGAAATATGAAGTTGCTGATATATATGCATGGTGGATAATATTGATCGATTTAACTTACCTGGCTAGCATTTGAGTCATGTCCGCATACTCCTCGGGATCTTTACGTTTAGAGTCGAAGACAGTTACTACTCCCTTCTCAAGCTTAATCTCTAAGAGAATATAGTGGAAGCTGCGCACGAATGCATGAGATCATCAATTACATCACTATAACCTTGACTGATATATAAGGGAAACCAAATATGCACAAGACAGTAACACTCACTTGAAGTTGTAAGGAAAGAGTATTATATCTTTGTTTTCATTTACCACCAACGATCGTAGCAAGTTGGTCTCGGTATCGTCGGGACGCAATTTAACCTCGGTTGCATCTATGAGGTATGTGTTAATAAACCCAATATCACCTACTTGTCTTTTCTTCAATTCGACGATCTTCAATCTGCATAATATAGTGAGGATAATTATAAATACATGCAAATGAAGATCAGCTATATAGAGAGACTTAATGACAGAAGTAGTACTACTTACAGACAGTAGCAGGTGACCGTTGCTTTATCGAGGGCCAATTGATTGAAAAACTGATAGAACTCCTCAAATGGAACAGGCAACAGGTCAATTCCAACGAGGTCATGCTCCGGTTTAACTCTCAAATACAAGTTATCCCTCCCCCCAGACTCTCTGCAGATTTTCAAGTATCAATCATGCAATCTTCGCATATTCGTTGATAGAGATCTTTCATTTTTGACGAGAGGCTTTTTGTACTTGTATCTTTCTATCTGCACTTCCAAGAAATCATAGTGTACATCGTCGGACGCGTAATCTGCAACATTGGTATAACCGGGCACCATCCTCGGATCATTAGCGACCATATCGCTAGACACCTTGAGCGGGGGGCACGATTGGTCCGCTTGTTCGCCGAGCTGGGCAATTTGTTTCCCAGCTCGCCCTTCTACTAACCTCTTATCACTTTTAGTACTTCCCGACCGCTTCGCTGCTTGATATGTCTTTTGGATCATGCGGTCATAGTTGTCCTGCGGCTTACTTTGCGCTGGTTGCTTCAGGGCAGCAAGAGTGCGCTTTGCTTTCACCGCATCTATCTTCTCCTCCGGAGGTGGATGTCTCTGTGCTTTCAACCCTTCAAAAAAGTCCTTCACTTGGCCTTGAGCGATCTTCGTGTTTTCCTCGTCGGACCTCTCGTACGGTAACTTCTCTAGAGGCGTGAGAGAAGGACCGAATCTGCATCGCCTCCCGCCTCTGGCTGTACTGGTAGACGTCGCCGGACCAGACGAAGCGGCTGTCTTTTTTACTTGCTTACGCGCCGGAGCAGGAGCAGCCGGAGCGGCGGCAGGTCTCTTCCGCCCTTGCTGATTAGGCGGAGAAGGAGGAGCAGGCTGGCTGCTCGGGCGCGCCGGCGGCGAAGGAGGCGGAGTGCCGCCACGCGCCGGCGGCGAAGGAGGCGGAGTGCCGCCATGCGCCGGAGAAGGAGCCGGAGTGCCCTGATGGTCACTCGCCGGAGGAGGAGGCGGTGGAGGAGGCGGAGTGACCTGACTCGCCGGAGGAGGAGGAGGAGGCGGAGGCGTCCAGTTGAGAATGTTGATTAGGTCCTTCCGCCATAGGCATGGAGTCTTCAGTGAAGAACCCAGCCGAGTCTCCCATTCACCGGTAGGGTGGTCAAGCTGGAGCTCCTCAAATCCCTCCGTTATTTCGTCGACCATCACCCTAGCATATCCTTCTGGAATCGGCCGGCAGTGAAAAGTGTCGTCGGGTCCAGAAGGATAAACAGAGCCAGCAGCCGCCTTGACCTTCAGATTCATCCACTGCGCCATAAGGTGGCAATTTTGTGCCTGCGTGATAGCATCCACAGGATTCCTGGCAGTAGCCGTCAAGGCAGGCTCTGGCTGAAGCAGCTCGGTGGAAGCCACGCTGCTTCTCCGCTGAGATGGCGGGGTAGCTTCGGGGGAAGCTTCGGCAATTCTTTTCTCCCGATTTGCTTCCCGTTCCTCTATCGCTTGTATTCTGGCCCGCAGCGCCTGGATTTCGGTCTGCTCCATTTTCTTCCTCCTGTCGTGGCATTTGTAGCCTCCTGCGTCCGGAAACCCAGCACGCCACGGAAGGGAGCCTGGCGTGCCTCGTGTCCGTCCAGGGTGCTCAGGATTCCCGAGGGCCATTGTCAGCTCGTCGTTCTCTCTGTCGGGGATGAACGTCCCTTCATGCGCTGCTTTGATATACTGTCGCATCTTCCTGAGTGGTGTTTCCAATTGCTTGTCCGTCCAAATGCACCACCCTGTTACAGGGTCCAAGGTTCCGCCAGCCCCGAAGAACCAAGTCCAGCAACGTTCTGGCCAGTGCATTGTCTCTGGTTCGATCCCTTTCTGAAGCAGATCATTCTCAGCCTTGGCCCACTTAGGCCGGGCTACGAGGTAGCCGCCCGACCCCGTGCGATGGTGATGCTTCTTCTTCGCAGCATTTATCCGGTTTGTCTCCGACATCTTCTGACTCTTTTCCGACTTCTTATGGGCCACAAATGCGGGCCAGTCATCTTTGATCTTCTCATATATGCCCACGAATTCTGGAGTCTTTTTTTCTTTGACAAACGTATTCAGTTTTTTCTTCCATGCCCTGAATTGGTCTGCCATCTTCGAAAGTGCAGCAGACTTGATTAACTCCTCTTTAACTGGGTTCGCCGGATCAACCTCTCGCGGTAGGACGAAATTTGACTTCAACTCAGTCCAAAGATCTTCTTTTTGCATATCAGTGACATAAGTCACCTGAGCGTCGTTTGCAGCCGGCTTTAACCATTGATGGATGCTGATCGGGATCTTGTCCCTAACCAGAACCCCGCACTGATTAACAAATGCGTTCTTTGTCCGGATGGGTGCAATCGGCTCGCCGGAGCGCGAGATTTCTGAGATCTCAAACTTTTCATCCGGCCTCAACTTTTTCTTCGCTCCTCGTCTCTTTACCGAAGATTTGCTCGATCCGGAGGGCTAGAAAAAGGAACAAAGACGAGAGTTAATGAATGAATCAATTAACTAGTCAGCACATGCTTAACTAACATATATACCTCCTGGCCGGACTCGGTTCGGTCACCGGAGCCAGCATCACGGTCTCCTTCTTGCACCGGCATTGGGTCACCGGAGCCGTCCTCACGGTCTACTTCTTCCATGTGCATTGGGTCACCGGATCCATCAATATCATAGCCTAGATCTTCCAGCTGCAGCTCTTTTTCAACCTGGTCATCGGTGTCGTTGAGAAACGACAAGACGGCATTTTGTCCGTCTGCGATTAGGTCCATCAACATCGCTTCTTGTGCTAGGTCTCGGGTGTTGTGGTCCATTGTTTCTACAAATATTTACAACATGCCAATTATTATTCAAACATGACAGATGGATATATTAATGGCAAATGTAGAACTAGCTTCAACCCTCGACTGCTCGGCGATCCACAAACCCTAGACCCCCTCATGTCACATTTTGTCTAGTGTCAAAGGATTCAACAAAACCAATACTTCATCATTAGGCGAAAGTAACAGTAGCATGATGGTACGAAGCTCTCCGAAGTTGTTTTGGAACGGAGTCCCCGGATAAGATAATTCGTAACAAAAGACGGATTATCCTATCAGGGACTTCGTTCCAGAACAACTTTGCATAACTTTGTACCAAAATGCCCCGGTTACTTCTGGCAAATGATGAAGTCATGGAATTCTTCAATACTTTGACACTAGCTAGGCAACCTCTCTCGACCCCTCGACCCCCGACTTCTCGGCGATCCACAACCCTAGTCCCCCTCATGTCACCTTTTGTCTAGTGTCAAATGATTCAACAAAACCAATACTTCATCATTAGGCGAAAGTAACAGTAGCATGATG
>LR738712.1:807477130-807498134 GCA_902687465.1 Secale cereale
ACCGCATTGCATCCATCTTGATCTTGTGATCATCGACGACATCCGCAACATGCAACTCCAATATCATCTTCTCGTCCACAATTTTTTTTATTTTTTCCTTCAAGAATTTGTTTTCTTCTTCAACTAAATTTAACCTCTCGACAATAGGGTCCATCTTGATCTTGTGATCATCGATAACTTCCGCAACATGCAACTCCAATTCCATCTTCTCCTCCTCCATTTTTTTCAATTTTTTCTTTAACGAAATGTTTTCCTCTTCAACTAAATTTAACCTCTCCACAAGAGGGTCGGTTGGAATTTCCGGTTCAACTACCTCCTAGACATAATAAAACATCTATGCATGTCAGGTTGGTCGGCATAACTATCATAAGCACTAAAACAAATAGTTATAAATTAAAGATAATATACCACATCCGAATCGTAGACCGGACGAGGGCCCACGTGTGCGGATATCAAAACCATCGCACTATATAATAACAAGCAATAATAAACGTAAGAAAATTAGACAAACATGTATCTAAAGCAATAATAAAAGTAAGAAAAGCATGGACATAACAAGAGGCTCACCACGGTGGTGCCGGTGACGAGATCGGCGGGGGCGATCGACGGCGGCGAAGACGGGGACGGGACGTGACGGACCGCTAAACCTAGACAAATCTCGGAGAAAATAGAGCTTCGAGAGGAGAAAAGCTTAACTAGTGTGGCTCGGGCATTCCACCGAACACGTTGTGTGCATAGGAGGTGAGCTAGAGCACCACTAACCCCTCTCCCCCTCGGCCAGAAAAAAAAACAGAGCAGTGAGCTCTGCTCTTGAGTGAGGGGGTTTATATAGGCAACTCACTGGTCCCGGTTGGTGCTACAAACCGGGACTAAAGGGGTGCCTTTGGTCCCGGTTCATATCACCAACCGGGACCAATAGTGGTGGGCCAGGAGCAAGAGCCATTGGTCCCGGTTTTTAGCTCCAACCGGGACCAATAGGTCCAGACGAACCGGGACCAATGGCCCACGTGGCCCGGCCGGCCCCCTGGGCTAACGAACCGGGTCCAGTACCCCCATTGGTCCCGGTTCTAGATTGAACCGGGGCTAATGGTCTGGACCAATGCCCTGTTTTCTACTAGTGCATCAAGTTGCCTGTTGTGCATGTTACAAGTACTTCATCCGTCCGGAAATACTTGTCATCAAAATGAAGAAAAGGGGATGTATCTAGATGTATTTTAGTTCTAGATATATACTTTTTTGTCCATTTTGATGATAAGTATTTTCGGACGGAGGGAGTAGTTGACATGCGTGCAGAGAGGATGACTGCATATACTATATAGAATGCCTCAAGTTGCATCTCGAGATCTGCGCCGTGCATGTTACAAAGTTGACATGCAGGGTAGTACTTATCTTGACCGGCGCACGATTCCTGGCGTAGATTTTCCTTCTGCTTGGCTTGGATCTCCATGGAGAACACCTATATTTGATTATTTACTCGAATGTCTCTCAACTCTCAAACCTTACTTTTGAGACAACTTTGCATGGAAAATGCATTTCAGGGGATGAGAAAATCATAGGAATATTAATTTTCATACGACAACACCATTCATATGTTTCTCAAAGGATTGGAGCAGAAGGCAACGGAGGGAAAATTCATTTGGTCCCACAGTTTAAGAAGGAAAACACATGAATTTGACAATCAACTAGAGGTCTCTTTGATTTGCTGGATTCTAAAAACACAGGAATAGGAAAGGATCAGGACACCAAGCCATATTAGATCCTATATAGTTGTCAGAAACACATGAACCTGCAATAGAAGGTGTTTGGTTGCACCAATGGAAAAATGCAGGAAGTTTCCCATAGCATTAGATGCATGAAATAGTTGCCATAAAAACAACGAAAAAATTGGCTAGATGGAAATATTGCACCGGACTTGTATGCAAAATTTTACCTTAGGAACCGGACAATTAATTCATTGTTCGCAATCTTACAAACTGAACAATATTTGTAGAGAAAATCCCGAAGACATGGAATCCTTCAAAACTGGTATGTAATTCCATTTTTTGTGAAATAACTGGTATGGAAGTCCTTTGAACCTTCCTCTCCATGCTCCGTCGAGCTTTTCCCCTAGGTAGATGGGCGGCACGCAATCTTCTGACTACATCTGAATTAAGTATGCTTCTGTTTCTTTGTTAGGAAAAAGTCACAATAGGATTAAAAAATGCAAAAGGGATTACTCGTTGGCAAAAAATGGCCCAGTGTTTGATGACCACTCAAGAGATGCCAAACCAGGTGCGTGTTTTCCGAGGATTGGAGGGTGTCTCCTGAGACCAGACTGGAACTGGATTGGAGTAGCTGGAGGGAGAATTCCCCTTGGCCCCCGCGTCGCTCCCGTAGGGGCGACTCGGGCGGTGCCAACCCTAGCCCGCCGCCGGCCTCCCTCCCCCTTCTCCTCTACCTCGTCGCCATCGGAGGGGGTCGCCGGCACGCCGCGCGGCCGCCGGGGAAGGTGGCGGCGGGCATTTGCCTGCCCCGTCGCGCGCGGGGTGCCCTGGAGCCGAGGCGGCGGCCTCAGGTGGTGGCGCGTCGCTGTCCTCAGCCAACGGCGGCCGCGGGTGCTGGCCGGCTGCCTTTGCCGCGTGGGCGGCAAGGCGGCGGCGGGTTGAGGCTGCTGGACGCCAGGCCGTGGGGGCGCCCGTCCAGATCTGACGCCCTCGCCTCCATCGCTCGGGTCCCCTTTCAGATCCGTTCTTCGATCGTCCCAGGCTGCCGGCGCCGGGTTTGAGGATGGGGTTGGGGGCGGTGTAGTGCCCGGAGAAATCAAGGCCGATCCAGCCGGCCACGACGGCGGCGACACCCGCGTGCGCCGTCCCCTACCTGTAGGCGCCCTTATGGTACACCCCTCCCCCTTTTGCCTTACTGCCCTGCTCGTTACCAGGCGAAAGCCAAAATCCTTCTGGATTGGGCGGCAACGACGCCCGTGGCGTCGTCACCTTCATGAAGGTGTCGCCTTTGGTGAGTTTTGGGGCATTGGCGAGCTCGATCCGTTGGTAAGCTCTTGGCGGCTGCCTGGTTGGAGTCTGCGGTGTTTGGGCTTCCTCCATTGCAGCTTTGTCGTCAGCAGTCTCGTCGTGCATTTGCTTCTCCTCGTGCGCAGTCCCCTCTCAATGCCCAGTTTCCCCTTTGTTGAGCTCGGAGCTGCATGTTGGCAGTGCTCTGGTTTGGTCTTCCCGGTGGCAACGGTGGAGGTTACTCATCTTAGCTCTTGGGAGAGCGCCTGTATCTTCCAACGGATCGGCGCCTCGTGCCAGGCGAGGGGGCAGGGAGCCCCTTTCGGAGATGGAAGAGGTCGTATCTGTTTTGGCCGCAGCCCATGGAGCTGACAATGTGATACTTTCAATCTACTAGTTGTGTCTCCTCAAGGCCTTCTTGGTGTCTCTGAGTGGTGGACTGCGATCGGTGGAGGGCTTCATCATCTTCAAGCTGCTCTTGGGCTTTAGTTTCTTCATCTTTGCTTGTAGGTTGCATGAAGCTAGCTAGCTGTTGCAGAGCACTATGTATCTCTTAGTTGTTTTGTTTTTCTTTTCCTGTAAGTGAATCGATGATGTAATCCTGGCTGGTTGATGGCTTTATTAATTCAAAGCCGGGCTCGACTTGAGCCTTCGTTCTAAAAAAAAAAAGCTGGAGGGAGACTCCTGAACCTGAAGAATAAGCCAATCCGAATCGGCATACATCAAACATAGAAGCTGACATCCCATGTCCTGAACCTGATTTATGTACAGCCACGCTGGGATAATGCCATCCACTCGGCATCTAAAAACAGAGCCAAGCTCAGCTAAAACCAGCTCCGAAACAGGCAGATAAATATTAGGAAGTTTTTTTTTCGCGGGGATAAATATTAGGAAGTTAAGGAGAAGAAGGCCGGAAAAAAGCTATCTATTTCCGTCGACTATTTTCTCTAGGTGTCTAACTTAACTTGGCAGGAGCCCTTGGCTAGTTATGGGTGGCAAATTTGACAATTTTGACCTATTCCTGCAATCAATTCACGAAATGAACTGTCCGTGAAACTATTTCACAGCCATGACCTTTTTTTGTAGCGCCTGCCACGACGGCGCTGCACTCTACTGTGCAGCGCCTCGCTCAGAGGCGTTGCCCGCCTGTCCACCGTGGCAGCCCCCGGGCCCGCACCCGGCCGTGCAGCGCCTCCCAGCTAGGCGCCACACAATGTAATGTGCAGCGCCTCCGAGCCAGGCGCGGCACTATGACTTATCCAGCAACCGCGCGAAGGCCCAATCCCCACCCTTTGCAGTTACAGAAGAGAGAAGAGAGGAGGCTGTGGCGGCTGCTGGATCCCATCCTCTCCCTCTCTCAATCTCATCCCCAAAAAACTTCAGAGCTGAGGGTTTTGTCCGTGGATTTCTTCACCCTTCGATCCAACAAGGTACACTCCTCCGATCCCCTTCTTTCTATCCATACATTTTCTCTTTTTTGAAGATTTATGTAATATTTTTATGATTAGATTAGAATCTTGCATATGTGGGATATATGATTTGTAGATGATTTATAAGATATATGTAACCTTAGTGTAGTTAGTATGTATTGAAAAAAAATTCTTCTATGTTGGAAACCTACATTATGTTAGATTTTATTAGATGTTTTTTAGATGAGTTAGATGAATTGAATATTAGTTATATGCAAAAGATATTTGTATTGAAGTAGGCTTAGTTTAGTTATTTTGTATTCATAGGATGATGTTATTTATATGGTTTGAGAAGAAAGCATTTTTTTCAAATTTTGCATGTAGTAGCCGTAGTTTTGTTTTTGTGTATTCAAAAGTTAATCGTGTTGAATACCTTTTTTGAAAAAAAATCAAATGGTTAGGATGGATTGGCTTCTCGATGATCACTGGGACAAACAACATCGGTCTTACGCTATGTTCGTGGATCAGCGGGTAATAATGAAAGTTGCCGGTGTTAATTATTTCGTTATTTTTCAAACACGTACCCCCAGATTTAATGATTTGTTTGTTTTGCTTGTAGGAGCTTGCACCTCTGAAGCTTCGGGCTCACAGAGTCAACCTTAGGTGGATGCGCTATGATGAGCGCTACACACTGTATGTTAGGGAGACAGGACTTCTCCCTTTCATTCAGTTGGTCAGCCGGTCGACGCCACCCAACAATGCTCCGGCACTCACCGCGCTCATTGATCACTGGAGGCCGGAGACACACAGTTTCCATCTGCGGACCGGGGAGATGACGGTGACGCTTCAGGATATAGCAATGATCACCGGTCTTCCTGTCGATGGCAATCCTTTATGTATGAGCACTGATTCATATGGGTGGCGCGAGCAGATGCATGCCCTTATCGGTATGGTTCCTCCAGAGCCTCGGGAACCAGAAGTTGAAGGCAAGAAGAAGGTAAGAGTCGCAACCGGTGCCCCTTACACCTGGATTACTACGCACTTTGGTACTTGCCCTTTGGAGGCTGATGAGGACACGGTGAAGACACATGCTCGTGTCTACATGTGGTATGTGATATCTAGGACTATGTTTGCTGATGGCACAGTCAAGAATGCTCCATGGATGTGGCTGAAGGCGTTGACCGTCTTCGATAGCAAATGGAGTTGGGATTCGGCGACACTGGCTTACTTGTATAGACAGGTATGAAGTTGTTTATATTTCACCTCATTGGCACATGATGAATGCGATCTTGCTGTTAATTCAATCATGTTCTTTTTTATGTGTAGTTGGACGAAGCCAGTTGCAGGCTATCTGGAGGTATCGGTGGTTGTTTGCTCGCACTTTCCATATGGAGCTGGGAGCGTTTGCCGGTTGGACGACCGAAGACCGTGAAGTACGAGCCTTGGGACGAGAAAAACGACCCACTACGACTCCCCACTTGGGCTTACAAGTGGGATGTGTTAAATGAGATGACGGATGATCCATCGGTAATGTACAAGCTCTACAGGAGCGAGATGGACGCGATCACGGCTGAGCAGGTGAGTCGATATTGCATAAGTTATTATCATGCTTATATCGTAACTCGATATCAATTTTGCATTTTATCCCCTTTTGCAGGTTGAATGGGAACCGTATGGAAGTGCAGAGAGTTTTGGGAACCCTATGGAGTTCGCGCTGAATCCGATGTGCACTAGGGATAGGGAACTCTGGCATATGTGGTGTCCACTCATATGCAACTGGGCGGTCGAGGTTCACCTGCCACATCGGGTGTACCGCCAGTTTGGTTTGTTCCAGACACACCCGCCGGAGTGGGAGGACACGGACCGAATGCTACATGCGTAAGATATAACTAACCTTGAGCACCTAGCTGCTTGTCGGCCTCATCGATGGTTCTAATAGTATGTTTCTAACTTCCAGGTTGGATAGGAAAAAGCAGCGTAAGATCAAGGACTGGGCCAAGCATCACAGGAAGTATGTTGTGCAGTGGCAGTATAGTGTTGATCAAGCTAGGCGCAACAAAGGAGCCCCGCTTCGTGAGCACTGCCCGATCGCGTTCAACAACTATCTCACATGGTTCCTTGCAAGAACCCGTGTGGAGGTATGCAAGCTGGCGTATGCTGAGGAGATTTTGGAAGATCCCACCGTATTTGATGATATAGCCCAGCACGAGTACAACGCATTAGTCCGGAAAGGCAACTCAGTGATCCCTGCAGGCCCAATGATGAACTTTGTGGTATTTGCCCTTTATTCTTTTCCATTCGCACTATTTACATCTTCGCTTGCCTAACACGTTAATACCATTTGTGTTCATAGCGTGCCCAGATCAAGAAAGCAGCCGATGAGACCGACACTATTTTGGAAACAACCTCGGCTGGCAAAGACGATGGGTAAGGTGCCCTTCGAGCATTCCTTAAGGTTCACATCTCCTTCAAACTAGCACTTAACATGTGTTGGTACGTTCGATGTCTCATTCACTTATTCATGTTGCAGCGCCAGGGCCAAAAGTTAAGGCGGCTATCTAATCTTTTCGGTTGTCGTGACCCTGAGTATGTATCACCAGAACGTTCTAGGTCGGCGACACCATCAGATCCCATTTCTGGCGATGCTAATCCTTTGGATGATGAGGATGTGGGTGTGGTCACCCAAGAGGTATGGCATTAGCATATATATCCAATTGTTGTTGCATTGCTAACTACATGCTCACACACGGTCTTTCCATAACTTTTGTTGATGCATAGGCTCCTGATGATATGGTCTTGGGGAAGTACAAGGCTCGTTCTGCAATCAAGTTAAAGCCTAAGAGGGAATACAAGAAATACACACCTGAGGACTTTACCCAAAAAGGCAAAAGGACGGTCGAAACCTCGTGGATGGCGGCTTTGGATGACTATTTGGATGACGATGAGGATGACGAGGCGGCGCCGGAGCCTGAGCCGGAGCGGGTTCCTCTTCCTAGGAAGGTGAAGAAGATTAGTGTCAAGAGGGGGGGAGGAGCCAGCAAGCGCGGAAGGAACTAGTCATATTTCTATATGTGTTGTACTCTTTTTGTAATGTCGAACGCTACGTTGGTAGTAATGTTGAACGCTATGTTGGTAGTAATGTCGAACGCTATATTGATAGTAATGTTGGTGGTAATGTCTATATGTGTTGAACTTGTCGTGCTAGTGTTGAAGTATTTCTATATGTGTTGTACTATTCATATTTCTGTATGTGTTGTACTATTCATATTTTTAATATTCATCTTTCTATGTTGTACTATTCATATTTGTATATGTGTTGTACTATTCATATTTCTAATATTTCATCAGACATGTGTGGCGCCTACCACCCAGGCGCCACACTGTACTGTGCAGCGCCTACAGGCCAGGCGTTGCACTATACAGTGTGGCGCCTGTGTGCTAGGCGCTGCACAGGTCTGTACGTTCTTAGTGCCTCTATTGTTTTCTGGACACATACAGACATGTGCAGCGCCTAGCAGCCAGGCGTCACACTGTATAGTGCAGCGCCTGTAAACTAGGCGTTGCACATGTCTGTATGTGTCCAGAGAGCAACAGACTTCTGTTGCTCTCTGGACACATACAGACATGTGCAGCGCCTAGCCCACAGGCGTTGCACTATACAGTGCAGCGCCTGTGAGCTGTTGCTCTCTGGAGACATACAGACCTGTGCAGCGCCCAACTCACAGGCGATGCACTGTATAGTGCTCTGTTGCTCTCTGAAGACATACAGACATGTGCAGCGCCCAGCTCACAGGCGCTGCACTGTATAGTGCAGCGCCTGTGGGCTAGGCGCTGCACAGTACTTACTGTTTTTTTTTATTTGCAAACTTAGTGCGACGATGCCAAGTACGATTGATACATTGCAAGTAAAGAACTGTGGATAGATCATATGCATAAAGTACTTCACGAAACATAGTTGTCCACAACATATAGTACTTCACGACACATAGTTGTTTATACTACATAGTACTTCACGATACAACCAAATAGAGAAGAAGACATAGTAGTTCACCACAAATACTAGTTCACAACCAAATCGAGGAGGGCACATAAGGTGTTCACAACCACATAGTAGTTCACGACATAGCTCTATTACGTAGAGCAAGGCCCCTTTCCCTTCTTCCTCTTCCTCTCTTCTTCCTCTTCCTCCTCCCTTTTCCTTATGAGACGAGCCTCCTTAACCACCCTCTCCATGAACATCTGATTCTCCCTCTCTTTTTTTGCAGCTTCAAATGCCCAAAGCTTCGCGGTTTTTTCTTCAAAATCCTTCTGACGCTTCTTCGCTGCCTCCTCACATCTCCTCACCAACGCTTGCTCCCTAGCTTGCATCGCCTCACTCGCTCTCTGTTTTTCCTCCCACTTCTTCTCAAGCTCCTCTTCCTTCTTCTTCTTTAGCTTGGCTGCATCCTCCTCTCTAAGCTTCTTCGCAGCCTTCTCCCACCATCCCGCCATATCATCTTCGCCATCCTCCTTCATTGTTGGTTTGTTGGGTTGGAAAGCCGCCATACCTACAATGAGTGAAACATAATGGTTAGTAAGGGCATATTAAAGCAAATGTAAAACAAGAACATATGAAAAAGAAAACATATGAAAAAGAAAACATATGAAAAAGAAAACATATGAAAAAAAAAGACATATGAAAAAAAATACATACGGAAATGTTCCATCGATGTATCCAACCATTCCTCTATAACGAACTTGCCCTTGTCCATCACCACGACCACGAGCTCTACCACCACCACGGCCTCTTGTAAGTCCAAGTTGCCGACCTCTTTGTTGTCTAGATCCGCTTTGGCTACCACTTGGTTGGTTTGGCACTTGTTGGCTACCGCTAGGGTGGCTACCACTTGGTTGGCTTGGCACTTATTGGCTACCACTTGGTTGCATTGGCACTTGTTGGCTACCACTTGGTTGCCTTGGCACTTGTTGGCTACCGCTAGGTTGGCTAGCACGTGGTTGCCTTCGCACTTGTTGCCTAGCTCTTGGTTGGCTTGGCACTTACTGGCTACCACTTGGTTGGGTCCCTTGTGTAGCTCCTTGTTGGCTTGTGCTTGCATCATTTTTCTTGGACCTTTTCCTTGGTTTGGGACATTTTCTTTGGTTGTGGCCTTGACCTTTGCACCGCCCACAACGTGAGCTATCACGAGGCTCTTGGAATTGGTCGTTGCCCGCTTCGCGCCGGCCACCATGGCCCCATCCGTCCATGTCGCCTCTAAGACACTTTGTCTTACGTCTACCCCGTTTAACAACCTTCAACTCCGGATCCGGCCATAGTTGAACTCCATGGTACTCCGGCCATTGTGATTGGTCCAAGTAAGGGTGAAAGCGGGGAGCCCATGTTTTCCTGACCGTCATGATTGAGAACTCCGACTCCCGCACGGTGCGTGGGTGGTTGATGTTCACATTTCGAACGCGACCGGCGGTATACAAGTGTGAGCAAGGGAGATGAAGTAACAATGGCCTCCCGCAAGTGCAATCACATTGTGTCAACGACACCTTGAAAGCCCGACCTCCGTGTTGCCGGCCATCGTTTGTGGTTCCTCCTGGCTCTTTCACTTCGTACTTCCATTCTTCATTGTCATATAATATAGCTTCTTCTGAGTCCGCCTTCCGTGATTGAAATACCAACCATTCATCAACCTTGGGTGGGAACTTGTACTTGTACTTGCGCGGGTTCTCACCCGCTATCTGTGCATCAGTTTCCATCGAGTACTTTACAAAGTACGCATTCATCTTGTCAAATGTGTATTGAACTATTTCCGTCATGGGTAATCCACGTGCACCTTTGAGCACCCTATTGAAGCATTCGGCCATATTGCTTGTCATTTGACCGTATCTTCGGCCATCTTCATCAAAAGCACGTGCCCACTTGTTCCGGTATTGAATGTGCCTATTGAGAAAGTCTTGACCCCCGGGATCAAGTTTTGTGTGTGCGAGCAATTCGTTGTACAAATAGGCGAAGCGCTTGTCGGAGAAAGCGAGACAACAATCTTGAAGATCATCGGCCAACTCCTTAAGGCCACATGCCCTATAAAAGTTTGAACAAAAGTGCCTCATGCACCATCGATGGTGCAACGGTGCATGACCGGGAATGTCAATCTCCACCGCGTTAAGAATTCCTTGATTCCGATCTGATATGACACATATTTCCCTTTGAGCGGGTAACACCTTTGTCCTCAGAAGACGCAAACAACTCCCAGTTGTCGTTGTTCTCCACCTCAACCAAAGCAAATGCCAATGGCAACACCCGGTTGTTGGCATCACTTGCTACCGCAACCAACAAGGTGCCCTTGTATTGTCCGGTCAAGAACGTGCCATCAATGGCGATGACCGGCCTACAGTGTTCGAAAGCCCTCAAACATTGCCCGAACGCCCAAAATGCACGGCCAAATACTCGGACTTTCCTTCCTTCATGAACGGTTGTTTGGTGCCCATGAGGCTCGACAACATGAACCATGCCCGGGTTTGTTGTGGCCATGGCTAACAACAACCTAGGGATTCGGTTGTATGCTTCCTCCCAAGTATCATACAACATCATAAATGCGGCTTGCTTCGCCTTCCATGCCTTGTCGTACTTCACCTTGTAATGAAATATGGCTTTCACAAGATCAATGACATGTTGGACGCTCATTGTTGGAAGTGTGGATATTGAGTTGGAGAACCTGTAAGCAATGAACTCGGACGTGAGTTGTTTGTGGCCTTCAGACACGATCTTGCCATCCACCCTTTTGCCTTGGCACATGTGAGTTGGCACACAACTCACTACATGCCAAGTTGGACCTCCTTTCCATGGTCTTGCACGCACAATCCATGGACATTTTTCATCTTCACTTGCACATGCAACCGTGTAGCGCACATTGATGTCCGAGTGCACCACCTTGTGTGGACGATAATGCGTAACCGAGTAGTTGTCCAGCCACATCTTCCATTCCAACAAGGTTTCGAACTTAGACCCTTTAGCCATCCGGTTCTTGTCGTCTCCCATATCACGATGAGAGCTTGGCCTAACACCAAGAGATACACATTGGCCACCATCTACCACGGCTTCATCCGCGAGACTAACATCCTTGAACAATGTAATCCGATGATCCCGACGGAATACCTTCTTGAAAGCTTCGGCCTCCTTCACCGTGAACCCCTCCGCATCAACTTCTTCATCGGGACCATCGTCATCCGAGTCCGATGCATATGCACGGGAAAAAGGGATGGATTGGTCCATTGTCTCTTGCAAATGATATTTGTCGAGATCACCCACATTATTGGCATGGAGATCAACTTCATTGTCATCTCCGCATAATCATAATTGTCCTCTTCCTCTTGCAAAGCTTCATCTTGGTTGTTTGTAAACGGACTCAATGTTTGACGCACTTCTTGGGTCAAAAGAGGTTCATCAATTTCATCTCGCTTCAAGGGTGGTGGCCTACTATGAACCAAAAGAGGTTCATCAATTTCATCTCGCTTCAAGGGTGGTGGGCTACTATGAACCAAAGGGGAAGGTTTCCGGTTCAAGTCCAAATGCAAACTTGAATCAACCTTCTTCGTTGCAAATAACTCAAGAGCCTTGTCAAGTGATTCGGCCACCGTTTCCTTGTATGCAACCCAACGTTGCTCCGAGTTGACACGCATTGTCTTCCAACGGACGTGCATTCCAAAGCCTACATTATGCCTTCCCTCCAACTCAACGATATCACTAAGGTCCATCAAATTCAATTCTTTCCTAACTTGTTGCAAGAGCTCCGCATAGCTAGGACTACTATCAAACACAATGTCAAGCTCATCCGGGTCCAGTTCAATATTGCCTTTCAAAAAGGCGTCTTTGTCCCCATGATGAACAAACACACATGTTCTTTCCATCTCTATAAGCATTCCAAGAACACAAGGTAACATTGCTTTCATGAGTACTAAATGCAAAGATTAAGAAAGAATAGAAACCCTAATATATATATCAAACAACAACCCTAACCATAACCCTAACCATAACCCTAACCATAACCATAACCTAACCCTAACAACAACATAACAACACCCATAGGAACACCCATAAGAACACACATAGGAACACCCATAAACATACATCTCACTTCTCCATGCAAATCACTAGATCCAAACAAAACTAGGGTTTCCCCAAACTAGCAACATTTGAGCAATTTGATAACATTACTTGGATCAAAACAAGGGGATCGGAGGTGATTACCTTTAGGGAGGGCTTGACTTCGAAATCCACGGACAAATTCTTCAACTAAGCAAGATTTGAGAGAGGATTTGAGAGGGGAAGAGAGTGGGAGAGGGGCCTAAGCTCGGGGTGAGAGTGGGAGAGAGTGTGAGTGGGGGAGTGAGGGTCCAGCGCGGCTGCTGGATAAGTCATAGTGCAGCGCCTGGCTCTGCATGGCCGGGTGCGGGCCCGGGAGCTGCCACGGTGGACAGGCGTGCAACGCCTCTGAGCCAGGCGCTGCACAGTAGGGTGCAGCGCCGTCGTGGCAGGCGCTACAAAAAAAGGTCATGGCTGTGAAATAGTTTCACGGGCAGTTCATTATGTGAATTGATTGCAGCAACAGGTCAAAATTGTCAAATTTGCCGTTATGGGTGTATGTACAAAACTACAACAAATGGTAATTTATCTGACACAAAACAGTAGCCCAACGCCTTGTCCCTGTCAACCTGGATGAATGAATTAGCTAGGGACACAATGAGCTGAGGGTCCTCCATCATTCGGTTGGTTGAATTTGGCCTTTCCATGGCACCCAACTAATCTCCTCTCCTCGTGAGAGTTGAGACGGCCACAAAGATGTCCGGATCTAGCGTGGCCGGTGATCTCTCTTAGCCACACATGCTTACGGGGGCAGTTGGGAGATTGCAGACCTGATCCGGACGACGCCAAAAACGACCGCGGAAACAGTACCGGAGCATGGAGAGGAAGAAGAAAGAAGGCGATCTGCTTGCTGGATGAATCTGGAGTGACCACCAGGCGAATGCGAATCACAGGCAGAGATGCATCCCACGAAAGGTGCATTTCATTTCATGGTCGAATGGTTAAACCGACCGATGATAACCGAACATTAACTGGGTGTAAACAGACAGGGGACACGGTCCAGAACCAGGAGCAGCAGGCTGGTCCTCCTCCACATCGATCAGCCTGAGAGGCCTGGGTACGTACGTGTAGAAGTGCACGCTCTAGCCAATGCAATCAAAAGACCGATCTGATGGAAGAGACTAGGCAGCACATTATATGTCAACAGTACGTAGCTGAGCAGGGGCTGCCCTAATCAGGGCGTGTAATTTAATCACAGACGGATGGACAGACGGTAATTATCTATCCCCACCAACTAATAACAGAAAAAAAAAAAGTAAAATGTGTTGTCCTTGTCAGCCTGAATTATATAACACCACAATGGGGCTGAATCAGATTGGCGTCATCCATTGCTCGGTTGCTTGACCTGAGACCCCAATTCTTTGGCCTCTTTCGTGGCACGCAATCTTCTCCTGTTCTCCAAAGACGGCCGGCCACAAAGAAGTAGCATGGCGGGCGATCTTTCTTATCGGCGCAAAGGGTAAATTTTGTGCACTTTGCTAAAGCTCTGGCAATTGTTTTTGTTTTTTAACGCGCTCAACCTCGACCTCGAGCAACGGTGACGCGAGGTGCCACGTGGAAGAACTGTGTTTTTTTTCCGATCATAGGGGCCACACGGCCCCCATGTGGAAGAACTGTTTTTCTCGATGTTCATATATTACTAGGCCACACACATACTCCCTCTGTACCATAATATTTGAGCTGCTAGAAAGACAAATATTATGATATAGAGGGACTGAGGGAGTACATCAGATCAGCCTTTACCTATGCTTGAGGAGCTGTACACCGAACTGCGCGTGTAACTTGAGCTGGTAGGGAGTGGGTTCTGTAATCTGCAGAAAGATATGTTCAGATAAGACATGTCAAAAACGCTTCCATTCAGGTGATTTTCACAGTTACTAATCCAATTAACCATTGAAAAAGCACAAGGCAGTGGATGGGAGTGAAGAACAAAGTCCATTCATGTCATTTTCACGCTGCATATTGAAAAAGCACAAGGCACTCGATGCGACATGCTCCCGCTCCACTCGCTCGCTCCGACTCGCTTCAGATGCATCTCCCTGACTACTTCAGGGTCTACTTCTATTTTCTGCTTGTCCCACTAAGACAAAGGTGAAAACATATGTTCAGACAGGACACTCGAGAAGGACGATGCCAAGGGTTCGACCGCATGTGAAATTGTGGGCAGCACTTTCTTCCATTCAGGTTATTTTTTACAATCAGGGATCTATTTCCTGAAGCCTAGTACACTTGGTGAGCGAGCTACACAGATTAACCTGAGGAAGTTACCACCTCATATCATGTCCTGAGGAACAGAGCTAAGCTAAAACCAATTAACAACACAATCAATGGGCTGAATCAGCCTGGCGCCCTCCCCATTGCTCAGTCAGTTGGTTGACCCCAAGTCGTTGGCCTCTTCCTTGGCACGCAATCTTCCCAAAAGAAAAGAAGGCCACAAAGATTTTCTCGACGTCGCGTGGCCGGTGATCCTAGTCACGCATGGTATGCAAGACCATCTGCTGGATCTAGCGTGGGCGTGGCAGATTGCAGAATTGCAGACCAGAACCAGAACCAGGAGCAGAGTGTCCAATGTCCTGAAAAACAGAGAAAAGAGCCAAGTTATAGATCAACCCTGAGAAAGTTCCCATCTCATGTCCTGAAAAACAGAGCCAAGTTAAAGCTGCCTAAAAACAGCTTCGAAACAGGCAGATTAAACCCTTTAAGCGTCGCGCAGGGGGCGCTCGCTGAGCCCTGCCACGTCGAATCTACAGTTCCAAGCGAAAGCAACGACGCAAAAAATACTCCCTCCGTTCCTAAATATTTGTCTTTCTAGAGATTTCAATGAGTGACTACATACGAAACAAAATGAGTGAATCCACACTTTAAAATATGTCTACATACATCCGTATGTTGTGTCCATTTAAAATGTCTAGAAAAACAAATATTTAGGAACGGAGGGAGTAAAACGCATCTCACGTACGCAATTGGATAACACCTTCCTCAGATCCACCCAGCCTCTTCGCACGCAACCTCCCATCGCACGCAACGTCCCTTCCTCTTCGTCCCTCCCACCGGCGCCGCCCCGATCCTTCCATCCTCGCCACAGCGCTCCCCCAATGATCCCTCCTCGCTTTCTAGCCGCCGCTCCTCTTCTCCACGACTCCCCCCTTCGGCGCGCATGCTGTGTGACGACGTTCTCGTCGACGATGGAGGCAAAACATGTGGCGGAAAGGGAAAATCCGAGAAGGTGGGCTGGGGCTGATCAACCTAGGCTCAATTTCGAGGTCTCTCATGGCCACGCCCGGGCCACTTGCGCTCTTCCCCCTCCTGAAGCGCAACTGCTGTTTTTGGGGCTCCACTCGGATTGGACTACTACCGCTGCCGGCCAACGGAACACCCTCCTGGGCCTATTCCCTTGGAGAAGAACAAGACCGCTTCCGCTTCAGATCCCCACTAAGTGACTTGTTTTCTCTTTGCCTAGTCAATTTCTTGCTCATTGCTATTCAACTGTTCAATTGCTCTGTGTTCGCAGGTGGTTCTAAGGTGAACACGAAATTTCTGGACGTTCATCGGTCGGGCATTTTGTTCGTGTCTCTGTCCTCCGGCCCGTCAGGTTGCTCAGCCTGAAGGTTACCCCCTCTATCCCTCAAATGCACTTTCTGCTCCATGTTTTTTATTTTTGATTTATTTTCAGCACTGCTGCTAGTTGGTTGTCTGAATTTTATCTGGTAGTTGATAAAATCGTGTTGATTTTTGCAGGACCAAGGGCACATTGTTGTTGTATTATATGGATAGCACATCTCATGCAATTAAGGTTAGAGCAGTACAATATATATCTCTGTTTTGGTAGGCACTTAGCCAAAGTGATGCTAGATGTCGCTATGACACCAACAGCTCTGAATCTAGCAAATTTGCTGCTGGTAATACTTTGTTTTGTTTTTTGGGACCTTAATATAAATAAATAAATTTAGTATTGAATCACCCTTACATTTGGTATGCAATGGTTTCCAGTTTTAATATCTGTCCAGTTGTCACTCTTGTATAATGTGAACTTTTATTCAGTGTCCATGTCTTTCTGAAGCTTGTTTCACTTCCACTTAAACTGGATGGTTTAGCTACAAATCAAATGTATCAGTGAAAGTATGAACCCTAGGCCTTGCCTACTATCATTGCAACGCTGTTTATGCTCACGTTTATCACTTGCTACCTTGCTGTTTTTATATTTTCAGTTTACAAAAACCTATATCTACCATGCATATTGCACTTGTATCACCGTCTCTTCGCCGAACTAGTGCACCTATACAATTTACCATTGTATTGGGTGTGCTGGGGACACAAGAGACTCTTTGTTATTTGGTTATGGGGTTGCTTGAGAGAAACCATCTTCATCCTACGCCTCCGAGAACTGACCATACAATACATGCCTAGCTTAGCCGGCGGGCCAGCCAGCCGAGGCTAGCTAGCTAGGTCGCAGGTTAGCACCTGGTGCACAGGGCCCAGCATCCCGTGTGGCAATTCTTGTCGTTCCCATACGCGCACCGGCTGCATGCTTGGGTGTCACAGTCGTCGCGGCATGCACTCTGGGCGGCGCCGTCGCAGTCACAGCCGCCGCCGGCGCACTTGGCCATGCACTTGTCTTTCTCGGCGGCCTTGCACTTGCCGCAGAGAGCATCATACAGTTCACATTCGGTGCATTTCCTGGAGGCTAAGCAGGCCGAACGGCACGCCGGATACGTAACCGAGAAACAGTGCTGGCGCCGGGACTCAGAGCATGGTGGTTCCCATGGTGCCGGAGCCGGCGCCGGCGCTGATGGTGGTGACAGTGCGGGCAGTGGTGGCGCCTGTGCCGGCCCCGGGGACGGGGACAGACACTGGCCGGATGAAGGTAGAACCAGCATGGCGAGGACGGCCGCCATGAGAGCGATGCCAGCTGAACCTGCTGAAGCCATTAGTGGGAAAAGAAGAGGGACAAAAATGTGAAGATCGACTTACACTGATGTGCGTATGAAATACTAGGAGAAGGCAAGGTTATTTATAGGCGTAGCCCGAGATCCTACTTATAGGCTTATAGCTAGCTAGCATGTACTACTACAAGTGTTAAGATCCTACTACATTTTAGGACCCTAACCCTAACCCTAAAATGAATCAAGTTGCGTGTTAAGATCTGTTACAAGTTGGCATATGTGCAGAGATCGATGAGGAAGCAGTGCTACTTATCTTGACCGATTCATCGCGTTGCATTTCGAGATGTGCGCCGTACATGTTACAAAGTTGACATGCTAAAGAGAGAGAGAGAGAGAGCAGTGCTACTTATCTTGACCGATTCATCGCGTGGACTTTCTGCCAGTCTTGGATCTCAATGGAGAAGAACACCACCTTGATTAATTACTCGAATGTCTCCCGAAACAGAAATATATTGTGAATATCCACAATTTTTATTTTTTTTGAAGATCGACTTGACAGAAAGCACACAGTTGTTTCTAGGCACAGCCAAAATCCCATGTTTCTAGACTACATACTGCGGACTACATGTCTACATACCTATGGGAGCGACTACATGTAAGTCGACTTGTTCTTATTTTGGGTTGGTCGACAAACAACGCGTGTTCTCGACTGCTAGCCGGCCCTTTGCAGCCTGATTCGCTATCATGCACACGTCTAACACGCATGCATGATATGCATTCATGATCCTCTCCTCCAATCAAATTTTTTTTTGCAGTACCTCTGCATGTACTTCCTCTGTTCCTAAATATAAGTATTTTTAGGCATTTCAAATGGAATGCAACTCACAGTGGTGAAGCTAGCAGTGAGTGACGACTAGGGCTGAGCTAGCTTGAACAATAAATTCTCAAAAAATTCAATACTTTGTATAAAGGAATTATAAAGGGATCTTGGTACTAAGCCTAGGGTTATAACCCTAGTTGCCCTAGGCTTGTCTCCGCCACTGGCAACATACGGATGTATGTAGACATATTTGACAGTGTAGGCTCACTCATTTTACTCCGTATGTAGTCTTTTGGAAATCTCTAGAAAGACTTATATTTGAAAATGGAGGGAGTATATATCAACGCATGCATGCATGTACGCATGATGCATTCTCGAAAAAAAACTGGGTGGAGACCGGCTGCAAAACTCCTCCCGTGCATACCCGATCCGATCTGCCGCCACATGTCCTACCAATGCATCCCACGGCATCCACTCCTTTCTTCGGCTCGTTCCGTCGCTCCCGGCGCTTCCGCTCGGCTGCTATATCGGCTCAAGAAACCGAACACAATCCCCATCTTGTTCCACGTCCAGCGGACAGCCAAGGCCGAGCGATGTCGACGGAGCGAGATGGCGGCGCCCGCGGAGCGGAGTGGCGGCGACGGCGGACCAGGAGGCACCATGGTCCATGGACACCTATGCCCACGACTCCACGAGTGGTGCGCGTCCGTGGCAGAGCTGCTCAAACTGCCGGCATTAGAAGACCCAGATCAGATGACAGCCGCCGTGGCGACCAAAGTGGGGCATGGAGGCACCCTTGCTGGCTCACGCGTGCAGCGCCCACTCAGCAAATATGTGCGTGCATGGTGCCGGCATGCTCTCGCGGCCATGAGCTCGCCGGATATGATGTCCGTGTTCACCAACAACTGAATGAATTCGTTTTCCCGATTCAAAAGAAGAGTAGCTTTTCACCGATGAACCAACGCCTTCCATAATAGTTTGATTTTCTAGCTTTGTGGTCGTTGCAATTTTCTTGTCAATGGGCATCACAATTGTAATATCCTCTCTCCATAGAGCAGGACTGTATAATAGTTGAACGAGTAGAATTTTCAGATTTCAACTCTGTTTGATATCACACTGTATTTCTATTATCAATAAGCAAAAATAGGTCCCCTTTTTTTGCAGCAGCTGTTCATGTCCGTTTCTTGGATTGCATTGTTATGTGCTCTATGCTGCCGGCACCATCACATGCAACTTGTTTGTGTTCCGCAAAGCCTCCTACAGTTTAGATGTCAGAGTTTTTTGAACTTGTATGAATCATAATTGATGCACAGTCATTCTCGAAAATTAATAATAATTGATGCACGGATAGTTCAGGTTTGCAAATAGGTTGGGGTTGGAAGAGGGAACAAGTAAAGTTTAAACGGATTGATAGATCATGTTAAGTTGACTGTATTATTTCTGCATTTTCATGGTCTACTACGAGGTCAGAAAAGATGTCAAAATGATCGCTGATGTTCTGCTCAATGGATTGCAAGGAAGCATGTTCTTTTGGTTACAACGTACTTGTGTTTTATCAGTTCCTTGCTTTCAAATTTTCCGTGAGATACGGGCCACTTGTGTTTTCAAATTTTCTGTATCATTTCCTTGCTTCTCAATAAAGAAGCCTCTCTTTGCATATTTTGTCCATCTATTTAGTATATATTGCGATGGCAAAATGAAAACATTGTTCATGTTGATGACTTTGAGAGCATGCTTGCACAACCAACCTATCAGATATGCATTTCATATTTTATCAGTTTGTATTAAAAATCATATTGCAATAAAAAATACAGCATCACCAAAGCATGGGTAATCCTTAATGGATTGACCATCTGCCCCAATAAAAAAGCTATCTGACCATCCTTCTCATCTACTTGAATCCCATAAAAAATGTTGGATCCTCCATCTGCTTATTCTTCAAGTATTCTAACGGTGTTTTTGCATCATTGGATTCTAAATACTTCTTCCTTTCCTTACCAATCTCATTATTGCAATCTATTTTTGAGAATGGCACTTTGTAGACTCCTCCATAGAACGCTACCATGAAATCATACACCTGAGATGGCTTCATCCCAGCTTCATGTATCTGGCCAATTAGCGCTTTGTCTGCCTCTATAACACGTCGTTGGGACTTCAGCTTGTGTAACTTATTGGGACTAGCAAGATACTGATTGTGATCGGTTACAACCTTTTGCACTGTACAAATCCCCTCTCTACAGACACTAAATTGATCATGAGCCTGACAACATGTTCTTTTAGTGGCCTTTGATGATTCGGTTTCTCATTCTCCCTGATTACTGCACACTATATATTTATGGTATATAGCTCGATCATGGCGGCACTTTGTCTGGCTCTTTCTGATACTAAATCCGATCTTGCCGGCATACGTGGTGTACATGTCGTATGCTTTCTGCTCTGAATCGAATGACTTTCCCATTTCGGGAATGATCAAAGCTTACCCAACTTTATCAACCACCTACAGTAAAAAGTGTTGAGAATTAAAGTTACATTACCACAATGTAAAATATATATCAGGTTTGCTATTTCACATCTAGATGTGACATAGACAGACCCAATATATATTATGTTCTTCTTCACAACACATTAATTTTACATTAGGTGCGTCATGGACGGAATACTTTGTTTGGAATAAGCTATTGCACTATCAAGCCAAATATGAGAAAATCATTGTTTACAAAATTATTAATATGTCATCCTCAAATTGTTCACTACAGAGAAACATCTTATCTTGA
>LR738712.1:807498144-807559306 GCA_902687465.1 Secale cereale
TGCTATTTCACATCTAGATGTGAGATATTATCTCACATCTAACTTCCTCAACCTTAGGGACAAAAAAAAACTATGGGAGACTTTAAAAAAATAATCAAGGATGAAGGAGTTAGATGTGAGAGGGAGTTAGATGTGAGATAATATCTCACATCTAGATGTGACATAGACAGACCCAATATATATTATGTTCTTCTTCACAACACATTAATTTTACATTAGGTGCGTCATGGACGGAATACTTTGTTTGGAATAAGCTATTGCACTATCAAGCCAAATATGAGAAAATCATTGTTTACAAAATTATTAATATGTCATCCTCAAATTGTTCACTACAGAGAAACATCTTATCTTGACTTCATGATCTAGCGTTTGGCATGACAATGTACTGTACACGTGCAAGCTGAGATTGTTGTAAGGGACAATCTCGAAGAACCAGCCAACAACCATACCTGTTGTATCTCCTCTCCGTCAGCTCCACGACCACTGTCGATCACATCGTCCTCCTGGCCTCTTTCTCTAGTCATGTTGGTTGTGTCATACTCCTGGTCTTCTTTTACGTGCGGTGGTGGCAAGTCTAAGGGAGCCGTGTTTCCCTTAGCATTTGATGCATCAAATAGTTGCCATAGAAACAATAAAAAACACAAGGTTGGACCCGATGGAAATTCTCCTTTCGAATTATTGTATGATGCCTATATAGGTTGACACGCGACTTGATCAGATGGCAAAAAAACACCCATCCACATGCTGGCCTTCGTTCCTCTTTTCCTTTCTCCCGACTCCAATCACTGGCCATGTTCCTTTATTTTTTTCACTCTTGCACGCTGCTACTGGTCCGGCAGACCTACACCCTTGCAAATTGCCACTGCAGGCAGGTTATCGACTCTGTCGACGACTACACACCAATTTCTATTCCTTGTCTTCTTCTCACTCACCGAAACCTCCCCCGCCCCAATTCCATCCGGTCGCGCGTGCAACAAGAGCTGGTGACAGCGCTTACCATGAGCTCGATCGCGCACATGGGAGGAGCGAAGGAGCTCGACCATACGGAGGGTGGTTATGGATGTGATCGATCACAGGTGTTGAAGGAGGGATCTAGGGTCGTTGGCATCGCACCCACTCCTGCCCCGACGCATGCCACGGCCTCACCCCCTACCCTTCCCGTTCCCAATGCATGTCATTGCTAAGCATTAAGCATTCCATGGTATTCCCTCCGTTCCTAAATATTTGTCTTTCTAAATATTTCAAATGGACTACAACATACGGATGTATGTAGACATATTTTATAGTGTAGACATACAAGGATACACATGGATACACATTTGACCATGGAACACATGCATGCATGGCCCCGGCCGACCGGCAGAAGCTACGGCCCATTGCACCCGCGCATGCACTCGCCCGTGCAGGTGATCCGGCACATCTTACTTTGGTTTTCCGGGCACTCTATACATTTCACAAATAAGGCACAAGTGGCATCGCATTCGGCGGCGCCGCAGTCACAGCTGTCGCCGGTGCAGTTGGCCGTGCACTCGTCGACGGCGGTCGTGCAGTCGTGGCAGAGGCGAGGTTGAACCAGTAGGCAAGGGCATTTCTCGTTGGTGGAGGCCATGCACAACGATCTGCAGGTCGAGCTCCCGAACGATTGAGCACAGGCCCCGCACGACACCGCCGGTGCCGGCGCCGGAGCTGGCCCTGGTGGTAATGATATCGGTGCGGGTGGCGGTGGCGCCTGTGCTGGCGGCGGTGCTGGTCCCAGAGACGGGCATCGGCCCGACGAAGGCCGGACCAGCATGGCGAGCATGGCGGCGACGGCGGCTGCCTGGAGAGCGAGGCCGGCTGAGCCTGCTGAAGCCATTAGAGAAGAAGAGAGAGGCACACACACGAAAAAACTGTGAAGTGTGAAGATGGACTTAGCCGGTGTGCACTGCGTACGAACTACTAGTGGGGGGACGCATAGTCACTTATAGGCACACCCAGAGATCATACTTGTAGCTATATATCATGTACAAAAACAATGTATCAAGTCGCATTTCGTGCATGTTACAAGCAGTTGACACGCATGAAGAACGAATCTAGTTGCACCTCGAGATCTGCGACGCCCATGTTACAAAGTTGACATGTGAATAGCTTGGTAGTACTTGTCTTTGACCGGGCACGATTCCTGGCATTGACTTTCTTTTTGCTTGGCTTGAATCTCCATGGACAGGAACACCCACTTGGTTAATTACTCGAATGTCTTGTCTCTCAAAACCTTACTTTTGAGGACAATTTTGCACGGAAAATATGTATAGCCCAAATAGGGTGCTATTGTTCCCTACACCACTAGAGAACGTTTCCTCAAAAAATCACTCCTTAGAAACGTTTAGAAAGACTAATGCTATAACTGAGAGATTTGTCATGCTACTACAGCAGAGAGATTTGTCATGCTAAGAAGAAGAAGAAATTGACATGCTACAATAAAAAATACTCCTTCTGTCTCATAATGTAAGACATTTTACAAGCTAACATTGTCAGATGGAGGGAGTATTTGGCATGTGTTGTTGAGATTTCGCCACGCTGCAGTAGAGACAATTGTCATGCATTTCAGAGATTTGCCATGTGGCTACAAAAAAAAAGGGGGATTGTCATGCATTTCAGAGATTTCAGAGAATTGTAATGACCATGCACCTAAGAGCATCTCCAACAGGCGCCTAAAAAGTTGTATTTTTTTTTTGGCGCCGAATAGCTCCAACGGAAGCTGTAAAATTATGCGCGCGCTAAAAAGTTTTGGGCACGCGCTGAAAAACGCCATCGTGCGCACCATATTTTGGGCTTCGGATTGGGCGCGCTTCACAATTTGCACTGCGTGCTTTTTTTGGGCGCGTGTTTTTGGGCGTCTGCTAAAGCAATGTTGGTCCCGGCACACTAAAAATGCTACAGTGGCGCGCTCTGAATTTTATAGGAAAAGTGTATTTTTCATCCTCAAACTCTCATGAAAGTTTAGAAATCGTCCCTCAACTTCGAAACCACTAAAACTCAGTACCTCAACTATTTAAACCGGATTATTTCCGTCCCTTAAGATGGTTTTAGTATGATGTGAACCGGTTTTGATTAAAACTGGTTTATACTCCAACTCGGTACACTTCCAGCGTGGCCGTGCTCGTTGCCATGTCGCTCGGCGCCGTTGTCACCACTTCCAGCCTGTTCAACGCCGCCCCTAGATCACCAAGCAGGTCGCCGACGCCTGTCCTGTCCTCGCCTTCACCAACCGCGACCTACTGCCCAATCTCCTCTGCACCACCGACGGCCTCCACATCGTGATCATCAAACCCTCCCCCGCTGACGCCTCCAACCTACGGATCATCGCCAACATCGAGGAGATCTCCGCCACGACGCCCGACACCGCGCTGCTAGGACCGCGTCATGCAGGACTTGGAAAACGTCTTCAGGACCTTCTCCCATGCACGCACGTTCGGTTGTGCACTCAACTCCACAGGATTGGCAGCGCTAGCTAGTAGTGTTAGTTAACTAATCTTTAGCTAAGGTTGTTTTACAGCAAGGTACATATGTAAACCTGTACAATATGTCGATTCCTTCAGTTCTTGTTTTACCATATCCATGGTCCAGATCATGACGAATAACCTCCGCCTCGAGGACTCCCATATCTTCCTTGCCGCCGATACAGGACAGCCAGCCTCTTGTCGCCCAACACCGAGGCCAAGTCGCCAAGATCGTCACCCTGAGACCTGTGATACACTGTCGCGGACGCTACGTCATAAAACCAGGCCACATGGCCAGTTTTAATCAAAACCGGGGCCACATGTTACAAAAACCACCTAAGAGACGAAAATTATCCGGTTTATATAATTGAGGGACTGAGTTTTAGTGGTTTTAGAGTTGAGGGATGATTTCTAAACTATCATGAAAGTTTAAGGACGAAAAATATATTTTTCCCAAATTTTATTGAGCGTGAATTTTTTGTGCGGCCGTTGGAGATGCTCTAAGGCTATTGCTCCAAGGCTGCTTGCCTTGTGCGCCTTTCACTTCCAAAGAGGCCCTCTATGACAACATGTGGATGCGAGACCTGCCCAGACTGAACTCTTGAGTAGCTTCTGGATGATCTGATTGCCCTCAATCGGTCGCCCTCTCTAGACACCCAACTTTACAACAACAAAAACTGTCCCAGAACCATTTGATCAAGTTCAAAGCCACAAAAATTCAGACTTTGTTTCTGCTTTTTTTTTTACTGTTCTTCGGAGGTGTGACACACCCCGGTTTAGCCACAACTTTTCCATAATAATATTTTTTTATGTCGACTGCAAATTTATTCAACTATTAAATACGTATTGAGCAGTACATGTTAACTGTTCCATGAAAGTTAACGATTTCAGTACGTATCACTTTATTACTCTCTCCGTCCCAAAATAAGTGAGTTGTACAGAGTTGAGACATTAGTTGTACACAGTTGAGATACTTATTTTGGGACCGAGACAGCACCAATAAAGCATCTCATACATGGATACACAAGCATACAGTGTTGAACATGCAATACAGGCTAGACTATGGCCCGTTGCACTTGCTCATGCACGCGCTCCTGCAGCTGGTCAGGCAACCCTGCTGTTGCCCGTGCACGCACCAGCTGCAATCATTGTAGGAACAAGTGTCGGCGCATGCCTTCTCGGCGGCGGCGCCGCCACAGTCGCAGCCGCCGTCGGTGCAGTTGGCCGTGCACATGTCGGTCTCGTCGGTCTTGCACTTGTCGCAGCGACCTTGAACCAAAAGGCAACCGCATGTCTCGGAGAGGGGGGCTATGCACAACGAATAGCACGCCTGGCTCCCGACCGAGTAACAATCCCCGCACGATACCCGCGGTGCCGGAGCCGGCGCTGGCACCGGTGGTATCGGCTCGGGTAACGGTGGTGCATGTGCCGGCGGCGACGATGGTGGTGGTGCCGGCCCCAGCGACGGACAGCGGCCAAACGAAGGTAGGACCAGCATGGCAAGCATGGCGGTGACGGCCGCTGCCTTGCGAGCGAGGCCGGCTGAAGCCATTAGAGAAGAAGACACAACAGGATGAACTATGAAGTGTGCTAGTGTACGCCGAGTATGAACTAGCAGGAGATAGCACAGTTATTTATGGGCACGGCCAGAAATCATACTTATAGCTAGCGATCATGCACTGAGATTACTATAAGTAAAATGCATCAAGTTGCATGTCGTGCATGTTACAAGTAGTTGAGATGGGTGCAATGTGCAAAGAGGATCGATGAGTGCATATACTACGTAGAATGCCTCAAGTTGCATCTCGAGATGTGCGCCGTGCATGTTACAAAGTTGACATGCAGGGTAGTACTATCTTGACCGGGCACGATTCCTACAAAGACTTTCTTTCAGCTTGGCTTGGATCTCCATGGAGAAGATCACCTATATTTGATTAATTATTAAGAATGCCTCTCAAAACCTTGCTTTTGAGGACAACTTTGCATCGAAAATGCATTTAAGGGGTGGAGAAAATCATAGGAATTTAAATTTTTCATATGACGATACCATTCATATGTTTTTCAGAGGATCGGAGCAAAAGGGAATGGAGGGGAAATTCATTTGGTCCCACGGTTTAAGAAGGAAAACGCATGAATTTGACAATCAACTTGGGCTCTCTTTGGTTCGCATGATTCTAAAAACGCGGGAATAAGAATGGATCGGGACAACATACCATATTGATCCTATATAGTTGTCAAAAACACATGAATCTGTAATAGAAGGTGTTTGGTTGCATGACCGGAAAAATGCAGGAAGTTTCCCATAGCATTAGATGCATGAAATAGTTGCCATAAAAAGAATGAAAAAATTGGCTAGATGGAAATAATCCTCCGGACTTGTATGCAAAATTTGACCTTAGGTGTAATTCCCATGGTTCGCAATCTTAGAAACCGAACAATCTTTGTAGAGAAAATCCCGAAGAAATGGAATCCTTCAATACTGGTATGGAACTCCCTTTTTCGTGAAATGACTGGTATGGAAGTCCTTTGAACCAGATAGCCTTGACCTCTTTTTCAAATTTCTATACACAAAGATGAAGACTGAGATTCTTAGTGGCATAATAACATTCTAATTGTACAATTTCATGTAGTTCCACTTTGATTTGAATGTGGTTATTATTATTATTTCCAATTCTTCTACACCAAACACCCAAGTATGCCAAATTCATATCTTTTTCAATCTTCTGTTTTGCGCCTACATTAATATTCCATTGCTACGTTTTCCATTTTAGAATCATGTGAACCATACAAACCCTAAAATTTTACATAGTTTTTGGATTTAAAGTCATTGGGATTTGGTCTGTGGGATTTCAAAAAATTAAAGTAACCAAAAATACTATGCGATAAATTATTTTCAAAATGGCAAATTAAAATATGGATCCCGATTCCTCGGATGGATTATTTTTTCACTTCCCATTTGCCTTGGATATCCGTGGTCCATGGAGAAGAACACACACTTAATTAATTATGAAAATTACAATCTATAGTCAAAACCTTACTACTTTCGGAGACAACTTTGTGCGGACAATATATTTAAGGGGCTTGGAAGATAAGTGAAGGATAATTAGAAAAACACGTTAATTTTACAATCCTCTTGGGGGCTCTTTGGTTCATAAGATTCTAAAAGCCCGGGAATAGAAAATATTCAGATAACATGCCATAATGGCTCCCACAAGTATCCAAAACACATGATTTTGTAATAGAAGATGTTTGGTTTACACTGAAGGAAATATTCATGACCATTCCATAGATTTCATAGAAACAAAGAGAAAAATCCGTGAGGTTGGACTCAATGGAAATCTTCTCTGGAATTGCATACAAAGTAGACCATAGGAGTGATTTCTATGTTTTCCAAACCTGAAAAAACAAACAGCCCGTATAGGAAAATTTCCTAAGAAATGGAATCCACCAAAATTTGTATGTAATTCATTTGACTAAATAGGCCCGACTTATTTTTTAAATGCATGTGCAGAAAGATAGATATTGGAGTCCCTAGCAACATATTAAAATTTGAGTAATACTTTTCACATGGTTTGACTTTGATTTGACCATGATTATAAGAAATCATGTGTTTTCCTTTTCTTGTAAACCAAACACCCAACTTTGTAGAATCATATAAAATGTTTTGTACGAATTCATCTACTTGTAGAAACCGTTAGCATGCTTTGATAATATATTCATAGACTGTGAAAATGGTTATATATTCCCAAATACGAACATGATGAACCTAATTGTGTCAAAAATATTGTTTTATCAATAAACTTAAATTAACAGTAGAAGAATCGGCGGATGTATAAATCCATATCGCTCCAAGCGCACAAATTGGTGAATTCCTAAAGAAAACGAAATCCATATCCAAAGAAACACGGGTTAAAAACAAACAAAAACTAACAAGAGTGTAGGAGCAATTGAGAGCTTCATAAGTTATCAAGTTTTTTTATACAGTGAAGGCTTGCTGAGCTCGCTCCCAGGCCTGTAATCGTAGCTCATTTTCGCTACGGATGGGCCTCTGTCCTTCCAATTGTTTTTTTCCTTGCATGGTTCCTTTTCATTAAATGAAGTTCCTCTTATAGTGACTGCAGATTATTTCAAAATTTACTTTCGCAGATTGATAAGTAAATTATTTTGTGCAAAGCAATGACTTCCATTGACCGTGCAATACATGCATAGCCCCGGCAGGCCTCCTACCAACAAGCTATAGATGGCCCAATGCAGTTATTAGCACACACGCACCAGGTCAGAAGATGGCGTGGGTGCTGTCCGGGCGCCCGCAAAACCCCCGCGTTGTCTCCGGTTTGCTCGAGAAAGTACGCCTGGACCGTCCTGTGCACCGATACAGGTCCGAGTTGGATGGCACAACATGTCGGGACCGCGGTTTGGACGAATGTGGGCGGTTTGAAGGTCGTCGTTGGAGATGCCCTTAACCCCTAACTTCAAAGATCATTGTGAACCGAACCACACAAATTGAGGGTTAGACCGTGTGCGCATATTTTTCTTACGATATTTCTAACCGATCCCTTAGCCCGCCGTAAGGGAGTGTATTTGGCTTTTTTTTCTCCTCTAAAGCGCACCTAATAGTTCCCTTATAACGGTTAGTGGAGTGAAAAATGTACTACATCCACAATCCTCTCAGGGGAGCAAAACCGTGTTGGGGAAAAGGTGGTTGAGCCAATATACGCATTCCCCATTTTCACACAAGTTCTTTGCTAAAGGCTTTGTAGTAACATCAAAGGTATGTGCCTACATACAAATTGTTCTCCAATCTATAACGTAAAACTAAATTGTTAGAATAATCCAAGGTGCACGTTGATGCATCGAGAACAAGCAATCACACAAACATGAGCAATGATGCTGAGATTTGTTAACGAGACTCACCAACATGGTAGCATCCATGGGGTAAGAATATGTGCGCTCCTTTCCATGTACTAATCGACATAATACAATAGGCAACGCTCAGACCACCCCACCACGGCTAGTCCAACCACCCCTGGCACAAGCATCGGACCATCATTGTCCTGATCTCTATCTAGCCTATCAGTTTATATCTAGGCTATATGTAGGTAGCCGGCGGTGCCCTTATGTAATATGGCAGAGTTACACGTGTTTGACTCAAACACCTAACCCTCGGTTAATTATAAGTCCAACTATTGCCTGATATGTACTCCCTCCATTCCAAAATAGATGACACAATTTTGTACTAAAGTTTGTACAAAGTTGGGTCATCCATTTTGGAACGGAGGGAGTACATTTTACCACAAATATACTCTATTGGTGGTAGGCAAAGCCGATGGTAAAACTTCTAATACATGTTTAACATTTTTCCTATACAAATTATTCTATTTTTTAAATACATGGTCAATATTTTTTCTAAACACATTTTTCAAAGGAAAAAGCTCAGTGTCAAGTCAACCAGCTGAAAAGAAGCTTCACGTCTGCCGCCTTCGCTTTCCAACACGTGTCCATGTGGACCTGACGCACGTCTCCCCCTTCCCTTGATTTCTGAACCAACGCCCAACTGTTCTTCCCCACTCTATTCTCTCGCATCTCTTCTCGACAGGGCGTTGGAAGCTGAGCGCCGTTGCCACTCACACCGGGCAGCCAGTATCCCTGCCGCTCAGATCTCTCCCGCCCTGGGCACCGGATCTGGCCCGAGCTCGGCTGGAAACCAGCCGGAGGCGAAGGACTCGACGGCGGCTGCATGGTTCCTGTGACGAGAGAGAGAGAGAGAGAGAGAGAGAGAGAGAGAGAGAGAGAGAGAGAGAGAGAGAGAGAGAGAGGGGGTCATGGAGAGGAGAGGCGCGACGAGTTAGATCAGAGAAAGGGAGGAAGGATGCGCCGAAGAAAGGGCTCGCCGGCGGGCGGCGGGATCACTGGGTGGCGCAGAAGCTTCGGGCACAAGCTCTCCTGGTGTTGCGGCACAACACACAGCCTCTTCGTCGGCGCTGTCGTTGTCAGGCAAGCGCTCGCTGATGGGTCCCTTCCAAGCCTGTGTGGCATGTTTACAGGTCGGGCAGCAGGCTATTGCCATCCGCGGCGAGGCATTTGGGAGTTAAGCGCCGTTTCTAGATGCTTTTGCAACGCCATCAATGTTTCTGAAACATAGGTCCTGTTGCAATAGTCAATAATGTTTCTAAAACAAAGCTCTTGTTGTGAAGAGGGATCATGCACGGATAGATTTGCAACATCACAAATGTTTCTGAAACAAAGCTCTTGTTGCAATAGTTACCGACGTGTTTCTGAAACAAAGCTCTTGTTTCAACAGTCACTGGCGTGTTTTTGAAATAAAGCTCTTATTGCAATAGTCATCGATGTGTTTCTGAAACAAAGGCCTTGTTGCAATAGTCAGTACTCTTGTTGTAAAGAGCGATCGTACGGTGAGCAACCTAGATCGGATGGCTCGTGCCACCGTCCACCGGCCGACGGGTAGCACTCCCCTCAAATGCTTCAATACATTTTTCAAGTATAAGATTAACATTTGTTAATACATGGTCAACATTTTTCCTATACACACTTTTAAGCTTTTTAAAATGCTTGATTAACATTTTTAAATACAAGATTAACATTTTCTAACACATGGTCAACATTTTTTCTATGCACATTTAACATTTTTCAAATTCTTGACTAACATTTTTTACATGCAATATTAACATTTTTTGAACAAATGGTAAACATATTTAACATTTTTCAAATTATTGATTCAATTTTTTATATAGATGATTGAAAATTCGTCATTTTTTAGTACATGGTCAACATTTTCTATATACAATTTAATATTTCTAAATGCTTGAATAACATTTTCCAAATACTTGTTCAACATTTTTTAAATGCTTCATTAATATTTTTCAAAAATTAGTTCAACATTTTCTGAATAGCTGGTTAATAGTTTTTGTATACAAACTTAACATTTTGCAAATACAAGTTAAACAAATAGTATACATGGTCAATATTTTTCTATACACATTTTCATTCTTCAAATACAGGTTTAACATTTTTCGAACACATGTTCAACATTTGTTTTTCAAATGCTTCATTTAACATCTTTTAAATATATGTTCTACATTTTGATCTATACATATTTCACGTTGTATTTCTTTCTACACATTTTTATATAGTACATGAGAAAAAAAATCTATACACTCTAAAAAAATTAAATGCTAGTTTAACTTTTTTGGAATTGTGTAGTGTAAAGTATTTTTGTAATCTATAATATCTGTAAATATAAACAAAGTAAAAGAAAACAGAAAACGTAAAAACTTCGAATATGGCCTTCGGCCTGTCTTCAGCAGCGCGATGGGCAGGCTCAGTATGGAGCTCGCCTTCAGCGAGACTTCCTCTCCTCTCGCTCTATGCAAGATATAGGCGGCCTCCATTATCTCGCCGGAGGGACACCTCGCGTCGCTCCTATTAGCCCGGACCAGTAGCTTTGTTTGTACTTTTCTTTACTTCTCCTTCGTTCTTTCTTCTTTACTTCCCATTGGTCGTCTTTTTTTCATTTTTTTCATTTTTCTTATATTTTCGAAATACTATAAATACATATATTTTAAAACATAGTTGAATTATACAAAATTTAAAATGTTCATCATGAATTTAATAACGGTAATACAATGTAAAATATATTACAATAATGCTTTAAACATGTTTGTACCATTAAAAAATATGGATTTCATTCACAAAAAGCTTCATACATTTTATAAAAAAAATTACCCTTTTTAAAACGATAATACAGTGTAAATAAAATGTTTGTAAAATGTAAGAAAATGTTTCGTACCATTCGTAAGAAAGTTCGTGACATTTTAAAAAGGGGTTTATACAATATATGGGTAATTTTAAAAAAGTATCATACCAATGAAAAATGTTCAAGAGGTATTTGAAACTTTTTTAATATGTATTCGAAAGAAATATTTATCATGTATTTGAAAAATATTCAACGTGCATAACAAAAATTACATGTGTATTTTTTTTATGCGGCTAAATCATGGTCCTTTTACCACAGGCCACTGTTTGTTCGTGTGTGCACGGGTGGACTTCTCTTCTATCAACCGGGTTTTCACTACCTTTGTTGCCATCTTTTATTTTTGAAAAGGAAAATAACCCCCGGTCTCTGCATCAAGTGATGCACGCAGCCATAGGCTTGTTTCCACCTTTGCTACGCAACTTAAATTTGAAAGTGGTGGCTTGCAATACTATAGTTTTCCTAGCTCTATGTCATGTTTATTTTGATATAGTTTGTGAATTTAAAATTTAGTGGCAATATTTTAAATTTGGGTGCCCCCTTCTCTCTTTTTATTTCTTTTTCTCTTTTTTCTATATTTTTTTTATTTTTTTGTGGCCTCAATGGCTCTTTCTATTTAACTCTCATTTGTTCTCTTTGGGATCTTTTGATTTTGTCCTCTTTGGGATCTTTTCCTCACTTTAGGGGCAACACTCTATATATTACAAGAAGTATAGAAGATCTTTCACACTTTACAAAAGTACTCAACATAAAGAAGATGAAACTATCATGATGTATGCAAATGTATGCCTCTGCCAGTGTAGCAGGATATGCAATGATACTAGCGCGTCATGTAGCAATGATTAGGGCAAGGCCCAACTAGCATGCGGCTCATCGATCAAGCAAAAAGCATGTATGACATGAAGATCAAGTCATGAGAAGATGGATGTTGCATGGCAATGTATCTCGGAAAGGCTATGGAAATGCCTTGATAGGTAGGTATGGTGGCTGTTTTGAGGAAGGATATAATGAGGCTTATGATGACAGAGCGTATCGTGCCAAGTGATACGTCTCAAACGTATCTACTTTTCCAAACACTTTTGATATTGTTTTAACCTCATTCTTGCATGATTTGGACTAAACTAACCCGGAATGACGCTGTTTTCAGCAGAGCTGCCTGTATGGTTTATTTGTGTGCAGGAAAACGGATTTTTAAGCATCTCAGAAAAATCCACGAAAAATCACGACAAATCCACGCACCCGAAGAAACAAAATGCCAGAAGTGGGGCCAGAGGGGGCCAGGGGGTGCCCAGGCGCCCTGTGGGCGCCCCCCTGGGCCGCGCCGGGGGGGGCGCCTGGGTGGGCCCCACACCCCCTGGTGCCTTACTTTAGCCCGTATTTTTCCTCCCGACGCAAAAACCCCAGATCGGAAGTCCTTTCGCTGTTTTTCGTCGCGGAGCCGCCGCCACCCTCTGTTCTTCTTCGGTAGGGCTAATCTGGAGGCTGATTTGGCTTCCGGAGAGGGGAGATCGTCGCCATCGTCATCATCATCACCACTCCATCATCCCTCCATGACTTCCCCCTTCATGTGTGAGTAATTCCCTTGCTGTAGGCGAAGGGGATGGTAGGGATTGGATGAGTTAGATCATGTAATAGTTCGTCAGATTGTTGGGGGCATGTTGCCTATCATCTAGTATGGTGTTTATCATCTTTGCTACAACTTGTTATTCTTAATGCTTGACACTTAGGGCCCGAGTGCCATGATTTCAGATCTGAACCATATGTGTTTGCATGAATATATTTGTGTTCTTGATCCTATCTATGAGTTGTATGCACCTGTTACGGTTCGGAACCGGCGATCCCAAAAGTGACAGCTTGGGACACCAAAGGGGATGGTCCGTAGTTTAAGGATTACATGTATCCATTGAGTTCATTGCTTTGTTCCGGTGCTCTTTGACAGGAGCACCTTAATATCCATTAGTTCCTTTTGGCCCCGTTCGTAGCGGGATGGTAGGACAAAAGATGTTGTGCAAGTTCTTATTGCAAGCACGTACAACTACATACGAGATACATGCCTAATGTTTGATATTTGCCTAGATGATCATTACTTTTCCGTGTGCCGTGCCCCAAGTTAGAATCTATCTCATCCATGCAACACCCAACCATCCATCTCCCTAGCCTACAGTATTTTAAACCTTGTTTGTCACTAGTTGCTACTTTTGCCATTTACTACTGCTATTTACTTTTGCTGTTTACTTTTACTATTACTATCATCACTATCATATCACTGTTACCACTTATCTTTTGTTGCAAGTTAGTATATTTCAGGTGCGGTTGAATTGACAACTCAACTGTTAAAGCTTATAAATACTCTTTGGCTCCCCGTGTGTCGAATCAATAAATTGGGTTATTCTTACCCGCGAAGACTATCTCGATCCCTTACGGTTGAGGGTTATCAAGTACCGTTTTCTGGCGCCGTTGCCGGGGAGCATAGCAATATTTACAAGTCTACTTGAGGTATCCTACCTGCTGCACTTTATTCACTATGGGTAAGAAAGGAGACCCCAAGGTTCCGATCTTACGATCCACTACAAGAAGAGGTACTGCTCTGAGCACTAGTGCTACGCTTGATTCATCTTCTGTTATGAGTAAGTTTGCCTCACCACCGCCACATGATGCTCCTATTGAATCTGTTACTATGTCTGATACTCTTGATGATGCTTCTACTACTTTTGATGATGATATTAGTTCGCTTGGTTATGCTCTTGAGAAACAAATTACTGCTGTTGCTGAAAAATATGGAATTGAACTTCCTGTTACTCGCTACCCTATTGGTGAAACTTATGATTTTCCTGAATTGAGTAAACTCCAGGAGAGGCTCCTTGATGATGATTACTATATACTTGATGAAGACTTATGCAGGGAACCGACAGAGTTTGCCGGCTCTGACCCTGAAACTATTAAGAAAATATTTGAAAAACACTCTTTGAAAAACAAAACCGTTCCTAATCCTGAGTTTGCTACATCTCCTATATGCATTGATGATCCTGATTTTGATTTCTCTGTTGATCTTTCACTTATACCTATGGTTGAAGCTGACCCCTTTTATGGCGGAGAAAATGATGATGCTATTGCACACCTAACTAAACTTAGTGAGCTAGGTAGCCTGTTTACCACAGATGAGAAGATACGCTACTTTTATGTGACCAAGCTTCTTCCTTTCTCCTTGAAGGAAGGTGCTAAAGCATGGTATGATTCACTCCCATGCGGTTCTATTAAGAGTCCTTAGGACTTAGCTCACTCTTTTGTTGATAAGTACTTTCCCGCTCATATGCAACATGCTGCTTTACAAAGAATTTATAATTTTAAACAGTTGCAGGATGAGTCCCTCCCTAAAGCTCGGGGGAGGTACTGCGGTTTGATTCAGGCTAGACCAGGACATGGAGTTCCTAAGAATGAATTAATTGATATATTCTATGCTGGTCTAACTGATGAATCTAGGTCCTATTTGGACAGTTGTGCTGGTTGTGTTTTCAGGAAAAGAACACCGGACGACGCGGAAGATTTAATGGGCAGGATTGCCAAAAACCATGAAAATTGGTCCGTCCCTGAACCACCTCCACCAACAAAGAAGAGGGGCATGTTTGTTCTAAGCCCCGAGGATATGCGAGAAGCAAAGAAATCTATTAAAGAGAAAGGTATTAAAGCTGAAGACGTGAAGAATCTACTCCCTATTGAGAAGCTGTGTTAGCCTACCACTCACCCTCCTATGGTAGAGGTACACTCTCTTTTAGATTTCAACGCAAGTGACATCCCTCATGGTAAGCCTCCTGATCAATGTTTAGATGAGTTTGATAATTTTATTATGAAACAGAATCATTTTAATGAGAGGATAGAAAGTCAGTTGCATAATAATTCCCTTGCTATCAAAAAGTTGCTTGGTGTTTTAGATAGAACAGTTAATGATGTCCAATGTCTTGTGAAGCATTTTCATATGGTTCAAACTCAGCTTGATCAAATTTCTAATGTGCAAAGAGATTTGCTTGCTAACAATGCCAAACAAGATAAATTGCAGGCTTTTGGGATTAAGACCCGAGGAGGAACTAGTACTCAAGATCCTCTTTATCCAGAGGGATATCCAAAGAGAATCGAGCAAGATTCTCAAATGCAGGAAGAAGAAATTGTTGTCTCTCCAAATAAGAAGAAGAAATATAAAGAGACTGACAATTCTAATGATCTTATTGCAGATGAAGAGCCAGCTATTGATCCCAACAGTGTATCTATTTCCGATGCTGAGACTGAAGACGGTGCTGAACCTGAAGGTAATGATAATGAGAAAAACGATCCGCCTGAAGTCCGAGAAGAAGAAGCACCTGACAAACATAAGAGGTACACTAAGGAAGACTTCATCGCAAGAAAACATGGGAAGGAGAAAGAACCATGGGTACAGAAACCCATGCCCTTTCCAGGAAAGTCCATCAAATCTAAAGAAGAAGAGCATTACAATAAGTTTTGTGAATGGATTAAACCTCTTTTTCTTCAAATTCCTTTGACTGATGCTATTAAGTTACTTCCTTATTCAAAATATATGAAAGATATTGTCACTAACAAAAGAAAAATTCCTAATGATGCAATATCTACTATGCTTGCTAACTATTATTTCAGTGGAAAGATTCCTGAGAAGCTCGGTGATCCAGGTATACCCACCATTCCTTGCTCCATAAAGAATAATTATGTCAAAACTGCTTTATGTGATCTTGGAGCGGGAGTGAGTGTTATGCCTCTCTCTCTCTCTTTATGAGAGGCTCTGTTTAGAGAAACTAATTCCTACAGATATATCCCTTCAGATGGCTGACAAGTCAACCGCTGTTCCTATAGGTATTTGTGAGGATGTTCCAGTTGAAGTTGCTAATTGTTTAATTCTTACTGATTTTGTTGTGCTTGACATGCCCGAGGATGGGAGCATGTCCATTATTCTTGGTAGACCTTTTCTTAACACCGCAGGTGCTGTTATTGATTGCAACAAAGGGAAGGTTACCTTTCATGTGAATGATAAAGAACACACGGTATATTTTCCGAAGAAGACCGACAGGAGGCATGCCCTCAACTCTATAGAGAATATCGAGACCGTGAAAATTGGAGAATGGGACTGTCCACTACATGTGCCTCACAAATACAAAACTATCATGGTAGGGACAATGTCCATCAAGGTAAAAGTTCAGTGATTACTTCGTAGGAGGTGAGACTTTTTGTTCTATATACCGCTTGTTTGTTGGTAAGACTTGATCAACCTTACTAGTGAGCGTGTTTTATATGGATAAAAAGTTGAGCTTTCTATGTTTTTAATTGTTTTTAGTGTTGTCATACTTGTTGTACCAAGTATCTATGTTTTTGAAGCTTCACAATTCTACTAACTGCTTCAAGTTTTCAGAGAGTTTCGCAGCTTTTTGAACTTCGAAAAAAATTCAACAGTGAAGTTTTCAGAAAAATTCCAGAAAAATTATATTAAAAATTTCCACAACGGGAGAGACCCGAAAAGTCCTGGGGCCAGCCAGGGGGGGGCCACCAGTGGCCCAGGCGGCCAGCTGGCGCGGCCCAGCCCCTGGCCGCGCCCACAGGGCGCCTGGGGCCCACGGGACCCCCCTCCAGGTACTTCTTCTTCCCCTCTCTCTCTCTTTTTCCAGAAACCCGAGTTCTGGTCTTGTTCTTGCTGTTCTTGCTGTTCTTGGGGGCGATTCTTCGATCTCTCTCTACAGCCCATCATCTGAGCTGAAATTTTGAGCAAATACTTCCTGGTATGTGACTCCTCCACCCCTCCAATTAGATTTTTGATTGGTGGCCTCATTTGTGAGTATTTAGTAGTTCTTGGTGCTGTAGAGATGAGCTTGCATGCATGTGTAGAAAGTTGTTTTCCAAGTTTTGATGCAAGTTTATGCCTTGGGCAAGTGAGTTGAGTAGTTTGCCTTAGCTCACTTTGTTTTAATCCTCGTTTTTGTAAATTATAAAAAAATTCAGAAATGAGTTTGTTAGGAAGGGCAAAAGGATGGCTTGAGAAGAGGAGGCCCGCACACTCCGATCGAGTCACTAGAGCCGCAGCTTCACCATCGACTGTTAGGGTGAGCTATAATGAAGATCATGTGCCCCTGGACACTACAAGAAATATGTCAACTTGTGACCACCACTATTGGTCACTGAATGGTCACAAATTTCCATTTGTGACCTTTTTGTGACCAAAAACATAAGGTCAAAAGCTGGCCGTCATAAACTGACTATAGCGACCTTCTCTGTGAGAAGGTCAAAAACGTTTATGACCAAAATATTCCTACTGTCGTGTTTTGGTCACTAGCAACCTCTCCACGCCACGTAGGAATCCAACGTGGCAAGCTGATGTGGCACAAGAATCAGCCCGGTCCAATTCGGTGTTTATATGGGCCGAGCCCATTAATTCAGCCCATTTATATTTTTTTCTGTGAATTTTTTGTCAGCTTCATGGACCTAGCCCAACATTTTTATGTCCATTTCATTTATCCTTTTGTTCTGGCTTAGAAATGCACGATGTGATTTGTTTGGGCCATAGCCTTCTTAGAGCCCAAATATTGTTTGGTCCAGTAGAATATTTGGCCTTTCTAATTCATAGATTCCAATTTATAGACATTTAAAAATCAAACAATCAATAATTCTCTTATTAAATGATCAAATCCAGAACTCATATGATCAACATTCACAAAAACATACAAGATCGCACATCCACAGTAACACAACTTGAACAAGTCTAATTACAATTTATATTCAACAATTGTACGTGCAATCCAAAACATGGTGGCAAATATCAACCAAAACTATGGTTCACATCCTTGCTTGGCTCTTTGCTGTCAAAGTATATAGTCCTTGGACCTTGGGAGCTACCACCAACAACACGGTTGTCCTGGTTGTACTTCTGTGGTCAAAGTCCTCACCTGGAAGGATTATACAGCTCAGTTATATATTCACAACTCACAACTCATGACATGACATGACACTAAGAGAGAACATCATAGAGACTCAACCAGATTCTAATATAAAGGCTATTCAGACCATAGCTAATTTATTCCAGTATTTTTGGACATATGTGTTGCTCTTGTTTTCTGGAAACATGGAGTACAAGTATTTCTGGAAATATTCATGGATTTAAGGATATACACCATGGCTGCATAATATTGATAAGGATATACACCATGGCTGCATAATATTGACCGCGCACTATGAATCTAGTCAGAAAAAAGGCAAAGACTAAGTCACATGAAACACATGCTGCGTGCGTGCATGCGTGTGGAAACTTCAGTACAGCCCACAATGAACATCAACATCAGAATAGTTCAGAAGGTGGCAAGTGTTGGCCGTACCTGCGATGAGCATGAGTATTTTGACGTCCATGGTGTGCCGCCGGAGATTCTGTAAAATAGGAATAACCACAACTTTAAATCTCAATTGTAGTATATGCCATATACAGAAGCAATTCACAGTTGAAACAACATCAATTAAACACAACAGACACCAGCTACAAATCCCAGGCAATATCTACTAGCACAGTTAACCAGAACAATTACAAACAGAGTAGAAAATCCTGAATGTGTAAATGCATGAATGGTTCTTTAGATCAACTTTAAAGCTAGCAGCAAGCATGTTTAGACAAGTTAACAACAATAGTAATACTACTTCAGATTTGGACTAGTAGAAGGCCAGGCAGAATTCGTGAGAACTTCATTGAATTCATTCAATAGAGGATAGCACAAACAAAAACACACTATCAAAATGAGTCTTTGTTCTTAACAGTACAGAGCAATCAGGACTGGAATTGTAGATGTTCTGTTGGTTATACTATATATTAAACTGAGCCAATTATTGTATGTGAAAGTAATGCTCCTAGTATATCATCATCATTAACATCAAACAATTCTGAATGTAATCAGAGGAAGCACAACCCAATCATGTGCAATCAACTCATAATAGAAGGGTACAGATGATTATTAGTGTTACTATTAACTTGATGGTGGCATCTTATATACAAAAACATGTATTAAAAAAAAATCAATAGGGCCGCTGGAAGGGGAGCCCGGGTTCTAGCAAAAGGTCTTAATGCTTTAGAGAAATACATATGCAGACATATAGGATTTAGTCAATAGAACCGCAGAAATCCATTAAATCACTTCACATCCTGATTCAGTGTTTTGTGTTGAAATATTGGCCATCAGGTAATTTTGTGCAAGTCTCAAAACAAGGTAGTAATGATATAATTACTCAAGCCGCTGATATGGTTAGATTATTTGCAAGTGACTTCAAACGGAACATATGGCATGCCTTAGTCATGCCCTAAGGCTAAACAGAACATATTTAAGAACCTCCATGTATACAGCCAAGTCTCTTAACATGCTTCTACTACAGAAATCATGACAACAGCAGGGTCAAGTTGAGTTAGCTGCAGACCTAGTTGAGTTATCCCCTTCGCTTGGAAAGGACGATAATCTGGTCGTTGCCCACGTCCCCCGCTAGCGGCCGACTCTGCTTCTCCAAGGTCTGTAGGGTCAGGCAGAAATCATACTGCCATAGTGTGCCCCTGGTTAACCTGAATCAGCAGCTCGCCATCCTACTGCAACAGACTGAACCTCTGCTTGCTATCTCGCCTGATTGCCTACACGCGAGAAGGAAAAAAACATTTACTCAAAGCAACTTACAATTCACAACAAATTCGAGATTGACCCAATTAATTTTATAGCATATAGAGATTTCATAATCAAAGTTCATGGTGCTAGGCTGCTAGCTATCAAGATTTCATAATCAAGGTTCCAATGTCTCAATGTTCTCAATCTTTAAAGAAAGAAAGGGTGGGTTCTGAAGCTTTCTCTAACATAGTTAGCTTTTAAAGTTCTCCCAATTCAGTTTTTTTTGCGAGTAGTAAATTTCTTCATTTTTATTCTCAGTACAACACAGATCGCATCAAGCAGCACGGCGAGAGGGGGGTAGGGGAAGTACCGGCGGCCTGGGGCGGGCGGGGGCAGAGCTCGAGGTCGAGGAGTGTGGGCGGGCGGGGGCAGAGCTCGAGGTCGAGGAGCACGGCCGCCGTCATCTGCGCCAGCTTGCCCCTTCCTTGGTAGAGGTCGAGGAGCACGACCGCCGTCATTTGCGCCAGCTCGCCACGACCATGAAGCCCGCCGGCGGATTTGGTGGATGCGCCCGCCACCGCACCAAGAACTGGTGGAAGCGACCAAGCCGCGTCCGCCGTGCATGTGGACGTCCGCGTGGGGGCACCACCGTCGGTGATCTGGGGAAGGGGTCGTCGCAGCCAGGGAGGAGTTCGGGGTGGGCTGGGGATCTGGAGCTCGAGAGGAGCATGGGGAAGGGGGTGGGAAGTGGAATCGAGGTCGGAGACGCCGGATCCGTGCATATGGGGTACCTGCAGAGTGGCTGGCGAGGAGGGCGCAGCGTCGCGAGAGAGAAGACGGCGGGGAGGAAGGGGACGGGATCGAGACGGCGGGGAGGAATGGGATGGGATCGAGAGGAAGGGAGGGGGTTGGGGTGGCGATGCGGTGAGGAAAGGAGGGAAAGAAAGGAGGCGGGCGAGGGGGTGGATGGAAAATCACCACGAGGACGAGCTAGGGTTTCGGGGTTGGAGCAGAAGGGTCGAGGACTGCCGTTGGATCCCGAGGATCCGACGGTGTTTGATACACGATCCGCGTGAGATGTCTACAGACCAATCAGAATGCAGTATGATGTTATGACCATCTAAATTGGTCGTAGTTGACTAAAAATAATATGTTAAAATCATGTCAGCTATTTTATGACCTGAAATTTTCAAAAAGGAAATGAAAAAACTTGTCATTGTGTCACCAAAATGTGAACAAGTTTTCAGAAAAAATAACAAACATGAAATAAAATTAATATCTTTAAAAATGTGTCATGAGAAATGATTTTTTAGACAGAAAAATCATTTTCCACTTTTCTAGTGCCCAAAATGAGTTTTTTTTGTGAAGGATCTACCATATATTTGTTATAAAATAGGACAAAATCATTTTTATAAAATACTAGGCCGTCTTTAATGCACAATTGATCAAATGGTTGGGTGTCAAAACCTTTGATCCACCTCTGGTGAAAAAGACAAATTTTCGCCGATCCAGCTGGAAACGGGTCAAATTTGAACTGCAGGTGCCTCGTAGTTTGCTTTTTATTTTTTCCAAAAATCATTTGTAGGTACATAAGTATCTATTTAATCAGAGAAACACCAAAAAATTTCCAAGATTCAACCACTAGCTAGGAACGGTCATTCCCGCCGTTTTGACCGCATTTTGAAACGGGCATAAAAAATTCAAAAAAATCAAAAAATTGGAACACCTTCGCATTGTGTCATTATATATGACCAAGTTACCAGGAAAAATAATAAACTTGTAATACAGCAATTCTATTAAAAAAATGTTCTCAGAAATGAGCTATCATGCGTGAAGATTCATGGCTTTCAAGCCAAATGATCAATCCTATGGCCACATTCATGGCATAGTTTGTTCAAATGATCTCATATTGTGCACAAGGGTGCATCTTGGAATGGCAAAAAATGTTGCCTAAGGAAGTTTTCATTTTCTTTGGACGAAAAATTCATTTTCCATTTTTCGAGTGCCCAAAAGGAGGGTTTTTTGTGAAGGACCTCCCAAATAATTGTTTCAAAATTGGACCAAATCATTTTTATAAAATACTAGGACATATTTAATGCACAATTGACCAAATGGTTGGGTGTAAAAACCTTTGATCCACCTCTCGTGAAAAAGACAAATTTCCGCCGATTCAGCTGGAAACGGGTCAAATTTGAACTGTAGCTACCTCGTAGTTTGCTTTTTATTTTTTCCAAAAATCATTTGTAGGTACATAAGTATCTATTTAATCAGAGAAACACCAAAAAAATTCCAAGATTCAACCACTAGCTAGGAACGGTCATTCCCGCCGTTTTGACCGCATTTTGAAACGGGCATAAAAAATTCAAAAAAAAATCAAAAAATTGGAACACCTTTGCATTGTGTCATTATATATGACCAAGTTACCAGGAAAAATAATAAACTTGTAATACGGCAATTCTATTAAAAAAGTGTTCTCATAAATGAGCTATCATGCGTGAAGATTCATGGCTTTCAAGCCAAATGATCAATCCTATGGCCACATTCATGGCATAGTTTGTTCAAATGATCTCATATTGTGCACAAGGGTGCATCTTGGAATGGAAAACAATGTTGCCTAAGGAAGTTTTCATTTTCTTTGGACGAAAAATTCATTTTCCATTTTTCGAGTGCCCAAAAGGAGGGTTTTTTGTGAAGGACCTCCCAAATAATTGTTTCAAAATTGGACCAAATCATTTTTATAAAATACTAGGCCATATTTAATGCACAATTGACCAAATGGTTGGGTGTAAAAAGTTTTGATCCACCTCTCGTGAAAAAGACAAATTTCCGCCGATTCAGTTGGAAGCGGGTCAAATTTGAACTGTAGCTACCTCGTAGTTTGCTTTTTATTTTTTCCAAAAATCATTTGTAGGTACATAAGTATCTATTTAATCAGAGAAACACCAAAAAATTTCCAAGATTCAACCACTAGCTAGGAACGGTCATTCCCGCCGTTTTGACCGCATTTTGAAACGGGCATAAAAAATTCAAAAAAAAATCAAAAAATTGGAACACCTTCGCATTGTGTCATTATATATGACCAAGTTACCAGGAAAAATAATAAACTTGTAATACGGCAATTCTATTAAAAAAGTGTTCTCATAAATGAGCTATCATGCGTGAAGATTCATGGCTTTCAAGCCAAATGATCAATCCTATGGCCACATTCATGGCATAGTTTGTTCAAATGATCTCATATTGTGCACAAGGGTGCATCTTGGAATGGCAAACAATGTTGCCTAAGGAAGTTTTCATTTTATTTGGACGAAAAATTCATTTTCCATTTTTCGAGTGCCCAAAAGGAGGGTTTTTTGTGAAGGACCTCCCAAATAATTGTTTCAAAATTGGACCAAATCATTTTTATAAAATACTAGGACATATTTAATGCACAATTGACCAAATGGTTGGGTGTAAAAAGTTTTGATCCACCTCTCGTGAAAAAGACAAATTTCCGCCGATTCAGGTGGAAGCGGGTCAAATTTGAACGGCGGCTGCCTCATAGTTTGCTATTTATTTTTTCCAAAAATAATTTCTAGGTACATAAGTACCTATTTAATCATAAATACATGGTTTGGTGGCGATACGTCGAGGTTTGGGCGGTGGTCGAGGGCCCCAACTCTAGAGCGCGTAAACTCGCATGCCCGTTGCGTGGTCACCGCGTGACTGTGGCGTTGCCATGTGTTCTGGGCGGCCTAGGCATGTCTAGTGGGTTGGGCACTCCCCAGGTAGGTGCTAGGAAGAAAATTACAACATAAGATTCTCACGAGGAGACCGATCGATGCTCAAACATGAATTAGCAGCCAAGTGTTTGATTAGCGGTACGGAAAATGCACATGGCTAATGGGTGTGAGTTTTGGTTGAGGATGATCAGTTACTAAGAAGACCGTCTTCACAAATTTTCAGCTCAAAAGGAGGAGTCTAGGTGGTACTTGCTTTGCAAAGTACCACACTGGACATAAATACGAATGTTGAAGATGGGCTCAAAATAATGAATGGATTGAGCTGGCATTTGGTGGAGGGTAGTTATTTGGGCATAGGAAAGCATTGTAGAAAATGGATACCATTTGGACATGCCAAAGTGGTACTTCCTTCACAAAGTGTTTTTTGAACAGAATAGGAAAATGAATATTTTTGAATTATTTTTGAACTAGTCAAGGAAGGTTTTTTACATATTTGACGAAGATATGACCCAAAGAATTTATGAGATTTTTTGGGGAATTTTGGGAATGACAGAAATATAGGTTGCTTCACAACCTAGGGCAAAAACTGCCACATGGACATGACACATAGGCAAAACTGATGAGGTGGCGCCTAGTCGTAGCAACCCACCACAATTTTCAAGGTTATGACCATCTATATTGGTCATGAACAGCTAGAAATAAGGCAGCGAACCAGTGCTATCTGCTTTGTGACCATTTCGTGTAAGGAAATTATGACCTTTCTGACCAAAATGGTCGTTATAGTTTAGGGTTTGGAGCCCCCCGAACAGCTTTTGACCAATTGGTCTGAAATGGTCATAGATCTATGACCAATTCTTCCAGGGTCACTAACAAAAGGTCATAAGTTGACATATTTCTTGTAGTGGGAGTTGTTGGAAGACACAAGTCCAGCACGTGCGATGACATTTCCATGTGATGAATTCATGGAAGCTGCGGGAATCAAGGATGAGTTTTATAATCTATGTGCTAATGCAGGTTTGACACGACTCGTCACGAGCCGTGTTACTCAGTATCAGAAACTCACCTCTGGTTTCATTAACAGTTTTAGATATAATCCTGATTCAGGTGCTATTGAGTTTAAAATTTATAATGATCTTATCACCATGACTCTGGGAAATTTTTGTGAAGTAATAGGTGTGCCGAACGTTGGGAGGACGGCAAGGATGGCCACGCAGCCCTCCGAGCTGAAAACCGTCATCAACTCTCTCTGCAGCATGGGTACGAGGGATATTCATCGGTCGAAGATCTCCAGCATCTTGTTTCCTCACCTCGGGTATTTTGCATATTATATTGCTAGAGGGGTGTTAGCTCGCGACAACACGAGCAACATTTCTGCTCCGGATATTGCTATCCTGGCAGCAGCCCTCTCAGGGAGGTCTGATTATAATCTGGGTACCTTAATTGCTCGACGCCTTGCTATGAACGGTAACAAGGGGGACTTATATGGTGGCATTTATGCCACGCTTATCTTAGAGCATCTTGGAGGCACCCACACCCTGATGATACTCCTTTTACTTATTTAAGCTTTGATCTTGCTGCTATGAAGAGGCATAAGTTTGTTACCATGGGTTCTGAACTTGATAACCTTGTTTATATCTTGCGTTTCGGAACTACCGCGGAACGCGAGATCCGTCTACCTGCACCTCTTTTGTTTGATTTTTCTCGCAGGAACGGATGGTCCTTTGATGTTGTCCAGTTCGATGAGTTCATGGTCCAGCATCAGTTCCATAACCCCATGGAGGGGGTTGTGCCCGACGAGGAGAGGCACGGTGAGATACCACATTTTCAGGATGTGACCGCCACCGAGTTTGTTGAAGGGTCTTCCTCTGTTTGGCGCTCAGAACCTTCCTCGTGGGAGACTCCGAGGAGTTCAGTGTACGCGCCATCATCCTTCTACGACCCCTGGTCTCACCACCATACCCCTGGAGCAGGAGGCTCCTGGGGGCAGTAGCTGCTACCAACTTAGGCCAAAAGCCTAAGCTTGGGGGAGTACGTGCCCTTCTCACTTTTTCATTGTATTATCTGTTTGATTCACTTTGATCTTTTTGAAGTTTTTGCCCGTTCTTCTTTATTTCTCTCTTTGCAAAAACAACAAAAAGATTTTCTCTTTCTTTTGCTTTTTATTCAACTTTTGAAAAACCCAAAAAGATTTCCTTTCTCTCTTTAGTTTGCTTTGTTTTCGGAGAATAGCTCGCGTCCGTGGTGGCATTTGATTATATTTCCTACGTTTGATCATGCAAGTGACAAGCAGTAATGACGAAGATCGACTGAAAGAAAGCAACAAGGAAGACCGGTATGAACTCTTATTGTTTCTACTTTTGTACATATGCCTGTACTTATGATCTAGAGACCAGCTTGTAGCGACATAGTGCTATGTTTACAATGCTCTTCCAGTGGTTCATGCTTTCCTTGTGGCTAGTCTCCAATAACTAGAGTATATAATGTGTTATTGAAATGATCTACATGCATCGCACTGTTCATAGTCTGGCATACTAAGGTGGCATTTCCCTTTAGAGAATTTTTGGATTGACTTGGCACATGCTTACACATGTTTAAGACTAAAAGTCTACTTTGCCTTGATGATCTTTGAGTTTTAGAATAGTTATATCACTTTCATGCCCGATTCAATGTTGCTTTGTCGCTCTGCATGATTATGACCGTTATTGCTCTCTAGTTGGTCGCTTCCCAGTCTTTTGCTAAACCTCCACCTGTACTAAGCGGACTGACTGCTTGTGCATCCAAAATCCTTAAAACCAGTTATGCCATATGAGTCCATTATACCTTCCTATACATGGTATTTACCTGCCATTCCTAACGAAGACTTTCATGTACCATCTCGAAATTAATCAAAAGCATTTCCCTTTTTGTGCCTATGTTTTAGCTCATGAGGAAGTAGTAGTTAATTCATGATCTCTTTAAGTTGGACAAGTTTCACCCCTGGATTGCATGTATAATGTGCAAACCCCTAATATGAAAAGGAACTGGCATTGAGTGCGCCCGGCTCAAAAAGATAATATAACAAGCAAACCCTCCTTCACGCTTTGTTCATGAGAAATCAGAAAACTTTGGCAGTGATAAACAAAGGAGATTAAGAGGATGTGATCGTCCTCATGCGGGAGCCGTTCCTCGAGACTTGTCTAGCTTAAAAAGTGATTGAGTTATCTGCTAGCATTCGTTGACGAAGTATGCACCTCTTAAAAACATATTTACTTCTGTTTTTAAAACCAAGAGCTCTGGTACATGTTTAGTTTTTGTTTCCGATCACGGGTTTTCAACCTTGCCAATAAAAGCCACGGTTCGAGAGTCTCATCTTCTTTCTTCAAAGCACTGACTAGGAGAGCATAATTGTCATTCTGAGTGTAATGTGCATTGTCCCAAAGTATTACATTGTCTTCTGCATACTTGTGATATGATTTATTCTGAAATTCTTAGTTCTAGTCTCCTTTAAAACTCTGGAGGAGTCTCTGCATTTATGTTTTGCTTCACTCATGGAGGCTAGCGAGATACCACCTTAATATGCTCAAGCTATGTGCAATGTGATCTTGTCTTGATTTTCGGTAATATATTGTTTACTCTTAATTATTTGTGACTGGTCACTTGAAAGAAGGATTGCTCCTTGCATTGTTCTCATAAGTACTGTTTTAATACTTGCTGAACTCTTTTCGTAGTACATGCTTATATACATCTAATGAAGCAAAAGAGTTTGTCAAAGTTTTCTTTGTCGCGTCCAGTTCGTTGAACTGAATTGCTTGAGGACAAGCAATATGCTAAGCTTGGGGGAGTTGATACGTCTCAAACATATCTACTTTTCCAAACACTTTTGATATTGTTTTAACCTCATTCTTGCATGATTTGGACTAAACTAACCCGGACTGACGCTGTTTTCAGCAGAGCTGCCTGTATGGTTTATTTGTGTGCAGGAAAACGGATTTTTAAGCATCTCAGAAAAATCCACGAAAAATCCACGCACCCGAAGAAACAAAATGCCAGAAGTGGGGCCAGAGGGGGGCCAGGGGGTGCCCAGGCGCCCTGTGTGCGCCCCCCCTGGGCCGCGCCGGGGGGGCGCCTGGGTGGGCCCCACACCCCTGGTGCCCTACTTTAGCCCGTATTTTTCCTCCCGACGCAAAAACCCCAGATCGGAAGTCCTTTCGCTGTTTTTCGTCGCGGAGCCGCCGCCACCCTCTGTTCTTCTTCGGGAGGGCTAATCTGGAGGCTGATTTGGCCTCCGGAGAGGGGAGATCGTCGCCATCGTCATCATCATCACCACTCCATCATCCCTCCATGACTTCCCCCTTCATGTGTGAGTAATTCCCTTGCTGTAGGCGAAGGGGATGGTAGGGATTGGATGAGTTAGATCATGTAATAGTTCGTCAGATTGTTGGGGGCATGTTGCCTATCATCTAGTATGGTGTTTATCATCTTTGCTACAACTTGTTATTCTTAATGCTTGACACTTAGGGCCCGAGTGCCATGATTTCAGATCTGAACCATATGTGTTTGCATGAATATATTTGAGTTCTTGATCCTATCTATGAGTTGTATGCACCTGTTACGGTTCGGAACCGGCGATCCCAAAAGTGACAGCTTGGGACACCAAAGGGGATGGTCCGTAGTTTGAGGATTACATGTATCCATTGAGTTCATTGCTTTGTTTCGGTGCTCTTTGACAGGAGCACCTTAATATCCATTAGTTCCTTTTGGCCCCGTTCGTAGCGGGATGGTAGGACAAAAGATGTTGTGCAAGTTCTTATTGCAAGCACGTACAACTACATACGGGATACATGCCTAATGTTTGATATTTGCCTAGATGATCATTACTTTTCCGTGTGCCGTGCCCCAAGTTAGAATCTATCTCATCCATGCAACACCCAACCATCCATCTCCCTAGCCTACAGTATTTTAAACCTTGTTTGTCACTAGTTGCTACTTTTGCCATTTACTACTGCTATTTACTTTTGCTGTTTACTTTTACTATTACTATCATCACTATCATATCACTGTTACCACTTATCTTTTGTTGCAAGTTAGTATATTTCAGGTGCGGTTGAATTGACAACTCAACTGTTAAAGCTTATAAATACTCTTTGGCTCCCCGTGTGTCGAATCAATAAATTGGGTTATTCTTACCCGCAAAGACTATCTCGATCCCTTACGGTTGAGGGTTATCACCAAGGATTTGGATGCACCGGCGAAGTATGCGCCAACTCTCGAGGTGAGAAAGGGCAATGCACGGTACCGAAGAGGCTAGAAAAATATGGCTAGGTGGAAGTGTCAACTTTCGAATACTCACATTAGTCCGAAGAACTCATGCACTTATTATCGGTAACTCTCAATCTAATTAGGAGGTACACAAAGAGACAAGTACCCCGAGGAGGAGTGTATGGGGGTTTGGTTATCCTTGCGCATCCTCGACTCATGGTACGTGAGTGTACTCTAATATTCGATTCCTCCAAAGATTAGTGATCCATCTAGTAGCTAAAGTTCTCAACTATTTTGTAGGTTTTCGAAAATAAACACGGATTGCCCAAAATACGACATCTATCACTAATAGGCTAAAGCTCTTGACACCAAAAGTTCAGACATTACTCATGGCAATACCTCAAAACTATTGCAAGTTACTACTAAAATTAAATAGCAACCTCAATTACCTACTTTAAGTTAAGACACACAACTCAGTGCAACAGGCAAACTCTCTTAACAAGATAAACATGAAAACTCAAGAGAGTTCAGCAACTAACTAAACAAAAGCTCTTTAAAAAGAAAAGCATGGAAACTAAGAGCTAAACATGACAGCAGCTATGGAAAGACAAAGAACACACACAGCAAAGATAAGCATGAAAATCCTATGTTGTGTTCTAGGTTGAAGTGGAGCGTGTTTCTCTCCCACACAAAGAAAGCTGGATTCTAACTTGTTATGAACAACAAGCAAAGCTAAAGAAAACTAAAAAAAAGAAACTAAGAGCAAGACGCTCCAAGCATAGCACATAAGGCATGAAGTGATAATTATAGTGGAACGAAAGACGAACTGATAATTGTTGATGGAGAAGGGGATGCATGGGGGCATCCCCAAGCTTAGACGCTTGAGTCTTCTTGAATATTTCTTGGGGGTGCACGGGGGCATCCCCAAGCTTGAGCGTTTGACCCTCCTGAATCTTCTTTTATCATCTTCCCTCGCACACTTGAAAACTCCCTTCATACATAATTCATCATAATCTGATTAGCGAGGTTAGTACCCACAATAAAATAATTTTTCCCTACTGGAAATAAAGATAATCTTGAAGAGCTACTGTTTCTCAAGATTGCCAAAAGGATTTTGCAAAGAAAAAGCAAGCTCAAGGTTTGCAAAACGAAGAAAAGGCAAAAGAGGACAGAATCAGTGAAAAACAGACCAGCAGGTAGTAAATAATTTTTTCGGGGCACTTCTGCAACTCAAATCAAAAACTCAGAACAGACGCTCGAAAGCCAATTGTATAGAGCACGCTGTCAAAAAAATTCAGATCAAAAAGATGATCTGGTGATTTTATTCAAATTTTTCTGTCCAAGGACAGAATCTGTTTTCTGGACAGCACGTCACAACTTTTGAACTTTCATGCAATCGGAGGCTAAACTTGGCACAAAGCTGAAAAGAAATGATACAATGATGATGCTACTGTAGTAACAAACATCAAGACACAACAAAAGCAAAATATAACCTAATTCGTTGTGGGCTGCCTCCCAAAAGCGCTTTCTTTTATGCCTTTAAGCTAGGCATGATGCAAAAAGAGAAGATCAAGTTTTATCAAGAGTAAGAGAATAGCTAGCCCGTGTAACGGACTCAAAAGGCAACTTAATCTTCTTTCTAGGGAAGTGTTCCATCCCTTTCTTGAGAGGGAATTGGAATTTCATATTCCCCTCTTTCATGTCAATGATAGCACCAACAGTGCGAAGAAAAGGACGTCCCAAAATAATTGGACATGAAGGTTCACATTCAATATCCATAATAGTAAAATCAACGGGAACATAATTGTGATTGACAATGATAAGAACATCGTCGATCTTCCCCAAAGGTTTCTTTACGGAAGAATCAACAAGACGAACACCAAAAGAACAAGGATCCAAAGGTTTCAATTCAAACATATCATACATTCTTTTGGGCATAACGGAGGTACTAGCTCCAACATCACATAAAGCATAGCAAGAGAAGTTATTCAACTTAATTTTAATCATAGGATCCCAACTATCTTCTAGCTTTCTAGGTATGGAGGCTTCTACCCTAAGCTTCTCCTCCCTAGCTTTGATAAGAGCATTAGTGATATGCTCCGTGAAGGCAAGATTAAGTGTGCTAGTGTGGGGATCTCTAGCCATTCTTTGTAAAAAGGTGACAACTTCTGAGAGACTACAATTATCAAAATCAATTTTATCATTATTGAGCAGAATTGTAGTGTCATCTTCTTTGTTTGAATTGCTCTCTATTATAAGAGTTTGGACGTCTTCCCAAGTTTGGGGAAGTGCGGGAGCAACTTTAAACAGAGGCTCATACTTTTTTCCTGGAAGACCATGCCATGGGCATAACTCTCCATTAAAACTAACATAATCACAAGGTTTATTACTTTTGTAGATCCCGACAGTGGTGATTGGCGTGATGGAAGAAGGGGTGTACTCCTCCCATTTAGTGTTTTTGGTGGAACCCATAGCAGCAGCAAGCAAGATAACTATTTTTGTGATTTTTGATAAGGGACACTAAAGCAAAAACTGAAAGGTAAACTAACAAGACTAAAAAGCAAAGATAAAAGATAGCGTGCAACTCCCCTATCTTGAAGAGTGGAGTCCCCGGCGATGGCGCCAGAAACTTGCTTGATGGCTTCTCGCCCCTCGTTGGTTACCCCAAGTAGAAGGTTGAGATGTAGCGTAGCGGCAAATTTCCCTTGGCAAAGATACCAAGGATCGAATCCCGTGAGACTCCGAGGGTCGACAAGTAGGTGTCAACGACGCCAGATACTTAGCGGTTGACGGGACCTGCACACAGATACATATAACTTTGCTCCCAACGAGTACAGAGAGGTTGTCAATCCCTCTGGCCTTGTTGTTTACAAAGGATCAAACACAAGAGATAATAATGATAGCTATGACTGCAACTAGGAAATAAGAACAAGAAGTAAATAGAAGGTGTGATCAGCGGTGGTAATATGGACCGGGGTCCCATGATGTTCACTAGTGATGTCTCTCTCCCAAAAGACGATAAAACAGCAAAGCGAGGTAAACAAATTACAGCTGGGCAATTGACAGGATTATGTGCGCAAACCAATGCTAACTATGCTGCAAAGAAAGGTAGAGGCTCAAAAGCATGGGCGGTACGCCAAGGCAAGTAGACCGAAATCCATCTGCATCTACTACTAATCATCCACCTTGAGATATCTATCCAGAACATCTCGCTGTTATTAAGTTGCGAATCCCACCCAAAGTGTAAACTCAAAGCAACAAACAACTACATTAAAAGAACTTTGCGTAAAGTAAATAATCCTTGCACCCGCAAGTACAAGCACCGTTGTTTTCTCCCTTGTGGCAACAGTACATCCCCTAGACTCATGTTTCTGTCACTCAAGCTAGTCATCAGGGGGCATGAACCCACAATCAAGCATAACGCTCCCTCTTGGAGTTACTACCTACTACTTGGCCAAAGCAATAAACAGCAACGGAGAACATGCAAGAATTACTCAAGAACAAAGATATAAAAGAGGTGAATCAAATATATTACTCACACACAATCTGAACATAATCTCATAATCCATCGGATCCCAGCAAACTCAGCAGAGCAACAGCATAAAGATTACATATGTGCCTCGATCATGTAGGGCAGCTCACGAGGTCTAAACCATGAAGAACAAAGAGGGGAGGAGAACATCACATAGCTACTGATCATGGACCCATGGTCCAAGGTGGACTACTCATGACTCATCCGGGAAGCGTCCATGGTGGTGGAGAAGCTCCCGGTGGTGGTTCTCCCCTCCGGCAGGGTGCCGGGAAGAGTTCTCCTGATGCTCCCGATCTTGGAAGCGCGGCGGCGGCGGAACAGAGGCGAGATCGCGAAAAAGGGTTCCGTCCTCGAGGGTTTCGGGACGCGAGGAATATATATGCGAAGGGGGGTCACCAGAGGCGGAGAGGGGGCCCCAGGCGCCCGCCTGGCACGGCCAGCGGTGGGGCCGCGTCGGGTGGCCACCTGGGCCACCCCTGGCTCCCCTCTGGCCCCGCTTTGGTGATTCTCGAAGCTTCCTGTACGCTGATTTTTCCTGTATTTTTCCCAGAATTTTTAGAGCACTTTTAATATGGGGGAAACCTGAAATAGAAAAACAGTAGAAAACAGGAACTGGCACTGTGGTGCACTGAGTTAATAGGCTAGTCCAAATATGATCAAAAGTGTATGAAAGTGCATCAATATCATAGCAATATCACACAAAAGAAGCATGGAGCAAGCAGAAATTATAGATACGTTTTGGACGTATCAACGGCCGACATCAAAAACTCTCCTATGCGGTTAGTGGCAAGATAACCCCGACATCACCCAGTACTGGGGAGGTAGTTCGGGAGTATTGCCATAGCTTGTATAGCAGATGCGTTTCGAAGGTCCGAGGTAGACGGTTTCCGGAAATAACTGGTTACGTGTTGAAGGATGGATACAGCTGGATGTAGGATTAGAGTTGAGTGCGAGGTGCTTCCCCTGTATCCCCAACACCTGATTGCATAACTGGAAACTTTCGGAAATTAATAGGTGGGTTCATCCAGTAGTTCGTAGGCATTCTTCCAACGAATGCATGATATGGAGTTCGGGGTTCTACATTGAGTGAAGTAGTTTTATGGACGTTTGTTCCGATCGGGAGTTGCATCTTAAAGGGTCCTTGGCTATGCTGATCCGGGGATTGCAAAACCCTTTTGTAACACGTTCCATGAGCTTTTAGCACGAATATGTCGAACGAAACTTCTATCTTGTATTTGTTCTATCTGCTCCTTATGGTTTTTATTTACCTTTTGTTCTCCCAAGTGGCTTCTTGACAAGTTGATGTACCTACGGAATTCATTCGTTCGAATAATATTGTGAAGATTATGTTGCAACATATCTATCCGTTATTTTCGTTTTGATTCTGGTATTCGAGTTGCTTCGATGTCAAATGTTGATTCCATACCTTTCCTAAGCGGTGTTCTCATATTTCTATGGGAGTGCTAGTCCTTCTTGATCATCAAGATTGTCATGTTAAATTCTTTCAACCGGCGTGCTTCGCATCAAGTTAATTCAATCTCTTCATCAATTGCAAGATCAACTCTCAATCTTTTTTCAACGGTGTCTGTTTCATTCATCCCAAGTTGTCTTGTTTTCCCCACCCTCCCACCCTTTTCTTATGGAGCCATAATTCTTAATCAAGTATCCATTTTATTCATGTGATGTTTCTTCATTCATTTCCTTCAATGTTCTTATCCGTTGATTTATCGTGAAGATGCTAAGGAAGCTTCAAGTTTTTCATTCTCCATTCTCGTTTCTTCTCCGGTGGAATAAATTCAAGCTTCGGTCATGATCATATCTCTTCCTTTTTGTTTAACATGTTTTCCCATGTTGAAAATTATTATCCGAAGGCTCTTTTTTTATTCAACTCTCTTATTAATATCCGGAGTGTTCAAGATGTCTCAAAAGATTCGCGTTTCCATTCTTAATCCGTTCAAGCTATTTTGAGGATTGCTATCATATTCAAGCCATTTAATTCAACCGGTGCAATATCTCTTAAGCAATCTTTCTCAGCGGTGATTTCTTTTGAGTGGGCCCTAACCCACAGGTCTTTTCCCAGGATCTTACCCGACCCTTCTTTTTCTGAAGAATTCTTTTGAAGCGTGACATAAGAATGATTCCCATCAGTCACATGCCTTCTCCAAGATCGCTTTCAAATTCTTTTCATCGTTGGTTCAACCTTTTTCATTCTTCATTACGGAGTGCCTATACAATTCATGGTGGTGTATCTCATCGTCTTCTCAGATTTTGAAGACCCGAAGATGAGTTCCTCTTGAATCCTTATCTGTTCTTCCAAGATTCATGGTTCTAGCTTCATGCCATCCTCATTATTGTTTCGATTGTGAGGAATTATTTTCATACCCATCCGAAGCATTTCATGAATTTTTTCTTTGTGTTCCTCCGAAGGCCATCATTTCAGAATATTTCTTTGTTCTCAGTTTTCAACTTTGTCCTCCAAACATCCTTCATTGATGCTTTTCGTTCGTCTCCATATTCTACCGGTGCTTTGTTCAAGTACTCTTAATCGGTTCGCAATCTCTTCGTTCTCTTGTATCTAAATTTCCTCAAGTGCTTATTCTTCCCGGTGATTATTCTCTTTCATCACCCGCTTTCAATTCTTACGGTGGTTCATTCAAGATTTCTCTTCCTTGTTATCGTATTAATTCATTTGTTCTTTTCATAATCCTACCGGTGAGTCATTCAAGATTATTCTCAAGTTTGGCTATATCTCTCTCCAATCCTTTTCAAGAAGAATAAGTAGTGTGCCAAATCCTTTGGTTGTCATCAATTTAAATTGGTGAAGGATATGCATGACATAATTCTTATTCTTATTCCTTCAAGGTGATTTAATCCCTTCCTTCGGAGCTTGTTCATCATATCATATTCTCGGTTCTAAGTTGTTTATCTTGTTTTCCGGAGTTCCAAGTTATTTCAATTATATCATTTCAAAGCTCCATCTAATTCATCACATGCCTTGAATCTTATTCTTTTCATCTTTCACTTCTCATGCTTTCATTACCAGAGTTCTTCATGGTGGCCCATCATGATTTAATTCATCCTCGAAGTCTTCATCAAGATTCTTGTTGGAGGAGCTCAAATATTCTTCTTCTTGCATTTCGAAGTGCAATTCTTTTTCCCTTATCTTTTGAGATGGTGTTATGCCATTCTTGACAATTTCCCTTCAGGTCTCATGTTTCACAAGTTGACAGGAATGAGATATTAATCCAGTCAGTTTCTTCGTTGGAGTTATCTTGGGTTGTATTTCACCTAAAGCTTTCCCTAAGGATTGTTGCTATTGTGGTGCTTATAAATGACCCAAGTTCTTCATTAGCCTCTCGGTGAAATAACTCTTTCGTCTCCTTGCTTACCTCAATCCAATAAATTGTTTTCGTCAGTGGCTGGTTGTCACCTCTTAATTTTGAGATGTTTTCCATAAGCCCACATCAAGCTTATTCGTTTTCGTTGTTGATTTTTCCATCAACCCCATTCAACCCTTCTTCGTAAGGATGCTTTCAAAATCATTTATAGTCGAAGATGTTCTTCTTCTTCTTCGATCTCTTCACTCCATTATTCGTTCCGGAGGCTTTGTGATATTGCTCTCTTCGAACCATCATCTTGTCATATCAAGATCATGTTCTTTTCTTTTCTAGTCCATTTAACAGGAGTGTCGTGACCTCCATTCAAGTTCTCTCATCCTATCTAGTTTTCCTCTATTTTCAACCGGAGTGCTGTCTGAATCTTTCTTACCCCTTGTGCCATTCTTTTAATTGTTTCAGAGGCAGTGTGTTGTTGATTTCATCTGGTATCATTCCATCTTCTCAAGTTCATGTTCAATTCCTTCCATTTACAGGCGGAATGCTGTCCAAATTATTTCGTTCTTATTCCTTCTCCGTCTTGTTTTAACCGGAGTGGTTTTGAAATTCTTTCGTCATCATTGAGCTCTTCGTTCATCTCTGTTGTATTATTCTTTCAATTTTTTCAACCTCTCAAGGTTCGTGGTTTCACTCGTTGTCGAAGAAGCAACTTTGTTTTACCTATTCCTCTTCTGTTTTATCCGGTGCCATCTCCAGGATCTCGCGTCGAGATCCTCTGTTAGTGTGGGAGAGTTGTGACGCCCCAAGACCGTCGCTCCAGAATATTCCAGATGTTCCGGGTTTTCTCGTGTGTTTCATTTGTGCTTGCTTCATTTATTTTTTTGCATTGCATCATGTCATCATGCCATCAAGTCTTTTAATTTTATAACTCAACTAAATAAACCGTATGGATCCTCGATCCATTTAAATTGAGGGATACTCACTATGGTGACTTCTCTTTATAACATATAAAAGCCTCCCAATATTATTAGGGAGCTATATTAAATTATTCCATTTGTTTGGAATTCACCATAACACACTTGCATATTTTTCCCCATGCCTTCTCTTTCGCAATTCCTTGCCTCAAACCTTGCCAACTTTTCCTTTCCCTTTTATCGAGCCTCCTCCTAAAGTCTCAACATTTTGGACACTTTCTAGCCCTGCCCTAATTCAAACCATTTGAATTAAATTCAAATGAGTTCGAATGTAACTCTTGCATTCGTGCCTCTCCTATTTTTCGTGGACCGTGGACATTTTTGCGAGCCCGAGAAAAATAACCTCATGCCCCAATTCTATTCCTAACACCTCTTTTCTTTCTTTTCTTCTTGTTGTTTTCTGTTTTTTTTGGAAACCAGCAGTAGGGAGGCAGAAGAGGCCAGCCGCCGGCCTCCCTAAGGCCCATCAGCAGCTGGCCCAACCTCCTCCCCCCTCGGCCCATCTGGCAAAGCCTCAAGGCCCAGCCTCCCTCTCCCCTCGTAACCCTAGGCCTGAGCCTTCGTCCCTCGCGTCCTCCCAGCGCGCCGCACCTTCCTCCTAGCGCCGCACGCTACCTCTTCCCCGATCCCCAGCTCCACTCCCTCGATCCCATCTTCCTCGCTCCCTCCTCCTCCCTCCCGCATCGCCCGATCCCGCCAATCGCCGGCGACTGAGGCCAGTAGGGCGCCGCCCCGCCACATCTCCATCGCCCTCGCCATGCCTCAACGTCGCCACGGCCGCGCCTCGCCTCCTTTTGCCTCGTCAGAGCAGAAGCCCGGCGCCCGCGTCCGACCTCCACCCCGACGGCGAGTCCAGGACGTCGCCGCCCGCACCTTGCCGAGCCCCTGCCTCCTCCTTGATGCAGGCCCTGCCACAGAGCGCCGTGCCTCACCTCAGCCTCGCCCGGCCCGAGCGCCGCACCGCCATGACGCCCGCGCCGGCCGGGGATGTGTTGCCGGCAGACGTGCTGCCCCGACCCTGCGGTCTTCGCCGCCGCGCCAGGCCGCCGCGTAGGCCCCTTCCTCCTATCGCCGCGCGACTGCCTCCTTCAACGCGTCGCCGTCGCGCCCTGAGGACAGCCCCGGGCCTCACAGCGTCGGACCGCGCGTGCATCTCTGCCGTGCTGCTGCTGGTGCTCGGGACGGCTACACTGTCCAGTAGGTTCACGTCTATGTCTCTGAATGGCTACACTGTCAAGTACACTGTTGCCAAGTCCCTCTCCGTCAATTGCACGAAGAACTCAAGTTCGACTACTCGGTGACGCGCCAAGTACCCCTACCGACGCCCAAAGAAACTCTACGTACCGAAACTTCAAGTTCATCTACAAAACATGGATGACCCTCGTCGAGACCGCAAGTACCATGACCGAACGACTACAAACGTTGCCCCAAGTTCCTCTTCGGAAATGTACGACTACCCTCGAAGACTCGTGGATGCGCCAAGTACCCCTTCAGTCCGGAACGCGGCAAGTACCACGACAGGACAACGTGAACGGCTACAAAACGTGTACCACGACCCACGAGTACCACTACATCCTCTACGACCTCGAACCGCCCCGAAACGAATGCTTCGAAGGTATAACTGCCAAACCGACGACCCCGTGAACGAATGCTTGTTGTGTGATGTATGGGATGGTTCGTATGTTTGCATCTTGCCGAATCGTCGCTTGCGTTGCCCTTCGTTTGCCTTGCCACCGACCCATGGGAACCCGGAAACCGGGAGCACCCCACCATCTTGCATGACACGCTCACATTGACCTTTTCTTTTGCACCGGTCTCTCAACGAGTTACTGGAACCGAGATGTTGCCGTTGCATCATTTTCTGATCGTTGCCGTGGCACCCTTTCTTTCCACCACGGTGACAAATGCTTCACATCTCTTATGTTGACTTTTAACTAAAATTTGTATAAAACTTGAAAATGTCATCCGCATCATGATAACAACATTTAAATGTTAAATTGTTGTTGCTTAATAATTTCTAAATATGCACATGGGGATTTTCCGGATTTGTTGTTGTTATTTCCGGCCTCATTTAATATGTCTTGATAGTGTAGTTTTGCTCATGCTTTACCTCTTGCCATGTTTAATAAAAAACATTTAATCTTGTCTTGTTAATAAACGAGAGTCATCTAAATAAATAAATTGTGGTGTTTCGTCAATATGCAACTCGTTGCATATTGAGCTCCACTTAACTTGTAGTATTTGTTTGTGCACTTTGCCATGCCATGTTGAATTAAACCGGACATGCATCATATTTGGTTGTGCATCATGCCATGGTTATGATATGTGTGTTTACCGTGTTGTTTGCTTCTTTCCGGTTTGCTTCTATCTTTAGCTTCGGTTCCGTTCCGGAGTTGTGAGGATTTGTTCGACTACTGCATGGACCCGTTCTTCTTCCTTGAGGAATCCCAGGCAAGATGACCATACCCTTGGATACCTTTACTATCATTGTCTTTGCTTAGTTGTCTCGATACTATCGTTATATGTCGCGCTACCTATCTTTTATTGCCAGCCCCTCTCCTTGTTGCCATGAAACCTCTAACCTTTGAAACCTTCCTAGCAAAACCATTGTTTGGCTATGTTACCGCTTGCTCAGCCCCTCTTATAGCGTTGTTAGTTGCAGGTGAAGATGAAAATCGTTCCAGGTGGGAACTTGTTGTTGGAATATCACAATATCTATTATTATTATTTAACACACCTATATACTGGGCATGGGTGGAAGGCTTGGCCTTTTGCTCGGTGTTTTGTTCCACTCATGCCACCTTAGGTGCCGATAAACCGGCATTATGTTCCTTGATTTTGCGTTCCTTACACGGTTGGGTATATGGGGACCCCTTGACACTTCGTCTTTGAATAAAACTCCTCCAGCAAGGCCCAACATTGGTTTTAATTTGCCTCATAATAACAACTTAATCAATTAATTAAATTGCATAAGGGGGACGCTCCTTGGAGATTCTTTTCTACATAGCAGGGGGGCCAGTGCTGATGGTGTTGGTCCCAAACGGGGAGCCTACAGGGCCACCTTGGGGAAACCCGAGGGCTGGTTTTACCTGTAGCTTCACCCATCCGGACATAGCCTGAGACGAGATACGCGCGGCTACTATCAGGGTGTCGGCACACCGGTAGGTCTTGCTGGACTTGTTTTACCATTGTCGAAATGTCTTGTGCACCGAGATGCCGAGCCTGATCGGATTTCCCTAAGATAAGGGGTGATGATATTATATTTATCACTTCAGCTGATCGTGAGAGCTTGTGATGGGCTAAGTTGGGACACCCCTGCAGGGTTATAATCTTTCGAAAGCCATGCCCGCGGTTATGTGGCATATTGGAATTTGTTAATGTCCGATTGTAGAAAACTTGACAGAGGATCCGAAGTAAAACACACAACTGTGTGAGTAACCGTGATTGTCTCTTTTCACTTTGAGAAGAGAACACGGTGGGGTTATGTTTGACTCGTAGGTAGTTCAGGATCTTTAGCGATCACTACTAGTTTGCGACCGTTTGCGTTGATGCTCATCTTATTCTTGTACTCGTAAGTTAGCCACCATATTATGCTTAGCCGCTGCTGCAACCTCACCACTATCCTTTTCCATACCCATAAAGCTTTGCTAGTCTTGATACCCATGGTTATGGGATTGCTGAGTCCTCGTGTCTCACAGATACTACAACACCAGGTGCAGGTACAACTGAGTACGATGCAGGAGATGGATCAGAACTTCAGTGGGAGTTTGATGAAGAGCGTAGCCGTATGTTTGTGACGTTTTCGACGATCAGTAGTGGTTTCTACTAGGGGCGATTCGGACATGTGGCTTTATGTATTTGGTATCTTTCTTTTGGATCTTCGCCCGTAGTCGGGTTGTGATGTTTTGGATGATGATTTGCTTATGTAATGAATTGTGTGACGTGGCGAGTGTAAGCCAACTATCCTTTTGCAATTTCATCCCTATTTTTTTTACATGAGTCGTGCAAAGATACCGAACTTGAGATCATTCCAGAATGGGCTTATACCTTTAAGTCGTGCCTCGACACGTAGGAGGTATAGTCCCATCCTGGGCATTACAGGTATTAACATTAAATAAGAAACAAAATGAAAAGAACTAGAACAAAATCAAAATGACAAAGTTTTCTAAGCAAGAATGAATTACTCGCATTAGCATTACCCTTTTAGAAAGAAAAAAAGACAAACTTTACTCACAATTTACACAGAAATTGCATTCTTTATACAATATGTAAAATAAGCACATCATAGTAGAATTCAAAAAATACTAATAAAAATTGTATAATTGGCATCAATATTACCTTGAAATAAGAAACAAAAGAACCTAAAAACTATAAATAAAGAATGAATTAGTGGAATTGGTATTACCCTTTCAGAAGAAAGCAAATGGAAAACAATAATTAAGAAATTTGCACAAAATTTACACAAAATTTGCCCTTTTTTAAAATATGCAAGCAATAGATTTTTTGAAAAAAAAATGAAAGTCTCTAGGGAGGAATGAATCAGTGGGACTGTCATTATGATAAATAAAGTACGAAAAATGAAGTAATAACTAAAATAAAAGCTAAATGGTGAAATTTTATAAAAACGAATGAATTAGTGACTTTACTATTACCTTTAAAAGAAATAAAAGTAAAACAATATCAAAATAACGAGGCTTTCTAAGAATGAATGAATTAGTGGCATATTAACCTTTAAGGAGAAAGAAAATGGAATAAAATACAATGATAAAATTGCACGCAATTTACACAAAAATTGCGGAAAAAAATTAGAATGAGCATATTATAGTTGTCGCAAAAAAAGTTTCCTGAGAGCATAGTAGTTTCCACGGCGCCGGTGCTGCTGGTAGCACCGGCGGTTTCGGCGCGAGCGGTGGTGGCACCGGCGGTGTCGGTGCCGGCCCCAGCGAGGGACAGCGGCCAGATGAAGGTAGGAGCAGCATGGCGAGGACGGCAGCGACTGCGGCCACCTTGAGAGTGAGGCTACTGCTGAAGCCATCGATTGGAAAAAGAAGGGAAGGGGGTTGAAAATGGTGTAAATTCCGGTTTTTACCCCCTATTTTGACATTTTTGACACTAATTACCCAATTTAGCCGGATTTTTTCCGTTTTACCCCATTTAGCAAAATTGTTGCCATAATTTACCCAGTTTAATATTTTGTGAGCATTCTAACCGACAGGTCCAATTGTGTTGTCCCAATTTAACCTTTTTAATATTTTTGGAGTTGGTGGTATTCTCCTATCATTTAAAAAACAGATCATTCTCCTATTATTTGCAACAGATCATGGAAATACAATACAAAAAATTGTGTTATTACAACTACTTTTGCCTATTTGTTCCTTGGGTCATGATGTCAATTCATCTCCTGATCATGCTCTTTATTCAAATAGATTGTATTTATGCTTCACACTACTGTCAAAAGTGATTAGCATCATCTTGTCCTCCATGGATTCAAGCAGCTGTCACAAACCATAAAACTCATCCTCCATCTCTGCGCCTCACAACCACTGGAGGATCACCCCGAATGGATTGATTTCAGAGCAATTCTGGCAATGGTTCAGCAAACTGAAGAAGTAAAAGAATTTTTTCAATATTCAAAATGTTGAAAAAAAACTTTAAATCAATGTACCTTAGTTGCAGAAGGGTGCCATGTAGACACATGATCTTCTAATAAACATCTTAATTATAAGCACAGCCTGACGGGGTCCTTACTATGTCGCCAAACTAGGAAGAAGAACTGAGCACAACCTGACGGGGTCACGTACATGATTTGTTTTTTAAGTATATCAAATTCAGAAGACTACCCCGACGTCGGCGAGCTTGACGGAGCCATCGGATTACACGGGGTCATTTCTTGCCTTGATGTTCCAGCCATACAACCATGCTCGAGGAGGTACGAAATCGCGTGGCCGGCCCCTCAGCACCCTTCGCTGTAGTAGTCGTCGTCACCACTACCGGACAATACTTAACCCTAGGTTCGAGCGAGCCTGACGGGTGCGTGCGGTTGGAAGCCTGGACGATGCAATCGATTGGGTGCGAGTAACACAAGCGAGAACGGCCGGAGGCGAGCATGACGTGTGGCCGACTCGGGCGTTGTGCGTTGGACGCAACGCGAGCGAGCTCCATCGGGCCGGTCCCGGTCGAGAGAAGCTGCGAGGACCGGTTCAGCAAGAAGAAAAAATAGGTAGAAAAAACCTGTTGATGTGGCATGCCGGCTAGACCTAACAATTGGGACCTACCGGTCATAATGCTCACGAAATTTTATACAGGGTACATTGCGGCAGAACTTTTGCTAAATGGGGTAAAACGGATGAAATCTCACTAAATGGGGTAATTAGTGTCATCATAGGGGGTAAAAACTAGAATTTACTCTTAAAAATGTGAAGATCGACTTAAACTGAAGTGCGTATGAAGTAGGACAATGCAAGGTTATTTATAGGCACAACCAGAAATCATACTTATAGGTATCATGGAGTACTACCTCTCTACATTAATATAAGAAGTTTTTAAGGTTGAAATTAGTACTACATATCTATATTTATCTATGTAAAACGAATCAAGTTGCGAGTTGAGATCTGTAACAAGTTGACATATATGCTGGGATCGATGAGTGAGTATCTGCATTTCGAGATCTGCGCAGTGCATGCTACAAAGTTGACATGCTAATGATACAACAGTGCTATTTTTGAAACCTTGCTTCTTCTTCTTTTGCGAGAAAACTTCCAATCTATTCATCTTCAATCGATGAATAGATAGTGTACTAAAACAATATGTTACAAAGTTGTTAATTTCGTGCATCCAGTCGATGCATTGATGAATAGATAGTGTACAATATGAACAGGGGGCTATCGTTCATATATGCCAATCACAAGTGTGTTCTTTTTAAATCTACGCATTGATCCAATCGTTCATATATGCCAATTTCGTGGTTTTTTTAAAGTTCATATATGTACAATATGAACAATATGTATAGCTCTGCCCTGATCTATGCATTGACATGAATAGATTTCGTGCATCTTCCTCGCAATATGAACGCCCTGATCAATGCATTGTTACAGAGTCACCTTGTAGCATGGCCCCGCAATAGTCATAGAGTGTGACGCCCGAGACCGACGTCCCAGAAGATCCCCGAAGATTCCAGAAGATTCCAGATGTTCCGGGGTTTGCCCGTGTGTTCTTTGTGCTTGTGTTATTTATTTTTGCATTGCATCATGTCATCATGCCATCATGTCATTTTTTATTTTGCATCTCAACCAATAAATCGTGTGGACCTTCGGTCCATTTAAATCGAGGGAAGATGACTTCTCTTTATAACATATCCTCCAAATATTATGGAGCTATATTAATAAATATTCCATTGCTTCGGAATCACCGTAGCACACTTGCAATAATTTCCTCATGCCTCTTAATTCGAGTTTCTCCTCCAAAAACCTTGCCAATAATTCTTTTCCGTTGTTTCGAGGTTCCTCCGAAAATTCGAACATTTTTGGACACTTCAATCATCAAGTCTTAGTTCAAAACTATTTGAATTAAATTCAAATATGTTTGAATTATTTGTCCAATCACGCCTTTTCTATTTTTCTCGGACCGTGCTCTTTTTATGAGCCCGAGAAAAATGTTAACCCCTTTTGCAACGTTGACCCTAACCCTCCTTTTTTTTCCCTTTCGTCCTTCTCTTTTATTTCTCTCTTCTGTTAAAAGTTTCAGCAGCAGTTAGTGGAGCAGCCGGCCCAACACCTCCTCTCTCTTGGCCCAGGCCTCTAGGCCTTCCACCAACCGCCTCTCTCCCGGCCCACACTTCCCAGCCGGCCTCAAGGCCCAGCCCGCATCCCCCTGAAACCCTAGCGCTAGCTGAGCCAGCGCTCCTCTCCCTCTTTCCCTCGCTGCGCCGCCAGCCTCTCCCCATCGCTCCTCTCGACCCCGCACCCTGCTCCTCTCACTCGCTCGACCCAGTGCCAGATCCCCTTCGCCCGCTTCCCTCTCTCCCCTCGAGCACTCCCCCTCCTCTGGCCCGGTCGCCAGGAGCCCATCCTCCTTCGCCGCGGGGATCCCTCTCCCTCCATCGCCCTGGCCCCAGCCAGCGCTCGCCTCGACGCCCGGCCGCCCCGAGCGCCATGGCCCCTCCAGCTTCGAGCCGCCCCGCGCGCGGACTCCCTCCTCCGCGACGCGCAGCCGCGCCCGTGCGGCCCCGTTCTCCTCGCCCCAAGCCCCCTGGTCGTCGCCGCCCTCTACTGCCTTGCCGCGCCGCTCGGTCGGCCAGGACCGCCCCGCCTAGTCCGGTTCCTCGCCAGGGCCGCCGCTCGGCTCCTTCTTCCGGCCGCCGCTGCACGCCCGGAGCCGTCTCCCTCCGTCCTTGAAGCCCGTCGCGCCCGAGCCCTGCAGCGTCATGGCGCCCCGCAAGATGGCCAGGCTCTCGCCTCGCCTCCGTCCCCTCTGGTCCTCCTCTCCAGCACCGCGGGGCTGCACCGCTCCGCCCGCGAGCCGGCCGCCCCTTCCTCCAGCAGCCGCCGTTCGTCGCGGGAGTCCAGCTCCGACGCGCCGGCGTCCCGTCTTCCGACGTCTCCAGCAGCAAGGCCCCGTCCTTCCTTCCGTCGCAAAGACCGCTGCTGCCCTTGCCTCCGTGGACTGTCCCGTGCTGTAGTAGTTTTGTTTTTGTTTTGTGTGTTGTGTTGTTAACCTTAACAGAGAACCGGGAACGTCTACCGCCAAAGACCGCAACGACCCGAGTACAACTACGGTTTTTCGTCAAGTACGACTACCGACGCCCGGAAACGCCAAGTACCTCTACATGACACGCCAAGTACCACGACGACCCGAACGACTACCGTCGCCGTGTACCAGTACCGTCGCCCGGAAACGAGGAACTCGCCAAGTACCACGACACGATGACGTGGACCACTACTTCCTCTCCGATGAACGAGAACAACTACTTCCCACTACGGAACGAGTTCCACTACCGTCGCCCGAGTACAACTACCGCTACGAGAACGACTACCTTCGGTGAAGAAATGAGAACGTCTACTTCCTCTCCGAACGGAACATCTACTTCCTCTACGAATCGCGTGGACGACTCCTTCCTCTACGTCTCGAACCGCCCCGAAACGCACGCTTCGAAGGTATAACCCCGAGACGACCCCGTGGATGAACGCTTGTGCTTGTTGTGTTGGATGAAATGTTTCCCGTGTGTGCTTCGTGCCCGTGTCGCCTTTTGTCATGTTCCTCGGTTGCCTCGTCACCGACTCATGGGAACCCGGCAACGGGATCACCCCACCTCTTTCATCTTGCTCCGCTCGTTCACTCCACCTTTTGTTTTGCACCGGTCTCTCACCGCGTTACCGGAACCGATATGATGCCGTTGCATCATTTTCGGATCGTTGCCGTGGCACCCCTTTCTTTCCACCACGATGACAAATGCTTCATATCTCTCTTGTCAACCTTTTAATAAAACTTGCATAAACTTGATCATGGCATCCGCATCATGTTAACAACATTATATATGTGTGAATTGTTGTTGCTTTAATAATTATTAAACATGCTCATGGGGATTTTCCGGATGTGTTGTTGTTATTCTCCGGCCTCATTTAAATTGCCTAAATAGTGTAGTTTGCTTTTGCTTCACCTCTTGCCATGTTAACCAACATTTAATCTTGTCTTGTTAATAATCGAGAGTCAATTAAATAATTAAATGTGGTGTTTCGTCAATATGCAACTCGTTGCATATTGAGCTCCACTTAACTTGTAGTATTGTTTGTGCACTTTGCCATGCCATGCATATTTAAACCGGACATGCATCATATTTGGATGTGCATCGTATGCCATGCTTATGCTTGGGTGTTTACCGTGTTGTTTGCTTCTTTCCGGTTGCTTCTCTTGTTAGCTTCGGTTTCGTTCCGGAGTTGTGAGGATCCGCTCGACTGTTGCTCCGTCTTCTTTTCGGATCCGTTCTTCTCCCTTGTGGAATCCCAGGCAAGATGATCATACCCTTGGATACCTTTACTACCATTGCCATGCTTAGTTGTCTCGATGCTATCGTTACATGTCGCGCTACCCATCTTTTATGTCAGCCTCTCCTTGTTGCCATGAAACCTCTAACCTTGACACCTTCCTAGCAAAACCACTGTTTGGCTATGTTACCCGCTTGCTCAGCCTCGCTTGCTCAGTCCTTCTTATAGCGTTGTTAGTTGCAGGTGAAGATGAAGTTCGTTCCAGGAGGGAACTTGTTGTTGGATATATCACAATATCTATAATTATTATTAACACACCTATACACTGGGCATGGGTGGAAGGCTTGGCCTTTTGCTCGGTGTTTTGTTCCACTCATGCCACCTTAGGCGCCGATAAACCGGCATTATGTTCCTTGATTTTTGCGTTCCTTACACGATGGGTGGATGGGGACCCCTTGACAGTTCGACTTTGAATAAAACTCCTCCAGCAAGGCCCAACATTGGTTTTAATTTGCTCATAATAACAACTTAATTAATTAATTAAATTTGCATAGGGAGTTAGCGCTACCCGAGGATTCTTAATTCTACATAGCAGGGGGGCCAGTGCTGATGGTGTTGGTCCCAAATAGAGTCGTGTGCGGTGCCACCCAGTCACCTGGGGTCTTCGGTTGCTGTACCCTGTGCTCATCCGGTCGTGGCCTGAGACGAGATACGCGCGGCTACTATCAGGGTGTCGGCACGCCGGGAGGTCTTGCTGGAATTGTTTTACCATTGTCGAAATGACTTGTGCTACAGGGATTCCGAGCCTGATCGGATTTTCCCTAAGATAAGGAGTGATGATATTATATTTATCACTTCAGCTAATCGTGAGAGCTTGTGATGGGCTAAGTTGGGACACCCCTGCAGGGTTATGATCTTTCGAAAGCCGTGCCCGCGGTTATGTGGCAGATTGGAATTTGTTAATGTCCGGTTGTAGAAAACTTGACAGAGGATCCAAAGTAAAACACACAACTGTGTGAGTAACCGTGACTGTCTCTTTTCACTTTGAGAAGAGAACACGGTGGGGTTATGTTTGACCGTATGTAGTCAGGATCTTTAGCGATCACCTCTTTTGCGACCGTTTGCGTAGCTTCTCATCTTATTCTGGTACTCGTAAGTTAGCCACCATATTGCTTAGCCGCTGCTGCAACCTCACCACTTTACCTCTTCCTCACCCATAAAGCTTTGCTAGTCTTGTTACCCATGGTTATGGGATTGCTGAGTCCTCGTGGCTCACAGATACTACAACAGCAGATGCAGGTTCAGCCGAGTTCGAAGCAGGAGCTGGTTCAACTACTTCACCAGGAGCTCGATGAAGAGAGTGGCCGTTTGCTTGTGACGTTTCGACGATCAGTAGTGGTTTCTACTAGGATTCGATCCTGACCTGTGGTTTTATGTTGTTTTGGTATCTTTCTTTTGGATCTTGCCCTTAGATGGGTTGTGATGTTTTGAATGATGTATTGCTTATGTAATGTATTGTGTGAAGTGGCGAGTGTAAGCCAACTATCTCCTTTTGCAATTTAATCCCTCTTTTACATGAGTTGTGCAAAGATACCAAACTTGAGATCATTCTAGGATGGGCTTATACCTTTAAGTCGTGCCTCGACACGTAGGAGGTATAGTCCCATCCTGGGCATTACAAGTTGGTATCAGAGCCTTCTCCGACCTAGAAGCCCCCACTGTTTGATCGAATCGTTGACGGTTGAGTCTAGGCACACACTGAAAAACTTTTTGAGTCCTATATTATATCGGAGAGTAGGATTTCTTTGCTTCTCATCCCCTTTCTCTCTGGTGAGGACTCCTGACGTCTACTCTTGCCTCTTCTACTTTCAAAAATTGCACCAAATTTTTTTTAGGATCCCGCGAGTATTCTGGGATTGTTTCGATGTTCTTGTGACAAGGATATTGTTCTCGATGCCTCCTGTTACCGAGGAGTTGAGCTTCGGGGTATCATTGACACAAGCATATCGCGGCAGTACTAAATACTTAAGACGGCCGACATTGAAAATCTCTCCTATACGGCCAGTGGCAAGATAACCCCGACATCACCCAGTACTGGGGAGGTAGTTCGGGAGTATTGCCATAGCTTGTTATAGTGGATGCTTTTCGAAGGTCCGAGGTAAACAGTTTCCGAGAAAGACTGGTTATGTGTTGAAGGATGGATACACCTGGATGTAGGTTTAGAGTTGATTGCGCGGTGCTTCCCGTGTATCCCCAACACCTGATTGCATAACTGGAAACTTTCGGAAATCTATAGGTGGGTTCATCTAGTAGTTCTAGGCATTCTTCCAACGGATGCTCGATATGAAGTTTGGGGTTCTACATTGAGTGAAGTGGTTTTATGGACTTGTTCTGATCGGGAGTTGCATCTTAAAGGGTCCTTGGCTATGCTGATCCGGGGATTGCAAAACCCTTTTGTAACACGTTCCATGAGCTTTCAGCACGAATATGTCGGACGAAACTTCTATCTTGTATTTGTTCTATCCGATCCTTGTTCCTTTTTATTTATCTTTTGTTCTTCCAAGTGGCTTCTCATCAAGTGGATGTACCTGCGGAATTCATTCGTTCAATTCTCTGTTCGGATGATATTGTGAAGATCTTGTTGCATATCTACTCCTTTGTTCTTGTTTTGATTCTGGTATTCGAGTTGCTTCGATGTCGAATGTTGATTCCATACCTTTCCCTTATCAGTGTTCTCATATTTTTATGGGAGTGCTAGTCCTTCTTGACCATCAAGATCTTCATGTTAAATTCTTTTCAACCGGTGTCCTTTTTGTTCATCTCAAGTTGTCTTTGTTTCCCCACCCTCCCACCCTTTTCTGCATTGAGCCAGAATTCTCAAATGAAATATCCATTTTATTCATGCGATATTTCTTCATTCTTTTCCTTCAATGTTCTTATCCGGCGATTTATCGTGAAGATGCTCAAGAGCTTCAAGTTCATCATTCTTTTGTTCTCATAATTCTGCCGGTGGATGTAATTCAAGTTTTCGGTGTTGATCTTATCCTTTTTCCTCATTCACAATGCTTTCTTATTCCGGTGCACCAATTATTCTTTCTCCTCTTGCTATTCATATCCGGAGTGCTGGAGATTCATAATTCCATTCTTAATCCGTTCAAATTATTTTGAGCATTGTCATCTTATTCAAGCCATTTAATTCAACCGGTGCAATATCTCTTAAGCAATCTTTTCCAACAGTGATTTCTTTAGTGGGCCCTAACCCACAGGTCTTTTCCAGGATCTTACCTGACTCTTCTATTTTCCGGAGTTATTCTCAAATTCTTTCAAAGTGTGACATAAGAATGATTCCCATCAGTCACATACCTTCTCCAGGATCGCTTTCAAATTCTTTTTCATCATTGGTTCAACCTTTTTAATTCTTCTTTCCGGAGTGCTCAACAATTCTTATGGCATTTCTCGTCTTCATTCTCAACATTTGAAGACCGGAGAAGTGTTTCTTTTAAATCTTGGTCCGTTCTCTTGAGGAGTTGTGGTTCTAGGTTCATGCCATCCTCATTATTGTTTCGATTGTGAGGAATTCTTTTTATACCCATCCGAAGCATTTTCATGAATTCTTCCCATTGTGATCCTCCGAAGGCCATCATTTCAGAATATTTCTTCGTTCTCAGTTTTCAACTTCGTCCTCCAAATATTCTTCATTGATGTCTCTTCGTTCGTCTCCATATTTTTACGGTGGTTCTTTCAAGATTACCCTTCCGTTGTTATCGTTTTAATTCATTTGTTCTTTCATAATTCTACCGGTGGTTCGTTGAATCCGAGCTTGTGCGAGATCTCTCTTTAATTCTTTCCAACGAGAATAAGTAGTTTGCCAAATCCTTTGGTTGTCATCAATTTAAATTGGTGAAGGAGATGCATGACATAATTCTTATTCTTATTCCTTTAAGGTGATTTAATTCTTTTGTCTGGAGCTTGTTCATCATATCATATTCTCGGTTCTAAGTTGTCCATCTTGTTTCCGGAGCTCCATGTTATTTCAATTATATCATTTCATCCTTCACTCCTCATGCTTTCATTACCGGAGTTCTCATGGTGGTTCATCATGTTTTAATTCATCCTCGAAGTCTTCATCAAGATTCTTGTTGGAGCTCAAGCTTTCTTCATCATGCTTCCAATTGCAATTCTTTCTCCCTTATCTTTTCTGATGGTGTTATGTCATTTTGACAATTCCTTCATGTTTCATGATTCACGAGTTATCAAGAATGGGATATTTAAAACCATCATTTTCCTTGTTCAGGAGATCTTTTTCAGTTCTTCAATTATTCGTTGGAGTTATCTTGGGTTATATTTCACCTAAAAGCTTTCCCTAAGAATTGTTGCTATTATGGTGCTTATAAATGACCCAGTTTCTTCATTTATCCTCCCGGTGAGATAAGTTTTCATCTCCTTGTTGATCTCAATCAAATCAATTGTTTAAGTTAGTGGCCGGTTGTCACCTCATAATTTTGAGATGTTTTCCATAAGCCCACATCAAGCTTATTCGTTTTTCGTTGTTGATTTTTTAAAATCAACTCTGTTCAACCCTTCCTTGTAAGGATGCTCTTTCAAATTCAATTGTGGGAGAAGTTGTCATTTTTCTTCTTCCTTCTTTTCCTTCGTTGATTTATATGCTATTCTGTCATTCTGGTGGCTTTGTGATATTGCTCTCTCCAAACCATCATCTTGTTTCCTTTTCAAGATCATGTTCTTTCCCTTGCTTATCATTTAACCGGAGTGTTGTATTCTTCATTCTAGTTCCCTCATCTTATCAAGTTTGCCTCTCTTTTCAACCGGAGTGCTGTCTGAATCCTTCTTAACCTTGTGCCATTCTTTTAATTGTTTCGGAGGCAGTGTTTTATTGATTTCATCAAGTATCACTCCATCTCCTCAAGTTCTTGTTAATTCCTTCCATTTTCAGACGGAGTGCTGTCCAAATTCTGTCATTCTTATTCCTTGGCTATACCGTTGCAGTTTCATATTCTTTTGGTTCGTAAGCTCTTGTTTCTTATCTTTCAACCTACAAGGTTCTCATTATGTTCCTTGTCCATCCTTTTACCGGAGTGTTTCAACTTCGTTCATCTCCGTTGTATTCTTCTTTCTTTTGTTCAACCTCTCAAGGTTCTTTGGTTTCACTCGTCTGTCAAAGAAGCAACTTTGTTTTACCTCCTCCTTTTCGTTCTTACCCGGTGATATCTCTAGGATCTCGGGTCGAGATCCTCTGTTAGTGTGGGAGAGTTGTGACGCCCGAGACCGACGTCCCAGAAGATCCCCGAAGATTCCAGAAGATTCCAGATGTTCCGGGGTTTGCCCGTGTGTTCTTTGTGCTTGTGTTATTTATTTTTGCATTGCATCATGTCATCATGCCATCATGTCATTTTTTATTTTGCATCTCAACCAATAAATCGTGTGGACCTTCGGTCCATTTAAATCGAGGGAAGATGACTTCTCTTTATAACATATCCTCCAAATATTATGGAGCTATATTAATAAATATTCCATTGCTTCGGAATCACCGTAACACACTTGCAATAATTTCCCCATGCCTCTTAATTCGAGTTTCTCCTCCAAAAACCTTGCCAATAATTCTTTTCCGTTGTTTCGAGGTTCCTCCGAAAATTCGAACATTTTTGGACACTTCAATCATCAAGTCTTAGTTCAAAACTATTTGAATTAAATTCAAATATGTTTGAATTATTTGTCCAATCACGCCTTTTCTATTTTTCTCGGACCGTGCTCTTTTTATGAGCCCGAGAAAAATGTTAACCCCTTTTGCAACGTTGACCCTAACCCTCCTTTTTTTTTCCTTTTGTCCTTCTCTTTTATTTCTCTCTTCTGTTAAAAGTTTCAGCAGCAGTTAGTGGAGCAGCCGGCCCAACACCTCCTCTCTCTTGGCCCAGGCCTCTAGGCCTTCCACCAACCGCCTCTCTCCCGGCCCACACTTCCCAGCCGGCCTCAAGGCCCAGCCCGCATCCCCCTGAAACCCAAGCGCTAGCTGAGCCAGCGCTCCTCTCCCTCTTTCCCTCGCTGCGCCGCCAGCCTCTCCCCATCGCTCCTCTCGACCCCGCACCCCGCTCCTCTCACTCGCTCCACCCAGTGCCAGATCCCCTTCGCCCGCTTCCCTCTCTCCCCTCGAGCACTCCCCCTCCTCTGGCCCGGTCGCCAGGAGCCCATCCTCCTTCGCCGCGGGGATCCCTCTCCCTCCATCGCCCTGGCCCCAGCCAGCGCTCGCCTCGACGCCCGGCCGCCCCGAGCGCCATGGCCCCTCCAGCTTCAAGCCGCCCCGCGCGCGGACTCCCTCCTCTGCGACGCGCAGCCGCGCCCGTGCGGCCCCGTTCTCCTCGCCCCAAGCCCCCTGGTCGTCGCCGCCCTCTACTGCCTTGCCGCGCCGCTCGGTCGGCCAGGACCGCCCCGCCTAGTCCGGTTCCTCGCCAGGGCCGCCGCTCGGCTCCTTCTTCCGGCCGCCGCTGCACGCCCGGAGCCGTCTCCCTCCGTCCTTGAAGCCCGTCGCGCCCGAGCCCTGCAGCGTCATGGCGCCCCGCAAGATGGCCAGGCTCTCGCCTCGCCTCCGTCCCCTCTGGTCCTCCTCTCTAGCACCGCGGGGCTGCACCGCTCCGCCCGCGAGCCGGCCGCCCCTTCCTCCAGCAGCCGCCGTTCGTCGCGGGAGTCCAGCTCCGACGCGCCGGCGTCCCGTCTTCCGACGTCTCCAGCAGCAAGGCCCCGTCCTTCCTTCCGTCGCAAAGACCGCTGCTGCCCTTGCCTCCGTGGACTGTCCCGTGCTGCAGTAGTTTTGTTTTTGTTTTGTGTGTTGTGTTGTTAACCTTAACAGAGAACCGGGAACGTCTACCGCCAAAGACCGCAACGACCCGAGTACAACTATAGTTTTTCGTCAAGTACGACTACCGACGCCCGGAAACGCCAAGTACCTCTACATGACACGCCAAGTACCACGACGACCCGAACGACTACCGTCGCCGTGTACCACTACCGTCGCCCGGAAACGAGGAACTCGCCAAGTACCACGACACGATGACGTGGACCACTACTTCCTCTCCGATGAACGAGAACAACTACTTCCCACTACGGAACGAGTTCCACTACCGTCGCCCGAGTACAACTACCGCTACGAGAACGACTACCTTCGGTGAAGAAATGAGAACGTCTACTTCCTCTCCGAACGGAACATCTACTTCCTCTACGAATCGCGTGGACGACTCCTTCCTCTACGTCTCGAACCGCCCCGAAACGCACGCTTCGAAGGTATAACCCCGAGACGACCCCGTGGATGAACGCTTGTGCTTGTTGTGTTGGATGAAATGTTTCCCGTGTGTGCTTCGTGCCCGTGTCGCCTTTTGTCATGTTCCTCGGTTGCCTCGTCACCGACTCGTGGGAACCCGGCAACGGGATCACCCCACCTCTTTCATCTTGTTCCGCTCGTTCACTCCACCTTTTGTTTTGCACCGGTCTCTCACCGAGTTACCGGAACCGATATGATGCCGTTGCATCATTTTCGGATCGTTGCCGTGGCACCCCTTTCTTTCCACCACGATGACAAATGCTTCATATCTCTCTTGTCAACCTTTTAATAAAACTTGCATAAACTTGATCATGGCATCCGCATCATGTTAACAACATTATATATGTGTGAATTGTTGTTGCTTTAATAATTATTAAACATGCTCATGGGGATTTTCCGGATGTGTTGTTGTTATTCTCCGGCCTCATTTAAATTGCCTAAATAGTGCAGTTTGCTTTTGCTTCACCTCTTGCCATGTTAACCAACATTTAATCTTGTCTTGTTAATAATCGAGAGTCAATTAAATAATTAAATGTGGTGTTTCGTCAATATGCAACTCGTTGCATATTGAGCTCCACTTAACTTGTAGTATTGTTTGTGCACTTTGCCATGCCATGCATATTTAAACCGGACATGCATCATATTTGGATGTGCATCGTATGCCATGCTTATGCTTGGGTGTTTACCGTGTTGTTTGCTTCTTTCCGGTTGCTTCTCTTGTTAGCTTCGGTTTCGTTCCGGAGTTGTGAGGATCCGCTCGACTGTTGCTCCGTCTTCTTCTCGGATCCGTTCTTCTCCCTTGTGGAATCCCAGGCAAGATGATCATACCCTTGGATACCTTTACTACCATTGCCATGCTTAGTTGTCTCGATGCTATCGTTACATGTCGCGCTACCCATCTTTTATGTCAGCCTCTCCTTGTTGCCATGAAACCTCTAACCTTGACACCTTCCTAGCAAAACCACTGTTTGGCTATGTTACCCGCTTGCTCAGCCTCGCTTGCTCAGTCCTTCTTATAGCGTTGTTAGTTGCAGGTGAAGATGAAGTTCGTTCCAGGAGGGAACTTGTTGTTGGATATATCACAATATCTATAATTATTATTAACACACCTATACACTGGGCATGGGTGGAAGGCTTGGCCTTTTGCTCGGTGTTTTGTTCCACTCATGCCACCTTAGGCGCCGATAAACCGTCATTATGTTCCTTGATTTTTGCGTTCCTTACACGATGGGTGGATGGGGACCCCTTGACAGTTCGACTTTGAATAAAACTCCTCCAGCAAGGCCCAACATTGGTTTTAATTTGCTCATAATAACAACTTAATTAATTAATTAAATTTGCATAGGGAGTTAGCGCTACCCGAGGATTCTTAATTCTACATAGCAGGGGGGGCCAGTGCTGATGGTGTTGGTCCCAAATAGAGTCGTGTGCGGTGCCACCCAGTCACCTGGGGTCTTCGGTTGCTGTACGCTGTGCTCATCCGGTCGTGGCCTGAGACGAGATACGCGCGGCTACTATCAGGGTGTCGGCACGCCGGGAGGTCTTGCTGGACTTGTTTTACCATTGTCGAAATGACTTGTGCTACAGGGATTCCGAGCCTGATCGGATTTTCCCTAAGATAAGGAGTGATGATATTATATTTATCACTTCAGCTAATCGTGAGAGCTTGTGATGGGCTAAGTTGGGACACCCCTGTAGGGTTATGATCTTTCGAAAGCCGTGCCCGCGGTTATGTGGCAGATTGGAATTTGTTAATGTCCGGTTGTAGAAAACTTGACAGAGGATCCAAAGTAAAACACACAACTGTGTGAGTAACCGTGACTGTCTCTTTTCACTTTGAGAAGAGAACACGGTGGGGTTATGTTTGACCGTATGTAGTCAGGATCTTTAGCGATCACCTCTTTTGCGACCGTTTGCGTAGCTTCTCATCTTATTCTGGTACTCGTAAGTTAGCCACCATATTGCTTAGCCGCTGCTGCAACCTCACCACTTTACCTCTTCCTCACCCATAAAGCTTTGCTAGTCTTGTTACCCATGGTTATGGGATTGCTGAGTCATCGTGGCTCACAGATACTACAACACCAGATGCAGGTTCAGCCGAGTTCGAAGCAGGAGCTGGTTCAACTACTTCACCAGGAGCTCGATGAAGAGAGTGGCCGTTTGCTTGTGACGTTTCGACGATCAGTAGTGGTTTCTACTAGGATTCGATCCTGACCTGTGGTTTTATGTTGTTTTGGTATCTTTCTTTTGGATCTTGCCCTTAGATGGGTTGTGATGTTTTGAATGATGTATTGCTTATGTAATGTATTGTGTGAAGTGGCGAGTGTAAGCCAACTATCTCCTTTTGCAATGTAATCCCTCTTTTACATGAGTTGTGCAAAGATACCAAACTTGAGATCATTCTAGGATGGGCTTATACCTTTAAGTCGTGCCTCGACACGTAGGAGGTATAGTCCCATCCTGGGCATTACATAGAGCAACCCACCTGTCCGGCTAATGAGAAGTAGGCCGGCGGCCCGAGGACCCCTTAGTCCAGGACTCCCTCATATGGCGTAGCTGTCGCAACGAGTGGGGCTTGTATCACTAGAAGATAAATGGTCATCAGACCCGGTTCATTTGGGCCTTTAGCCCCGGTTCCAGAACCGGGACAAGATGGTCGGTACTAATGCTCTGACCCTTTATTCCCGGTTCAATCCAGAACCGGGGCAGAAGGGTGTCCACGTGGCCTGTGCACCGAGCCCAGGCAGGAGGAGCTTTAGTCCCGGTTGGTGGTACCAACCGGGACCAAAAGGCATCCACGCGTCAGCATTTCTGTGGCTGTGGTTTTTGTTTTTTTTTTTGAAAGGGGAGGGGGGGTTGGAGGTTTTGGGGGGTTAATTTAGGTGTTTCATATTGTGTTAGCTAGCTAATTAATAGAGAGAAGTGTCCTCTCTTATGTCCGTGCTTGCTAAGTACTACACATACGTATAGAGATGACTAGACACGGTAGCTAGCTAGCTAGCTAGTAAAGCAAACGAAGGAAACAGAAGATCGTATAATCAACATATATATATATATATGCATACAGAGAGAAGTAATATCGACCACCTCTCCTTCTCCGAGAGATTGGTCGAACAACAAGTTCTCGTATATCTATCCGACACTACCGGGCACATATATACAATAATTATCTCTTACAAAAATAATCTCCTATCATATGGATGCATGGTCCACATAGTATTCTCCGTCTTCAGCGATCACGTGTTCAAGGAAGAATGCCGCCAATTCCTCTTGAATTGCTCGCAGACGATCTGGTGTTAGGAGTTCATCCCGCATCCGAAACATCTAATTTGAAGTAGGGGGTCAATACATGAAATGATGCTATTAATTTGTGAATATTATTGATTGCTTACGCACTTCAAATTGTTCTTCAGTGTAGCCCCGCTCACAGGTCGTGTGGCGGATGGACTCGCAAATGTAGTATCCACAATAATCATTCCCGGGTTCCTGCCACAACCACTTTACAAGAAATAGAGGTCAATCAAACTGATAAGCAAGAATGCCAAATTGGTATTGATGAAACTAGCGCTTGAATCAAGATATAGGAGATGCGCGCGCGGAACTTGCTACTATATAGTACTTACTTTCGGGTATCTAAATTGTAGCTTCTTCGGCAGTCCCGGAGCTTTTTTGGTGAATTTTCTCCAAACCCTGCCAGACAAAGAAAACAATTAGTTGATATCAGAAATGAAGTTGCTGATATATATGCATGGTGGATAATATTGATCGATTTAACTTACCTGGCTAGCATTTGAGTCATGTCCGCATACTCCTCGGGATCTTTACGTTTAGAGTCCAAGACAGTTACTACTCCCTTCTCAAGCTTAATCTCTAAGAGAATATAGTGGAAGCTGCGCACGAATGCATGAGATCATCAATTACATCACTATAACCTTGACTGATATATAAGGGAAACCAAATATGCACAAGACAGTAACACTCACTTGAAGTTGTAAGGAAAGAGTATTATATCTTTGTTTTCATTTACCACCAACGATCGTAGCAAGTTGGTCTCGGTATCGTCGGGACGCAATTTAACCTCGGTTGCATCTATGAGGTATGTGTTAATAAACCCAATATCACCTACTTGTCTTTTCTTCAATTCGACGATCTTCAATCTGCATAATATAGTGAGGATAATTATAAATACATGCAATGAAGATCAGCTATATAGAGAGACTTAATGACAGAAGTAGTACTACTTACAGACAGTAGCAGATGACCGTTGCTTTATGGAGGGCCAATTTATTGAAAAACTGATAGAACTCCTCAAATGGAATAGGCAACAGGTCAATTCCAATGAGGTCATGCTCCGGTTTAACTCTCACATACAAGCTATCCCTCCCCCCAGACTCTCTGGAGATTTTCAAGTACCAATCATGCAATCTTCGCATATTCGTTGATAGAGATCTTTCATTTTTGACGAGAGGCTTTTTGTACTCGTATCTTTCTATCTGCACTTCCAAGAAATCATAGTGTACATCGTCGGACGCGTAATCTGCAAGATTGGTATAACCGGGCACCATCCTCGGATCATTAGCGACCATGTCGCTAGACACCTTGAGCGGGGAGCACGATTGGTCCGCTTGTTCGCCGAGCTGGGCAATTTGTTTCCCAGCTCGCCCTTCTGCTAACCTCTGATCACTTTTAGTACTTCCCGACCGCTTCGCTGCTTGATATGTCTTTTGGATCATGCAGTCATAGTTGTCCTGCGGCTTACTTTGCGCTGGTTGCTTCAGGGCAGCAAGAGTGCGCTTTGCTTTCACCGCATCTATCTTCTCCTCCGGAGGTGGATGTCTCTGTGCTTTCAACCCTTCAAAAAAGTCCTTCACTTCGCCTTGAGCGATCTTCGTGTTTTCCTCGTCGGACCTCTCGTACGGTAACTTCTCTAGAGGCGTGAGAGAAGGACCGAATCTGCATCGCCTCCCGCCTCTGGCTGTACTGGTAGACGTCGCCGGACCAGACGAAGCGGCTGTCTTTTTTACTTGCTTACGCGCCGGAGCAGGAGCAGCCGGAGCGGCGGCAGGTCTCTTCCGCCCTTGCTGATTAGGCGGAGAAGGAGGAGCAGGCTGGCTGCTCGGGCGCACCGGCGGCGAAGGAGGCGGAGTGCCGCCACGCGCCGGCGGCGAAGGAGGCGGAGTGTCGCCACGCGCCGGAGAAGGAGCCGGAGTGCCCTGATGGTCACTCGCCGGAGGAGGAGGCGGTGGAGGAGGCGGAGTGCCCTGACTCGCCGGAGGAGGAGGAGGAGGCGGAGGCGTCCAGTTGAGAATGTTGATTAGGTCCTTCCGCCATAGGCATGGAGTCTTCAGTGAAGAACCCAGCCGAGTCTCCCCTTCACCGGTAGGGTGGTCAAGCTGGAGCTCCTCAAATCCCTCCGTTATTTCGTCGACCATCACCCTAGCATATCCTTCTGGAATCGGCCGGCAGTGAAAAGTGTCGTCGGGTCCAAAAGGATAAACAGAGCCAGCAGCCGCCTTGACCTTCAGATTCATCCACTGCGCCATAAGGTGGCAATTTTGTGCCTGCGTGATAGCATCCACAGGATTCCTGGCAGTAGCCGTCAAGGCAGGCTCTTGCTGAAGCAGCTCGGTGGAAGCCACGCTGCTTCTCCGCTGAGATGGCGGGGTAGCTTCGGGGGAAGCTTCGGCAATTCTTTTCTCCCGATTTGCTTCCCGTTCCTCTATCGCTTGTATTCTGGCCCGCAGCGCCTGGATTTCGGTCTGCTCCATTTTCTTCCTCCTGTCGTGGCATTTGTAGCCTCCTGCGTCCGGAAACCCAGCACCCCACGGAAGGGAGCCTGGCATGCCTCGTGTCCGTCCAGGGTGCTCAGGATTCCCGAGGGCCATTGTCAGCTCGTCGTTCTATCTGTCGGGGAAGAACGTCCCTTCATGCGCTGCTTTGATATACTGCCGCATCTTCCTGAGTGGTGTTTCCAATTGCTTGTCCGTCCAAATGCACCACCCTGTTATAGGGTCCAAGGTTCCGCCAGCCCCGAAGAACCAAGTCCGGCAACGGTCTGGCCAGTGCATTGTCTCTGGTTCGATCCCTTTCTGAAGCAGATCATTCTCAGCCTTGGCCCACTTAGGCCGGGTTACGAGGTAGCCGCCCGACCCCGTGCGATGGTGATGCTTCTTCTTAGCAGCATTTATCCGGTTTGTCTCCGACATCTTCTGACTCTTTTCCGACTTCTTATGGGCCACAAATGCGGGCCAGTCATCTTTGATCTTCTCATATATGCCCACGAATTCTGGAGTCTTTTTATCTTTGACAAACGTATTCAGTTTTTTCTTCCATGCCCTGAATTGGTCTGCCATCTTCGAAAGTGCAGCAGACTTGATTAACTCCTCTATAACTGGGTTCGCCGGATCAACCTCTCGCGGTAGGACGAAATTTGACTTCAGCTCAGTCCAAAGATCTTCTTTCTGCATATCAGTGACATAAGTCACCTGAGCATCGTTTGCAGCCGGCTTTAACCATTGATGGATGCTGATCGGGATCTTGTCCCTAACCAGAACCCCGCACTGATTAACAAATGCGTTCTTTGTCCGGATGGGTGCAATCGGCTCGCCGGAGCGCGAGATTTCTGAGATCTCAAACTTTTCATCCGGCCTCAACTTTTTCTTCGCTCCTCGTCTCTTTACTAAAGATTTGCTCGATCCGGAGGGCTAGAAAAAGGAACAAAGACGAGATTTAATGAATGAATCAATTAACTAGTCAGCACATGCTTAACTAACATATATACCTCCTGACCGGCCTCGGTTCGGTCACCGGAGCCAGCATCACGGTCTCCTTCTTGCACCGGCATTGTGTCACCGGAGCCGTCCTCACGGTCTACTTCTTCCATGTGCATTGGGTCACCGGATCCATCAATATCATAGCCTAGATCTTCCAGCTGCAGCTCTTTTTCGACCTGGTCATCGGTGTCATTGAGAAACGACAAGACGTCATTTTGTCCGTCTGCGATTAGGTCCATCAACATCGCTTCTTGTGCTAGGTCTCGGGTGTTGTGGTCCATTGTTTCTACAAATATTTACAACATGCCAATTATTATTCAAACATGACAGATGGATATATTAATGGAGTTCTGGCAAATGATGAAGTCATGGAATTCTTCAATACTTTGACACTAGCTAGGCAACCTCTCGAC
>LR738712.1:807562595-807583130 GCA_902687465.1 Secale cereale
TACCAACATGCCCCGGTTACTTCTGGCAAATGATGAAGTCATGGAATTCTTCAATACTTTGACACAGGTAGGCAACCTCTCGACCCCCCCGACTTCTCGGCGATCCACAACCCTAGACCCCCTCATGTCACATTTTGTCTAGTGTCAAAGGATTCAACAAACCAATACTTCATCATTAGGCGAAAGTAACAGTAGCATGATGGTACGAAGCTCTCCAAAGTTGTTTTGGAACGGAGTCCCAGATAAGATAATCCGTAACAAAAGACGGATTATCCTATCAGGGACTTCGTTCCAGAACAACTTTGCATAACTTCATACCAAAATGCCCCGGTTACTTCTGGCAAATGATGAAGTCATGGAATTCTTCAATACTTTGACACTAGCTAGGCAACCTCTCTCGACCCCTTGACCCCCGACTTCTCGGCGATCCACAAACCCTAGACCCCCTCATGTCACATTTTGTCGAGTGTCAAATGATTCAACAAAACCAATACTTCATCATTAGGCAAAAGTAACAGTCCCTCGGTCCCTCGACGACCCTCGACCCCGGCCCCCCCTAATGTCGAAGTTATCGGGGAGGGTGTATATCGACATAGACATATCCGATAAAAAAAAGAGGAAGAAGAAGAAAAAAGGAACCGCTAGAGGAGAAGATCGAAGAAAAAAAAAGAACAAAAAAAGGAGAAGAAGAAAGGAATAGAGGAGAAGAAGATAAATTTTCTCTTCTTCTCCTCTATTCCTTTCTTCTTCTCCTCTTTTTTTATTTTTTTTCTTCTTCTTATTTATTTCTCCTCTTCTTCCTCTCCTCTTCTTCTTTCTTTCCTCTTTCTTATTTTCTTCTTTCCTATCCTTCTTTTTCTAAATTTGTAACTTTTGCATATATATAAAACTTTCTATATATATTTAGCATCTATAAACAAAAAACTATATAGCCACATACACATATATATACATCACATACAGCAACTTCCTAAGAAAAAATATATTTATATACACATACATATATATTTAACATATATATTTACCAAATTCCTAAGAACAAATATATATATATACACATACATATATATACAGCAACTATATATATACACATGCATATATATATACAGCAACTATATATACAGCAACTATATATACAGCAATTTATATAAACATAAAAAAAAAATACACATATATATACATATATATACAGCAACTATATATATATACAACAATATATTTATATAAACATAAAAAAAAGGGAGCCCTCACATCGCGCGGCGGGGCTGGGCGGCGCGACGGCGGCGGGGCGGGGCGGCGCGACGGCGACGGGGCGCGGCGGCGCGACGGCGGCGGGGCGGGGCGCGCGGCGACGGCGCGGGGCGGGGCGGAACGGGGTCGAGGGGCGGGGCGACGGCGACGAGGCGGCGTCGGGGCGGCGTCGGGGGCGACGGCGACGGTGACGGGGCGACGGGGGCGACGGCGACGGCGACGGGGCGACTGGGGCAGGGAAGGAGAGGGAGGCGTCGGGGGCGCGGAAGAAGAAAACTGCCCAAAATTTCGCAAGTCCTGGTTATATAGGAGCAGTATTAGTCCCGGTTGGTGGCTGAAACCGGGACTAATACACCCCTTTAGTCCCGGTTGCTGCCACCAACCGGGACTAAAGGTCCCTTTTCAGCAGCCCAAAGGGCGGGAAGGAGGGGCCTTTAGTCCCGGTTGGTGGCAGCAACCGGGACTAAAGGGGGGTATTAGTCCCGGTTTCGGCCACCAACCGGGACTAATGCCACCCTTTAGTCCCGGTTTCAGCCACCAACCGGGACCAAAGGCCCTGTGCTGGCGCGGGTGCGGTGGGATGTTTAGTCCCACCTCGCTAGCTGAGGGAGCTCGAGAGTGGTTTATAAAGGCTGCTGCTCCCACCCTCTCGAGCTCCTCTCAAATGCAGGCTTCTCGGCCTAACTCTGCGCGCTGCCCTGTGAGCTTGTTGGGCCTTATAGTACAGGTGGATCCTGTGCTATAGGCCTTGCAGGCTCACTGGGCAGCGCCCAATTTTTTTTTTCCTTTTTTGCTTTATTTATTTCTAAGTTGTTTTTTTGCTATATTTAGAGTTGCTTTATTTATTTTATTTTCTTTGTTTATTTCTAAGTTGTTTTTTGCTGTATTTAAAGTTGCTTTATTTATTTTCTTTGTTGCTTTATTTATTTTATTTTGTTTATACTTACAACAAAATACTTATTGTTGCTATTTATTTCTAAGTTGTTTTTTGCTGTATTTAGAGTTTCTTTATTTATTTTATTTTCTTTGTTTATTTCTAAGTTGTTTTTTGCTGTTTTTAGAGTTGCTTTATTTATTTTACTTCCTTTATTTATTTTCTTTGTTGCTTTATTTATTTTATTTTGTATATACTTACAACAAAATACTTATTGTTGCTATTTTTTTTCAAGTTTTTTTGTTTTGTTTTCTGCATTATTTATTTTCTTTTGTTATTTGCTTTATTTTTTTAATTCTTTCTGGTAAAACCAATTACAAACTTTCTCTGTTAGTGCAAGTAGTATTGAAATTTGAATAGTGCAAACGGACAATGGTATCATACTCGTTTGTTACAAAGTTGGCATGGTATCATCATAATAGTTGCGGAAAAAACTCTTCACTTTTTCTTCGCTTGTGTCATTTGCTTATTGCACCGTAACCATGGATAATCTTCATCGTTTATCAGGATGCTTGGGTCAGCCTTGACTTTGAAGGGAGGAATTTCATGAAACTTTTCATAATCTTCAGACATGTCTGTCTTGCCCTCCACTCCCAGGATGTCCCTTTTTCCTGAAAGAACTATGTGGCGCTTTGGCTCATCGTATGATGTATTCGCTTCCTTATCTTTTCTTTTTCTCGGTCTGGTAGACATGTCCTTCACATAGATAACCTGTGCCACATCATTGGCTAGGACGAACGGTTTGTCAGTGTATCCAAGATTTTTCAGATCCACTGTTGTCATTCCGTACTGTGGGTCTACCTGTACCCCGCCTCCTGACAGATTGGCCCATTTGCACTTAAACAAAGGGACCTTAAAATCATGTCCGTAGTCAAGTTCCCATATGTCCACTATGTAACCATAATATGTGTCCTTTCCCCTCTCGGTTGTTGCATCAAAGCGGACACCGCTGTTTTGGTTGGTGCTCTTTTGATCTTGGACAATCGTGTAAAATGTATTCCCATTTATCTCGTATCCTTTGTAAATCAATACAGTCGAAGATGGTCCCCTGGACAACAAGTACAACTCATCACAAACAGTGTTGTCACCTCTGAGACGTGTTTCCAACCAACTGCTGAAAGTCCTGATGTGTTCACGTGTAATCCAGTCGTCGCACTGCTCCGGGTGTTTGGAGCGCAGACTGTTCTTGTGTTCATCGACATACGGGGTCACCAATGTAGAGTTCTATAGAACTGTGTAGTGTGCTTGAGACCAAGAATATCCGTCCCTGCATATTATTGAGTCCTTTCTAAGCGTGCCTTTTCCAGTCAGTCTCCCCTCATACCGCGATTTAGGGAGACCTATCTTATTAAGGCCAGGAATGAAGTTAACACAAAACCCGATGACATCCTCTGTTTGATGGCCCATGGAGATGCTTCCTTCTGGCCTTGCGCGGTTACGGACATATTTCTTTAGGACTCCCATGAACCTCTCAAAGGGGAACATATTGTGTAGAAATACGGGCCCCAGAATGACAATCTCGTCGACTAGATGAACTAGGACGTGTGTCATGATATTGAAGAAGGATGGTGGGAACACAAGCTCGAAACTGACAAGACATTGCGCCACATCACTCCTTAGCCTTGGTACGATTTCTGGATCGATCACCTTCTGAGAGATTGCATTGAGGAATGCACATAGCTTCACAATGGCTAATCGGACGTTTTCCGGTAGAAGCCCCCTCAATGCAACCGGAAGCAGTTGCGTCATAATCACATGGCAGTCATGAGACTTTAGGTTCTGGAACTTTTTCTCTGCCATATTTATTATTCCATTTATATTCGACGAGAAGCCAGTCGGGACCTTCATACTGAGCAGGCATTCAAAGAAGATTTCTTTCTCTTCTTTCGTAAGAGCATAGCTGGCAGGACCTTCATACTGCTTCGGAGGGATGCCGTCTTTTTCGTGCAAACGTTGCAGGTCCTCCCGTGCCTCAGCTGTATCTTTTGTCTTTCCATACACTCCCAAGAAGCCTAGCAGGTTCACGCAAAGGTTCTTCGCCACGTGCATCACGTCGATTGAAGAGCGGACCTCTAGGTCTTTCCAGTAGGGTAGGTCCCAAAATATAGATTTCTTCTTCCACATGGGTGTGTGTCCCTCGGCGTCATTCGGAACAGCTAGTGCGCCGGGGCCCTTTCCAAAGATTACGTGTAAATCATTGACCATAGCAAGTACGTGATCACCGGTACGCATGGCGGGCTTCTTCCGGTGATCTGCCTCGCCTGTGAAATGCTTGCCTTTCTTTCGACATTGATGGTTGGTCGGAAGAAATCGACGATGGCCCAGGTACACATTCTTCCTGCACTTGTCCAGGTATATACTTTCAGTGTCATCTAAACAGTGCGTGCATGCGTGGTATCCTTTGTTTGTCTGTCCTGAAAGGTTACTGAGATCGGGCCAATCGTTGATGGTCACGAACAGCAACGCCTTTAGATCAAATTCCTCCTGTCCGTGCTCATCCCACGCACGTACACCGTTTCCATTCCACAGCTGTAAAAGTTCTTCAACTACTGGCCTTAGGTACACATCAATGTCGTTGCCGGGTTGCTTAGGGCCTTGGATGAGAACTGGCATCATAATGAACTTCCGCTTCATGCACATCCAAGGAGGAAGGTTATCCATACATAGAGTAACGGGCCAGGTGATGTGATTGCTGCTCTGCTCCCCGAAAGGATTAATGCCATCCGCGCTTAAAGCAAACCATACGTTCCTTGGGTCCTTTGCAAACTCCTCCCAGTACTTTCTCTCGATTTTTCTCCACTGCTACCCGTCAGCGGGTGCTCTCAACTTCCCGTCTTTCTTACGGTCCTCACTGTGCCATCGCATCAACCTGGCATGCTCTCTGTTTCTAAACAAACGTTTCAACCGTGGTATTATAGGAGCATACCACATCACCTTCGCAGGAACCCTCTTCCTGGCGGGCTCGCCATCAACATCACCAGGGTCATCTCGTCTGATCTTATACCGCAATGCACCGCATACCGGGCATGCGTTCAGATCCTTGTATACACCGCGGTAGAGGATGCAGTCATTAGGGCATGCATGTATCTTCTGCACCTCCAATCCTAGAGGGCATACGACCTTCTTTGCTGCGTATGTACTGTCGGGCAATTCGTTATCCTTCGGAAGCTTCTTCTTCAATATTTTCAGTAGCTTCTCAAATCCTTTGTCAGCCACAACATTCTCTGCCTTCCACTGCAGCAATTCCAGTACGGTACCGAGCTTTGTGTTGCCATCTTCGCAATTGGGGTACAACCCTTTTTTGTGATCCTCTAACATGCGATCAAACTTCAGCTTCTCCTTTTGACTTTCGCATTGTGTCCTTGCATCGACAATGACCTGGCGGAGATCATCATTTGGTTCCTCTTGATCTTCAGCAGCTTCACCCGTTGCAGCATCATTGGGCACATCGTCTGGTTCCTCTTAATCTTCACCAGCTCCCCCCATTGCAGCATCACCGTATTCATGGGGCACATAGTTGTCATCGTACTCTTCTTCTTCGCCGTCTTCCATCATAACCCCTATTTCTCCGTGCCTCGTCCAAACATTATAGTGTGGCATGAAACCCTTGTAAAGCAGGTGGGAGTGAATGATTTTCCGGTTAGAGTAAGACATCGTATTCACACATTTAGTGCATGGACAACACATAAAACCATTCTGCTTGTTTGCCTCAGCCGCATTTAGAAACTCATGCACGCCCTTAATGTACTCGGAGGTGTGTCTGTCACCGTACATCCATTGCCGGTTCATCTGCGTGCATTATATATAATTAAGTGTGTCAAAAACCATTACAGAACATCATAAATAGATAATTAAGTGACCAAATGGATAAAAGTTCATCATCACATTAAAACCAAAGTACATACATATATAGTTCTCATCTAACAACATATAGCTCTCCATACACATCGAAACTATGTTAAACATTTCAATGCGAAAACAAATGCGATCATAATCGCAACCAAGGTAACAATTGATCCAACGGCATAATGATATCAAGCCTCGGTATGAATGGCATATTTTCTAATCTTTTTAATCTTCAACCGCATTGCATCCATCTTGATCTTGTGATCATCGACGACATCCGCAACATGCAACTCCAATATCATCTTCTCGTCCACAATTTTTTTTATTTTTTCCTTCAAGAATTTGTTTTCTTCTTCAACTAAATTTAACCTCTCGACAATAGGGTCCATCTTGATCTTGTGATCATCGATGACTTCCGCAACATGCAACTCCAATTCCATCTTCTCCTCCTCCATTTTTTCCAATTTTTTCTTTAAGGAAATGTTTTCCTCTTCAACTAAATTTAACCTCTCCACAAGAGGATCGGTTGGAATTTCCGGTTCAACTACCTCCTAGACATAATAAAACATCTATGCATGTCAGGTTGGTCGGCATAACTATCATAAACACTAAAACAAATAGTTATAAATTAAAGATAATATACCACATCCGAATCGTAGACAGGACGAGGGCCCACGTGGGCGGATATCAAAACCATCGCACTATATAATAACAAGCAATAATAAACGTAAGAAAATTAGACAAATATCTATCTAAAGCAATAATAACAAGCAATAATAAAAGTAAGAAAAGCATGGACATAACAAGAGGCTCACCACGGTGGTGCCGGTGACGAGATCGGCGGGGGCGATCGACGGCGGCGAATACGGAGACGGGACGTGACGGACCGCTAAACCTAGACAAATCTCGGAGAAAATAGAGCTTCGAGAGGAGAAAAGCTTAACTAGTGTGGCTCGGGCATTCCACCGAACACGTTGTGTGCATAGGAGGTGAGCTAGAGCACCACTAACCCCTCTCCCCCTCGGCCAAAAAAAAAACAGAGCAATGAGCTCTGCTCTTGAGTGAGGGGGTATATATAGGCACCTCATTGGTATCGGTTGGTGCTACGAACCGGGGCTAAAGGGGTGCCTTTGGTCCCGGTTCATATCACCAACCGGGACCAATGGTGGTGGGCCAGGAGCAAGAGCCATTGGTCCCGGTTTGTCGTTCCAACCGGGACCAAAAGGTCCAGACGAACCGGGACCAATGGCCCACGTGGCCCGGCCGGCCCCCTGGGCTCACGAACCGGGTCCAGTGCCCCCATTGGACCCGGTTCTAGATTGAACCGGGGCTAATGGGCTGGACAGGCCTGGACCAATGCCCTGTTTTCTACTAGTGAATGTAAGACGTTTTTACAAGGGAAAAAGTCCATTTTCAACCCTGAATTTGTAGAGGTTCGGCGAAATGAACCCTCAAGTCAAAATCTCGGTCGATTGCACCCTGAACTATGCAATCCCGGTCTAAATCGAACCCTGGTAAAATTCAACCGGGATCCATCTGACTAGTGGGCCATGGAGCAACAGTATTGACCACAGAGCGCCACCGTCCTCCACGCTGGGCCGGCCCATTTGACTTTTTTTTGGTTACACTTATATTTCGGTGTTTCTGACATTTCAAAAATATTCAAGCGTTATAAAAAAAGTATGTGGCATGTCAAAATATATTTTAATGTTGTCTAAATATTTATATATATGTAATTTAAAAATGTACGTTCTATTTGAAAAATGTTCACGCAGTTTAAAATAATGTTCGTGACATTTTGCAAAATGTCACGTAGTTTTAAATAATGTTTCATACCATCCCAAAAATGGTTAACACGTTTAAAAAAATGTTAATCATGTATTTGGAAAATGTTGAACGTATATAAAAGTATTTCGGATATATACGAAAAATGAGCAATGTGCGTGAAGAAAATAGACATGTGTATAATTGTTTTTCCGATGTATATAGAAATTATATTAAGGGAACCTTAGTTTACTGGTCATCTATTTTCGTCTTTAAATTTTTCTGTCCGCGTTTATACTATATAAAAAATTGTACTGCTACTCTAACAAGAACCATCCTATGTATCCGATAAAATTACGTGATTTCAAAGCAATACGGAAATATGGAAAAAAAAGTTCGCCAATTTCAAACAAAATCGCGAATTTACTAAAAAAGGGAAACTGAAAGAATAAGAAGAAAAATAAAAAGGAAAGAAAACAAAGGACATATAAGAAGAAAAAGGGAGGAAGTGAACATGACCTGTGTCCTGTCCCTAGTCGTTGTTGCATCGATCATGCGGCGTATAGCACGAACACGGGTCTTGAGTTCGAGTCTCACCCTGCACTTTTTTTTTATATATTTAACGAAAAAAATAAGCGGGCCGGTGTAGTATTTTTGTTTTAACGAAAAAAATAAAGCGGGCTGCTGCACTATTTTGTTTTAACGAAAAAAAATACAACGGGCCGGTATACTCTTTTTGTTTTAACGGAAAAGTAAAGCGGGCCGGCCCAGCAGGGAGCAGGTGTGCGCTCTCTACGAAATACCCCAATCCCGGCCATCCAAACGACCCGAAGGTTCAATTTAGACCGGGATTGCATAGTTCAGGGTGCAATCGACCGGGATTTTGACTTGAGGGTTCATTTCGCCGAACCTCTACGAATTCAAGGTTTAAAATAGACTTTTTCCTTTTACAAGCTAACATGGGGAATGGAGGGAGTATTTGGCGTGTGTTTTTGAGATTTTGCCACGCTGCAGTAGAGACAATTGTCATGCATTTCGGAGATTTGCCATGCAGCTACAAAAAAAAAGGGGGAATTCTCATGCATTTCAGAGATTCAGATAATGTTAATGACCATGCACCTAAGGCTATTTCTCCAAGGCTGTTTGCCTTGTGCGCCTTTCACTTCCAAAAGGCCCTCTATGACAACACATGTGGATGCGAGACCTGCCCAGACTGAACTCTGAGTAGCTTCTGGACGATCTGATTGCCCTCGAGGACATAATTCAGTCGGTCACCCTCTCTAGACAGCCTGACATGACCGTCACGAAGCTCAACACTGATGGAGTTTACCCCACGGTCTCAGCATATGCTTATTGTGTGGAAGGTTAAAGCTGAGCAGAAGTTTAAATTCTACCTATGGCTAATAATCCAGAACTGTAACTGGGCAGTTGATCATCTCTTTGCATACGCTGGCCTCACCCGGCAACCTACCCCCTTTGTGACCGAGCTCCCGGTTAGACTGTTCACCTACTCCTTCATTGCACTTTTCCTTCGAGGGTATGGGCCCTTCTCCTTACCTCTGAACTCTAATGCTCGTGCAGCTGGAGCAGATGCGTCCACGACCTCCATTAAGGCATGGTGGTGTAACGTGTAAGATACGAGCCACCACGCGATCGAGCACCAACAAGAAGCAACCTACCCCTGCATGTTTCGATGCATGGAATCTCTCGAAAGACAAAACTGAAGAACCTTTGAGTGATTGAGAGCCACGCCTGAGGTTGTTGCCAGCCTAATCTGGGACGAGTCAGAAACTCTTTTGGGCGGGACGTGGTTAACTGAACATTTTATAGCATGAGTATTTCAGTCCTTGCATGATGTACGTTATGTAATTTTCCATTGTAACACTTTTTTCCCTGCTATAATGAAAAAGCAAAGCTCCTACTGCTGCCCATTAAAAAAATGATGCTCAATTTTGTGGTCAAATGATATTTGAGGATCTCCAGACAGAAAAATAAATCGTCTAACTTTTTTTGTCTAGAGATCCTTGAATGTCATTTGGCGACTAAATATTGCAAATACCTAATACATTTGGACATGTCCGAAGCCACAAATTTCTGTTTTTTTTTATTTTGCTAATTGTTTCAATTTTTATTGTTTTTAGAGGGTACAATGCACCCAGCTTTACAAAAGAAAAAAAGTCTCGGAACCATTTGTTCAAGTTCGAAGCCACAAAGTTTCAGACTCTTTTTTTTTCTATTTTTTTTTATTTTAATGTTCCTCGGAGGTGCACTGCACCCAGGTTTAGCCACAACTTTTCGATAATATACTTTTATTTCGACTGCAAATTTATTCAATTAAATACGTATTGAACAGTACATGTCGGTTAAGTCTTGACAGTGGCTACTAGGTCGGTGGTGGATGGGTCGTAAAATTCCCTGTGATTTGCCTCGAGGCCCTGCTGGGTGTAGGCAGAGGCTGGGTCATCCAAGATAGCCATCATCTAGATCCGATCAAGTGCCTCGTTTAATAAGGCGAGGCTCACTGAATTGGCATATGAGGTTTCTTCGGGGCTGACCTCCGTTGTGATGGTGAGGCGAGGGGTGGTCCCGGCCAAGACTAGGTCCTGGTCTTCGGTTGCCGAATTCACTTCAGGGCCTGAAGCCGGGTTTCTGGTAGGGGAGGTAAGACCGGCCGATGATGACTGCTGGTCTTCAGGATGTTACTCCTTTGTCTGGGCTCGAAGCCAAATCCATGATGAGGAGGGGGAGCTCAGCCGAGGGTGACTCCCGGTCCTCGGGCGCTGATCCAGTGTTGTGGCTCGAAGCCGGATCTGCAGTGAGAAGAGTGAGTTCCACCGGGGGTGATCCCCGGTCTTCGGACGTAATGGATGCATCCGAGCTCGAAGCCGGCCGCGAGGTAGGGGCCGATCCAAAGATCTGATCGGGAGGAAGCCCCGAAGTTGCCGATTCGGAGTCCGTGGGTGTCTCAGATGAGGTTGAGAAGCCAGTGAAGATCAGGTTGCCCTGAGCGTCGGCAATGTGCTCTAGTTACCGAATATGATCTGGTGCTCAGGGGCGAAATTGTTGAGTTGGCGTGCAGGACAATGCTACCGAACGCGAAAAGCTGGCCAGGGACAAAGATGTCCCCGGCGTTGACGCCCCTTCTCAAATTATCAGGCGGGCCATCGATCCTTTGGCAATCCAACAACGGAACTCTCAATGAAAGCACCAATGTCGGTGTCAAAATTGGCGGATCTCGGGTAGGGCGTCCCAAGTTGTATGGGTCTTGGATCAACGGGGAACAGGGGACGAATAACACAGTGTTTACCCATGTTTGGTCCCTCTCGAGGAGGTAAAACCCTACGTCCTATTCGATTGTATTGAAGTGTATATGATGATTATATAGTCGATCTACCACGGGATCAGATGAACTAAACCCTAGGCTAGTAGGGCGATGGTTGTTGTTTTAGCCCCTACGGACTAGGTTCATATAGGCACCAGGGTACCAGGGTTACACATGGCCGGTTACAATAAAGGAAATAAACATTTCAGTCAAAAAACAAAGGAAATAAACATGCCGAATCATTTATGAGGACTTGAAGGACACACCAAGACTTTGAGGGTTTCTTGTCCGATCATGGAGTCACCTTGTAGCCCAGCCCCGCAATAGTCATATAGCAACCAACCTGTCCGGCCCATGAGAAGTAGGCCGGCGGCCCGAGGACCCCTTAGTCCAGGACTCCCTCATATGGTGTAGCTGTCGCAACAAGTGGGCCTTGTATGTCAGGGTCCCTAACACCACCAGGCACGGCACGCCTGAGGGCGCTGCGGCCCTCATGGAGGTTTGGACAACAATTGGCTTCGGTGCCGCATCGGAGGGTCGTTGTCGCTCAACGCTGCCGGGTAGCACGGGCGCAAGCCCCTCATGTGAGGGTGACCTCGCCGGCCACAACAACGGCTTTGAGGGTCGTCGTTCGTTCTATGGTGTGCCATGGATACCCACCTTAAGACTTCGTCGCCGGGCGAGCATCGCTCGCCGGCCGTTTTGCCTCTAGGAGCGAGAGAATAGTCATCGCTTTCTTCTCGTCTGTGTGGCCAAACCACTCTCGGTTAGGAGCATGTTGATATATAACCTGTTGGGAAGAGAAAGCAAATGATTGAGCAGTTGTTTCCTTGATTGATGACTAGGGTCTTGATACCCTGATTACAAGGCAGTTATAAAGGAGGCGGTAGCCAAAACATGACCACTGAATTAAGATTCAGTTAACCTAATTAATTAATCCCTAACAATTCTTATTATGTTGGAATACTTGTGGCTGTAAGTTTTGAAGCTTGTAGGGCCCGGACTGAATTCTACAACTAATCTCCAAGAGAATACAAATCCCGTGCATGGTAGAATCTTTATTTCCTCAAAAGTACTACTAGTCCATGATAATCAATGAGATGCATAGTTGCATACACAACCGAGAACTGACCATACAATACATGCCTAGCTTAGGCTAGCTAGGGCGCAGATTAGCAGCTGATGCACTCGGCCCAGCATCCCGTGTGGCAATTCTTGTCGTTCCCATATGCGCACTGGCTGCATGCTTGGGTGTCACATTCGTCGCGGCATGCACTCTGGGCGGCGCCGTCGCAGTCACAGCCGCCGCCGCCGGCGCACTTGGCCCTGCACTTGTCTTTCTCGGCGGCCCTGCACTTGCCGCAGCGAGCATCATACAGTTCACATTCGGTGCATTTCCTGGAGGCTAAGCACGCCGACTGGCACGCCGGATACGTAACCGAGAAACAGTGCTGGCGCCGGGACTCAGAGCATGGTGGGTCCCATAGTGCCGGAGCCGGCGCCGGCGCTGATGGTGGTGACGGTGCGGGCAGTGGTGGCGCCTGTGCCGGCCCCGGGGACGGGGACAGACACTGGCCGGATGAAGGTAGAACCAGCATGGCGAGGACGGCCGCCATGAGAGTGAGGCCAAGTAAACCTGCTGAAGCCATTAGTTGGAAAAAAGAAGAGGGACAAAAATGTGAAGATCGACTTACACTGATGTGCGTATGAAATACTAGGACAAGGCAAGGCTATTTATAGGCGTGGCCCGAGATCCTACTTATAGGCTTATAGCTAGCTAACATGTACTACTACAAGTGTTAAGATCTAGTACTCCCTCCATCCGGAAATACTTGTCATCAAAATGAATAAAAGGGGATGTATCTCGATGTATTTTAGTTCTAGATACATCTCTTTTTATCCATTTTGATGACAAGTATTTTCGGACGGAGTGATACATTTTAGGACCCTAACCCTAGCCCTAACCCTAAAATGAATCAAGTTGCGTGTTAAGATCTGTTACAAGTTGACATATATATGTGCAGAGATCGATGAGGGGGCAGTGCTACTTATCTTGACCGATTCATCGCGTTGCATTTTGAGATGTGCGCTTACAAAGTTGACATGCTGAGAGAGAGAGCAGTGCTACTTATCTTGACCGATTCATCACGTGGACTTTCTGCCAGTCTCCATGGAGAAGAACACCACCTTGATTAATTACTCGAATGCCTCCCAAAACCTTACTTTTTCAAGACAGTTTCCCACAGAAATATATTGTGAATATCCACAATTTTTTTGTTTTTTGAAGATCGACTTGAGAGAAAGCACACAGTTGTTTCTAGGCACAGCCAAAATCCCATGTTTCTAGACTACATACTGCGGACTACATGTCTACATACCTATGGGAGCGACTACATGTAAGTCGACTGGTGCTTATTTTGGGTTGGTCGACAAACAACGCGTGTTCTTGACTGCTAGCCGGTCCTTTGCAGCCTGATTCGCTATCATGCACACGTCTAACACGAATGCATTCATGATCCTCTCCTCATCAGATTTTTTTTGCAGTACCTATGCATGTACTTTCTCTGTTCCTAAATATAAGCCTTTTAGACATTTTAAATGGAATGCAACATACAGTGGCGAAGCTAGCAGCGAGTGACGACTAGGGCTGAGCTAGCTTGCACAATAAATTCTCAAAATTTTCAATACTTTGTATAAAGGAATTATAAAGGGATCCTGGTACTAAGCCTAGGGTTATAGCCCTAATTGCCCTAGGTTTGTCTTCGTCACTGGCAACATATGGATGTCTGTAGACATATTTGAGAGTGTAGGCTCACTCATTTTGCTCCCTATGTAGTCTCTTGATGAAATCTCTAGAAAGACTTATATTTGAAAAAGGGAGGGAGTATATATCAACGCATGCATGATGCATTCTGAAAAAAAAAATGGGTTGAGACCGGCTGCAAAACTCCTCCCGTGCATACCCGATCAGATCTGCCGCCACCTGTCCTACCAATGCATCCCACGGCATCCACTCGCGCCCACTGTAGCGCTCCTTTCTTCGGCTCGTTCCGTCGCTCCCGGCGTTTCCGCTCGGCTGTTATATTGGCTCAAGAAACCGAACACAATCCCCATCTTGTTCCACGTCCAGCGGACAGCCAAGGCAGAGCGAGATGGCGGTGCCCGCGGAGCGGAGTGGCGGCGACTGCGGACCAGGGGACCAGGAGGCACCATGGTCCATGGACACCTATGCCCACGACTTCACGAGTGGTGCGCGTCCGTGGCAGAGCTGCTCAAACTGCCGGCGTCAGAAGACCCTTATCAGATGACAGCCGCCGTGGCGACCGAAGTTGGGCATGGAGGCGCCCTTGCTGGCTCACGCGTGCAGTGCCCGCTCAGCAAGTATGTGCGTGCATGGTGCCGGCGTGCTCTCGTGGCCATGAGCTCGCCGGATATGATGTCCGTGTCCACCAACAACTGAATGAATTCGTTTTTCCGATTCAAAAGAAGAGTTGCTTTTCACTGATGAACCAGCGCCTTCCATAATAGTTTGATTTTCTAGCATTGTGGTCGTTGCAATTTTCTTGTCAGTGGGCATCATAATTGTAATATCCTCTCTCCATAGAGCAAGACTCTATAATAGTTGAACGAGTAGAACTTTCAGATTTCAACTATGTTTGATATCACACTGTATTTCTATTATCAATAAGCAAAAACAGGTCCCCTTTTTTTGCAGCAACTGTTCATGTCCGTTTCTTGGATTGCATTGTTATGTGCTCTATGCTGCTGGCACCATCACATGCAACGTGTTTGTGCTCCGCAAAGCCTCCTACAGTTTAGATGTCACAGTTGTTTGAACTTGTATGAAATATAATTGATGCATTGTCATTCTTGAAAAATAATAATAATTGATGCACAGATAGTTCAGGTTTGCAAATAGGTTTAGAGTGGCCTAACGGTGATGTTGGATTGATAGATAGCTGGGGTAGGAAGAGGGAACAAGTAAAGTTTAAACGGATTGATAGATCGTGTTAAGTAGACTGTGTTACTTCTGCATTTTCATGGTCTGCTACGAGGTCAGAAAAGATGTCAAAATGCTCGCTGATGTTCTGCTCAATGGATTGCAAGGAAGCATGTTCTTTTGGTTACAACGTAATCCCTCCGTCCGAAAATACTTGTCATCAAAATGGACAAAAAGGGTTGTATCTAGATGGGATGTATCTAGATGTCCCATCTAGATACAACCCTTTTTGTCCATTTTGATGACAAGTATTTCCGGGCGGAGGGAGTACTTTCTTCAGTGAATTTCAAGATTCAGAAGCTTATGATGAAAATAATGCCGAAACTCTATTGTAAATTGTTCAGAATTATTCACTGTAAATTTTCTGATCTGTAAAGGATATATTCCTGCGATCATCTATAAATTGAAAAAAAAAACTGATGTTTTATATCATCTTTTACATGCTCATATCTTGATTTTGTTGCAAACAGGAAAGCACAACTAGGTCCTGCTAGATTTTACAAGAGAGAACCTCACTTCCATTTTGTTAGAAAAGGATGACATCAATGTAACAAAATTGAAAGCATGCAGATTTCACATTTTACGTTTGAACATTTCATTGTACTCATACAACCCTGATTGGAAAGTGATTGCAAATGGATTCAAATTGGACTGAAATTTAAACACCAAGGAGTAGCATTCCAGTAAAGCAACCCTATGAGAATAAATAGATAATCCTATAGATATTACAAACTCAGGTTCCATATTTTCATGATTTGGAACTCCATCAGAATGATAGAGCAAATTGTTCTCGAAACCATATGAAAAATCGTCAAACTTCAACCATGTTACACTCACATGTTAAAGCAGAAAACATTTTACAGGTCCAGAACTGCTATTTATCAAATTGTAACTTTCTAACGGACGAGGACAATGTGGCTTCTTGTTGAACTCCATGTAGATGACATGTAAATCCGCCTTGGGTGAAAGGAGAAGGCATGGCCGAAGGCTGCCCCATACACATCTGTTGAGAATGTTAGCATGGATGCATTAACATATCCGCCTTCAATCAACAGAGAAGCCATGGTCGAAGGCTGACCATACACATCACTTGATAATGTTGGCATTGAGGCAGTAGCATATCCGCCTTGGATCAAGGAAGAACCTATGGTCGAAGGTTGCCAATGAACACCATTTGCAAAGTTTATCATAGCGTTGATGCTACTAGCATTAAGGTCCTACATCATGGAAGATGAAATAGTTTAAAACAACAGATTAAGTACAAATGAAAGGAAAATAATGAGTACAAGCCATGTCTTGCGATCAATTCGGATCATTGTGTTCCTCTCTATTTTCTGTTGCATTCTTTGGATCTCCTATAGTCAGACGTGAAAACTAAAAAAAATGACTATAGAAACATATACTGGATAATAGCTTTGCTAGATTGGGTATAATCGATCAATACCTTTCTTTTTAGAATTTTTCTTTTTCTTTCCTTTCTTCCTTTCAAGAGAGGTTTTCTATCGTTTAGTCTTTGCGCCTTTTACCACCAGAGGAACTATAAATGATACACTACCTTTTAATGTCTCTGCAACACACTCAGTCGAAACTAGCGGAAGCTCGTAGGATTTTTCTTTCATCTTGCTAATAGAATTATCTGCTGCCAAGTCCAACTTATATTTGGCTTTCTCCAAATCATCAAGAAGCTCTTTCACTGCCGAACATTTCAATGCAACAGATGTTGCCTTCCGTGAGATACGGGCCGCTTGTGTTTTCAAATTTTCCATAGCAGTTCCTTGCTTCTCAATAAAGAAGCCTCTCTTTGCATATTTTGTCCATCTGTTTAGTATATATTGCGATGGCAAAATGAAAACATCGTTCATGTTGATGACTTTGAGAGCATGCTTGCACAACCAACCTATCAGATATGCATTTTATGTTTAATCAGTTTGTATTAAAAATCAAATTGCAATAAAAAATACAGCATCACCAAAGCATGTGTAATCCTTAATGGACCGACCATCTGCCCCAAAAAAATTAGCTATCTGACCATCCTTTAATCTACTTGAATCGCATAAAAAATGTTGGATCCTCCCTCTGCTTATTCTTCAAGTATTCTAACAGTGTTTTGCATCATTGGATTCTAAATACTTCTTTCTTTCCTTACCAATATCATTATTGCAATCCATTTTTGAGAATGGCACTTTGTCGACTCCTCCATAGAACGCTACCATGAAATCATACACCTGAGATGGCTTCATCCGAGTTTCACGTATCTGGCCAACACATCGTTGGGACCTCAGCTTGTGTAACTTATTGGGACTAGCAAGATAATGATTGTGATCGGTTACAACCTTTTGCACTGTACAAATCCCCTCTCTACTGACACTAAATTGAACACGAGCCTGACAACCTGTTCTTTTAGTGGCCTTTGATGATTCGGTTTCTCGTTCTCCTTGATTATTGCAAACTATATATTTATGGTATATAGCTCCATCATGGCGGCGCTTTGTCTGGCTCTTTCTGATACTAAATCCGATCTTGCCGGCATACGTGGTGTACATGTCGTATGCTTTCTGCCCTGAATCTAATGACTTTCCCACTTCGGGCACAATCAAAGCTTGCCCAACTTTATCAACCACCTACAGTAAAAAGTGTTGAGAATTAAATTTACATTACCACAATGTAAAATATATATTATGTTCTTCTTCACAACACATTAATTTTACATTAGGTGCGTCATGGACGGAATACTTTGTTTTGAATAAGCTATTGCACTATCAAGCCAAATATGAGCAAATCATTGTTTACAAAATTATTAATATGTCATCCTCAAATTGTTCATTAATCATTACGGAGAAACATCTTATCTTGACTTCATGATCTAGTGTTTGGCATGACAATGTACTGTACACATGCAAGCTGAGATTGTTGTAAGGGATAATCTCGAAGAACTAGGCAACGGCGATACCTGTTGTATCTCCTCTCCGTCAGCTCCACGACCACTGTCGATCACATCGTCCTCCTGGCCTCTTTCTCTAGTCATGTTGGTTGTGTCATACTCCTGGTCTTCTGTTACGTGCGGTGGCGGCAAGTCTAAGGGAGTCGTGTTTCCCTTAGCATTTGATGCATCAAATAGTTGCCATAGAAACAATAAAAAAACACAAGGTTGAACCCAATGGAAATTCTCCTTTCGAATTATTGTATGATGCCTATATAGGTTGACACGCGACTTGCCATTGTAGGCAGGTTATCGACTCTGTCGACGACTACACACCAATCTCTATTCATTCTCCTCTTCTCACTCACCGAAACCTGCCCCCACCCCAATTCCATGCGGTCGCGCGTGCAACAAGAGCTGGTGGCAGCGCATGCCATGAGCTCGATCGCGCACATGGGAGGAGCGAAGGAGCTCGACCATACGGAGGGTGGTTATGGATGTGATCGATCACAGGTGTTGGAGGAGGGATCTAGGGTCGTTGGCGTCGTACCCACTCCTGCCCGACGCATGCCATGGCCTCACCCCCTACCCTTCCCGTTCCCAATGCATGTCATTGCTAAGCATTAAGCATTCCATGGTACTCCCTCCGTCCCAAATATTTGTCTTTCTAGACATTTCAAATGGACTACAACATATGAATGTATGCAGACATATTTTAGAGTGTAGACGTACAAGGATACACATGGATACACATTTGACCATGGAACACATGCATGCATGGCCCCGGCCGACCGGCAGAAGCTACGGCCCATTGCACCCGCGCATGCACTCGCCCGTGCAGGTGATCCGGCACATCTTACTTTGGTTTTCCGGGCACTCTATACATTTCACAAATAAGGCACAAGTGGCATCGCATTCGGCGGCGCCGCAGTCACAGCTGTCGCCGGTGCAGTTGGCCGTGCACTCGTCGACGGCGGTCGTGCAGTCGTGGCAGAGGCGAGGTTGAACCAGTAGGCAAGGGCATTTCTCGTTGGTGTAGGCCATGCACAACGATCTGCAGGTCGAGCTCCCGAACGATTGAGCACAAGCCCCGCACGATACCGCCGGTGCCGGCGCTGGTGGTAATGATGTCGGTTCTGGCGGTGGTGGTGCCGGCCCCAGCGATGGACAGCGGCCCGACGAAGGCAGGACAAGCATGGCGAGGATGGCGGCGACGGCGGCCGCCTGGAGAGCGAGGCCGGCTGAGCCTGCTGAAGCCATTGGAGAAGAAGAAAGACGCGCACAGGAAAAACTGTGAAGTGAAGATCGACTTAGCCGGTGTGCGCTGCGTACGAACTACTAGTAGGGGACAATTACTTATAGCTAGCTATCTTGTACTATAAACTATGCATCAAGTCGTGCATATTACAACTTACAAGCAGTTGACATGCATGAAGTACCAATCAAGTTGCATCTCGAGATCTGCGCCGTGCATGTTACAAAGTTGACATGCAGATAGCACTGTGCTTATCTTGACCGGGCACCATTCCTGGCATAGACTTTCTTTCTGCTTGGCTTGAATGTCCATGGACAAGAACACCTACTTGGTTAATTACTCGAACGTCTCTCAAAACCTTATTTTTCAAGCTATCAACAACAAAAAAACTTAATTTTCAGGACAATTTTGCACGAAAAATACACGTAGAGCCCTAATAGGGGGACGAGACTTGCCTGCTCCCCAGGTGTGTGCCCATCCGTGCTCCCGCGTACGTGGCTTGATTTGATTGGAACAAGATAAGGCCCGGCCCCACCTCCTTAAAATTAGGGGGGAGATGATTAGATTAAAAATGAAAAAAAAAAATAGACAGCCGTAGGATGGAGTGGGAGCACGGATGGGAGCATGGGGAGGGAGCAGGCAAGCCGGATCCCTAATAGGGTGCTATTGTTCCCTACAAGAGGATCTTGACACGAACGAGCGTTCTCAGGGAGGCGCATTCAAGGGAACTGCACCATAGAGAGCGTTTCCTCAAAAAATCACTCCTTAGAAACGTTTACAAATAGGCATGCTATAATTGAGAGATTTGTCATGCTACTACAGCAGAGATATTTATCATGTTAAGAAGAAGAAGAAATTGACATGCTACAATAAAAATACTCCTTCTGTCTCATAATCATTAGTAGATAAAGGGTCATCAGACCCGGTTCGTTTGGGCCTTTAGCCCCGGTTTCTGAACCGGGACAAAAGTGTCGGTACTAATGCTCTGACCCTTTAGTCCTGGTTCAATCCAGAACCAGGGCCGATGGGTGTCCACGTGGCCTGTGCGCCGAGCCCAGGCAGGAGGGGCTTTGGTCCCGGTTGGTGGCACCAACCGGGACCAAAAGGCATCCACGCGTCAGCATTTCTGTGGCTGTGGTTTTTGTTTTTTTTTTGAAAGGGGAGGGGGGTTGGAGGTTTTGGGGGGTTAATTTAGATGTTTCATATTGTGTTAGCTAGCTAATTAATAGAGAGAAGTGTCCTC
>LR738712.1:807589195-807608159 GCA_902687465.1 Secale cereale
ACTGCTCGGCGATCCACAACCCTAGACCCCCTTATGTCACCTTTTGTCTAGTGTCAAAGGATTCAACAAAACCAATACTTCATCATTAGGCGAAAGTAACAGTCGCATGATGGTACGAAGCTCTCCAGAGTGGTTTTGGAACGGAGTCCCAGAAAGGATAATTCGTAACAAAAGACGGATTATCCTATCAGAGACTTCGTTCCAGAACAACTTTGCATAACTTCGTACCAACATGCCCCGGTTACTTCTGGCAAATGATGAAGTCATGGATTTCTTCAATACTTTGACACTATATAGCTAGGCAACCTCTCTCGACCCCTCGACCCTCGACTGCTCGGCGATTGATGACCCACAACCGTAAGGGATCTATTGCAGCGTTTTCGATAAGTAAGAGTGTCGAACCCAACGAGGAGCAGAAGGTATTGATAAGCGATTCTGAGCAAGAAATTACTGCAAGCACTGAAAGATAACTTTTTAGGGGTTTTCTCGATATAGGCAATAGGAAGGTAAAAGCAAGCAATGTAAAAGGCACTGAGAGTAACAAGTGGCCCAATCCTTTCTTAGCAAAGGAAAGGCCTAGCAACTGAACTTATAAAGACTAAAGCGTTCCTGAGGACACACGGGAGAGGTAGTCATGTGCTTTCACCATATTCCGTATCGATACTATGTTATGTGTTGATAAGTGTTGAGTGGGTGGATCTATGCTAGTGGACTCTCTAGACTAAGATAAATGCACTCTTATGATTAAACACCTTGCAAGCATTCGCAAATACAAGATAGAATTTAACGCAAAAGCCTAACCATAGCAATACGATCGAGGATCCATTATTCCCTTATGCAAAAGCGTGCGAACTGGGGTTCAGGTTTCTGTCACTCCGGCAACCCACCATAAGCATTCTTTATACACAATGTATTCTCCTAGGTCCTTAATAAGGCGAAGTGTTGGGTGTTCGACTCACACAACACCACTAGTAGAATGACAACGCAACTTAAGTATCAAACAACACATATTACTTCAACAGCATATGACTACTAACAACAAGACTTTCCCCATGTCCTCAAGAACTAAGGTAACTACTCACGAGACATAAAGGAGATCATGATCAGTGGGGATAAATAGGTGATAAACAATCTAGACATAATAATATTTCTCCAACAAAACTCAATAGCATTCACCACAAAGTAGTAATCAACACCGATGGAGTAGAGAGGATAGGTAGTACGAGTTACAACACAAGTTGCGATTGTAAGATGAGATTTGGATGAAGATGGAGATGGTGCTGGTGTTGGGGATGATGTTGATGATGATCTCGATGATGCCCGTGACGATGGTGACGGTCTCCCCTTCCGGGAGGTGATCTCCCCGGCGGAATCTGCCCGCCGGAGATGGCTTTTTCTTCTCTGTAGGTTTCCGCCACGGAGCGGCGGCGGAACTCCGTAAAAATTCCCGTCCCTATGGTTTTTGGATAACGGAGAGCATATATGCAAAAGGGGGCGGCCAGAGGTGGGCCAGGGGCTCCAGGCGCCCCCCCGGCGCGGCCAGGGGGGCGCGCCCCCAGGGCGCCTGGGCACCCTGTGGCCCCCCTCTGGTTGCCCTTTCGCGTGCCTTCGTGATCCGTCTGAAAAGTATCTCCCGTCAATTTTCAGGTAATTTGGAGGTATTCTTCTTCAGTAACTCAGCGTCCACTTTTTACTGCTGAATCCTGCGTCTGCTGCTTCGGCATCGGAAAGTTTGCGAATTGTGTAAAATAGACCAAAACAACATAAGAACTTCACCGTAACGTGAAATATATCAATGTATAAGGATAAATTATGATACAAAATAGTGATGCATTTTGGACGTATCAACACCCCCAAGCTTAGACCTCGCTTGTCCCCAAGCGAATATGAACTCGGTAAACCTGTCCACAAGTTTAGAGAGTGAAGTGTCGATAAATAGAATACGGACAAGAAGCATCATAGTTTCTTTACCAACTCAAATATCCTCAACATCAATCTTCAATTCATAAAGCCCTTATAAAAGAGTGATAACACTTATATTCGAAAGTAGGGCTAAGGAAACTCATTATATCATGGCAAACATGTCCTTTGGTCAAAGAACAACAAATAGATTTAACTTTTGCTCTTATATTTTGATGAGATCAATTGAAGCTTTTTGAAATAACATGTTAATAGGCAAGAAGTGGAAGTGTCAACACAAAGGAAGATATTTGCCTTAGCTGGGCATGACAAACAACTTACTTATCGAATGATAATGTCAACAAGGATATGATATGACAAATCTTAATGTAGCTTTATATGAATGAATCCTTATCAACATCAAACATCTGCTCTCTTTGAGAAATAGAAGGAAGTAGAAATAACTGACTCAACTTAAAATTAAAAGATAGGCCCTGTTCTAGGGTAGTAGGGAAAACTCATGTGCTATCCTCAAATCAAACAGAATGAAAACAAGTTTTGAGAGGTGCATGATTTGTCAACGAATGCTAATAGATAACTCAACTACTTCTTGAGATGGACAAGTTTCGAGGAACGGCTCCCGCACGAGGACGATCACATCCTCTTATTCTCCTTTGTTTATCCCTGCCAAAGTTTTCTGATTTCTCATGAACAGAGCGTGAAGGAGGGTTTGTTTGTTATATTATTTTCGAGTCGGGCGCACTCTTTGCCAGTTCCTTCTCGCATTATGGGTTTGCACATTAGACATGCAATCCCGGGGTGAAGCTTGTCCAATTCAAGAAGACTATGAATTAGCTATTACTTCCTCATGAGCTAAAACAGAGGCACAAAATAATAGATTTTGAACATTTAAGGATAACACATAAATTATATACTTTTAGGAGGTGGTAGTGGAATACCACGAGTAGGTAGGTATGGTGGACTCATATGGAAGGTACTGGTTTTAAGGGTATGGACGCACAAGCAGAATACCGCTTAGTACAGAGTTAGGCTAGCAAAGGTTTTGAGAGAGCAGACAACTGATGATGACTAAGATGCAAAGCAATATAAAGCATGAACATTGAAATAAGCATAACACATCAAGTTGTCTTCCTTGTCAGCATAACACTTCAAGCATAATAACATAAAGGTTTTGGCTATGTTGATACTTTAAGAAAATCATGCTTGTTGTTATGATCAAAGCTATGTTTGCCAAGATTAAATAAAGTTTTCACAGCCATACCTGACATAAGGTCAATACTCCCCATAAGAATCATCATATAAGGTCGATTGCGTGAAGAGAATTCCGAGTGCAGCAAAAGGAACCAATAAACTTCTCATTAATATTCCATCATGGATGACTCCACACTCACGGATACAATTCTTCACCGAAGGAGTGGCAGACCTCAATGCACACACCTATCTCATATAATAACCTCCCTAGACATGATACGACTCTACTTGACTCTAAAAGACAAAAGGTAAAGATAAAGATACCGGGCACTCCCCCAAGCTTGGAACAAGCCAAGGGAATGCCGTTACCCAAGGAGATTTCACTCATCATCCTTGTTGGCGTTGATCATGTAGTCCTTGGCGAAACGCTTCCATGGAAGGGGTTCTCCAGTCTCATATGAGAAGCTCGTCTCCTGAATCCTGCATTCAGCACCCAAACTCATGCGCATAAACCTTAGTTCATACTCACAGTTCTGGTTATGTAGATCATTAATTTGCCCTTGGAGCTCTATAATTCTTTCTTCAGACGCGGTGATGCTTTTCCACATCTCCTTCATCTCCTTCAGGAATTAGTTCTTCAGCTCGTTGGTGATGTTAAAGTTAGCTTCAACACCACGCTCGATCATCTTCTTGTACTCGAAGACTTCTTGCTCCACTTCTTCCAGCCTGGCCTAGATGCTCCCCTCCTTGATAGGTCCCTTCAGATCTTCTTGATGAAGGACACCGTCCTCCATCCGAACAACCTGAGGGTGCTTCTTCACCTCAGCGAGGTAAGGGTTGATGACGTTGACGACGAACTTGTCCTTGGGGGAACTTGGAGAAGCCATGGCACCTAAATTCAGCTGAAAGATTCCCTGGCAGAAACAGATCGAAGAGAAAACACGCGAAATCGCAAGATACGTTGCCGGAACAATCCGGGCAAATATATAGGAAAAATTTAGGCACAGAAAGGAAGGTAACGGACCAAAGCGGGGTCGGAGACGGACTCCCGGGTGTCCAGGCGGCCTCCCGGCGCTGCCCAGGGGGGGGCGCCAGGGGGGTGCCTGGACTCCCTGGAGGTCGTCTCCGGCTCCACTTAGGCTCGGAATTTTACTAATTTTGCAGAAACTCGTAATACGGAACTTTTATGGTGGTTCGCGATGTTTCCTTACCGTACTACATACCTTTTCTTTATTCTGCTTCTGCAGGCGTCTGAAACAGGGCCGCAACATGTTCTTCGTGGGTTGTTGTGTATATTATATTCACATCAACATTGATAGGGTCTCCTGCTATGTAATGTTTAAGTCTTTGCCCATTCACAACTTGAGGTTTGGTGCCTTCAAAATTATTAATCTTAATTGCTCCAGACCGATAAACTTCTTCAATATGAAATGGTCCTTCCCACCTGGAAAGTAGTTTACCTGGAGAAAACCTGAAACGGGATCTGAACAACAAAACTTTATCACCAACATTAAATTCACGTTTCAGAATCTTCCTATCATGCCACTTTTTTACCTTTTCCTTGAACATTTTAGCGCTCTCGTAAGCTTCACTTCACCATTCATCTAGAGAAGTCAAGTTCATGAGACGCTTCTCACCAGCTAGTTTTGGGTCAGCGTTAAGCTCTCTAACAGCCCAGAAAGCTTTGTGCTCTAACTCTAATGGCAAATGGCAAGCCTTGCCATACACCATCTTATAGGGGGACATGCCCATGGGGTTTTTGTAAGCAGTTCTATATGCCCACAAAGCATCTCCTAACTTATTTGACCAGTCCTTTCTATTTCTGTTTACTGTCTTCTGCAAGATCAACTTAATCTCTCTATTGGTGAGCTCAACTTGCCCACTAGTTTGAGGATGATATGGTGAAGCAATTCTATGATTAACATCGCATTTAGCCAAAGCTTTTCTAAAAGCTCCGTGCGTGAAGTGTGATCCCCCATCAGTCATGAGATACCTAGGTACACCAAACCTAGGAAAAATTACATCTTTAAGCATTTTAAAAGATGTCTTGTGATCAGCACTTTCAGTGGGGATTTCTTCAACCCACTTGGTCACATAATCAACAGCTACTAAAATATGAGTGTACTTGTGCGAAGAAGGAAAAGGACCCATAAAATCAAAACCCCAACAATCGAAAGGTTCAATCACCAGTGAGTAATTCATAGGCATCTCATTCCTTCTACTAATGTTACCAACTCTCTGACATTTATCACAGGCTAAAACATAATTTCTAGCATCTTTAAAGAGAGTAGGCCAATAAAAACATGATTGAAGAACCTTATGTGCAGTCCTCTCACCGGCATGATGTCCTCCATAGGGACTATCATGACACTGTCTGAGAATGTCCTTCTGCTCATGTTCCGGAATGCATCTCCTCACGATCCCGTCGGGACCTTCTTTGAAAAGATGTGGGTCATCCCAGAAGTAGTGCCTCAAATCATGAAAGAACTTCTTCCTTTGCTGAAGTGTTAAACCTGGAGGCAAATACTTTGCAACAATAAAATTAGCATAATCTGCATACCAAGGATCGGAAAGAGATTGTACTTTTACAACGGCAAGTTGCTCGTCTGGAAAACTATCGTTGACTGGGATGGGATCATGCGGTATATCTTCCATCCTTGAAAGATTGTCCGCTACCGGATTGTCTTCTCCTTTCCTATCAACAATCTGCAAATCAAATTCTTGAAGAAGGAGTACCCATCTGATAAGCCTTGGCTTGGCATCCTTCTTTGTCATAAGGTACTTAATGGCAGCATGATCAGTATGAATAATAACTTTGGAATCAACAATATACTGTCTAAATTTATCACAAGCAAAAACTACAGCTAAGAATTCTTTCTCAGTAGTAGCATAATTCCTTTGAGCACTATCAAGAGTTTTGCTAGCATAATGTATAACATTCAATTTCTTATCAACTCTTTGTCCTAAAACAGCTCCAACAGCAAAATCACTTGCATCACACATAATCTCAAAAGGTAAATTCCAGTCAGGTGGTTGTACTATAGGAGCGGTTATTAAAGCTTTCTTAAGGACTTCAAAAGCTTCCTTACAATTTTCATCAAATACAAAAGGAACGTCCTTCTGGAGAAGATTAGTGAGGGGTCTTGAGGTTTTAGAAAAGTCTTTAATAAATCTTCTATAAAAACCTGCATGACCGAGGAAACTGCGAATACCTTTGATGTCCCTTGGATAGGGCATCCTCTCAATAGCTTCGATCTTGGCTTTGTCCACTTCAATTCCCCTTTCGGAAATCTTGTGACCAAGAACGATTCCTTCATTAACCATGAAGTGGCACTTTTCCCAGTTGAGTACCAAATTTGTCTCCTCGCATCTCTGCAAAACTTTATTAAGGTTGTGAAGACAATGGTCAAAAGAAGTTCCATAGACGGAGAAATCGTCCATGAAGACTTCCATAATATCCCCGCAGAAACCATGAAAGATAGCAGACATACACCTTTGAAAAGTAGCAGGGGCATTACATAAACCAAAAGGCATACGCCTGTAAGCATAAGTACCAAAGGGACAAGTAAAAGTGGTCTTCTCTTGATCGGCAGTGTTAACATGAATTTGAGAGAAGCCAGAATAACCATCGAGATAACAAAAGTGGGTATTTTTGGATAACCTTTCAAGCATTTGGTCGATGAACGGTAACGGGTAGTGATCCTTCCTGGTTGCTTTGTTCAACTTCCTGTAATCAATACACATTCTATATCCAATAATAATTCTCTGAGGTATTAATTCATTTTTATCATTAGGAACCACAGTTGTACCTCCTTTCTTAGGAACACAATGTACCGGACTTACCCACTTACTATCAGCTATAGGGTAGATAATACCTGCGGCCAGAAGCTTGAGAATCTCAGTTCTCACAACATCCATCATCTTCGGGTTCAACCGTCGTTGATGATCAACAACTGGTTTAGCATCAGGCTCAAGGTTGATAGTATGTTGACAGATAGATGGACTAATCCCCTTAAGGTCATCAAGGGTATAGCCAATTGCGCCTCGGTGTTTACGAAGTACTTCCAATAATCGCTCTTCTTCATATCCTGAAAGGTTAGAATTGATAATAACAGGATATACTTTCTTTTCATCTAAATAAGCATACTTGAGCGTATCGGGCAGAGGTTTAAGATCGAACACCGGATCTTCTTTCGGTTTTGATAAAATTCCCAAAGGTTCAACCGGGAGGTTGTGCTTCAGAATAGCAGGCTGCCTCAAGAATATTTCATCTAGTTCATTTCTTTCCTGCATATGCAAATCATTCTCGTGGTCCTCCATGTATTGCTGCAAAGGATCATTAGGGGGAATAGCAATAGAGGCAATACTTTCAATAATTTTATCATCACTGGGTAAATCAGTACCACGAGGCTGCTTAGAGAACTTAGAAAAATTAAATTCATATGGCTCACCATCGAATTCAACAGAAACTTTACCTTTCTTGCAATCTATTATAGCTCCACAAGTCCTAAGAAAAGGTCTACCAAAAATAATTGGACAAAAATTGTCCCTCTCTGAACCAAGTACTAGAAAGTCGGTAGGGTATTTTACCTTTCCACATAGGACTTCAACGTCTCTCACAATTCCGATAGGAGAGATAGTTGTTATGTTTGCAAGATGAATGGTAACATCAACTTCTTCAAGTTCACAAGGGGAAATCTCACCGATGATTTCTTCATAAAGTGAATAGGGGATAGCGCTTGCACTCGATCCCAAATCGCATATCCCATAATAATTGCGATCTCCTATTTTAACAGATACCACTGGAGTACCTGAAATTAGGCCTTTATTCTTGGCTGTGACAAGGTTAGTGGAAATAGCACAAAAATTTATATTGGAATCCAAAACATCATTAGTAGCAAGGTCTTTAATCAATGCAACTTGAGGATCGACTTTGATCTGGTCCTCAGGCTCATCAACTCTTCTCTCACTTTTTTTTATTATGCCTGTCACAAAAGAGTGCTCCTTTATCCTTGCGGGAAAAGGAGGCTTTTCATATATAACTGTAGGCAAAATAGGGTCAGCAACATAAATGTCAATAGGTGACTCTTTAAAAGGTTCATGGTGCTGGTCTCTCTTCTTTTTAAAAGAATCAACGTGAGAGGCAAAATTCTTACACAAATCAATCACTAGATGGGAATCAAGACCAATCTTAGAGCAAAAAGTATTGAAGTAATCAGTTTTCACATAGCTCTCAATATAATCATGTTCATAATTTATAGCGGATTCAATACCTTTATCAATTTCCCAATCTTCGGTATTCCTCTGGATCCTTTCAATGAGATCCCACCTTTCTTCAACACTCTTTTTCTGAAATACCCCACTAGAGGAGGCATCCAGCATCTCCTTATCCTGACGAGAAAGCCTGGCATAAAAATTTGTAAGTATAATTTCCTTGGGAAGCTTATGAATAGGGCATTTGAGCATTAGGGACTTCAATCTCCCCCAAGCTTGAGCAATGCTTTCTCCGTCACGAGACCTAAAGTTATAGATATAGTTCCTGTCTCGATGAATTTCATGAAGAGGATAAAACTTAGTATAAAAGAGAGACATAAGCTCCTGCCAGTCAAGCAAGTGTGAGTTATCGAGAAGCCTATACCAATCCGAAGCTTTATCTATAAGTGATACGGCAAACAATTTTCTCATGACAAACTCCCTCGATACACCTGCAAGCTTAAATAATGAACTTAGTTGTGACAGATATAGCAAGTGTTCACCGGGATGTCTGTCTCCTGCATAACGATTAGCCAAAACATAATCGATAATGCCAGCTGGTATTTTATAAGGCACAATTTCAGTAGGGGGGAGGATCAACCACCACAGGTGTGGGGCGTCTTCCCGCAAGCAACGCTCCAATAACAGGGTTATCCATAAGGACAAAGAGCAGCAATAGCAAAAACAAAAACAGAATTATAAAAACTTCCTTACCAGTTTCACTTTACCAATAGCGCTACGCTCCCCGGCAACGGCGCTAGAAAACGGTACTTGATGACCCACAACCGTAAGGGATCTATTGCAGCGTTTTCGATAAGTAAGAGTGTCGAACCCAACGAGGAGCGGAAGGTATTGATAAGCGATTCTGAGCAAGAAATTACTGCAAGCACTGAAAGATAACTTTTTAGGGGCTTCCTCGATATAGGCAACAGGAAGGTAAAAGCAAGCAATGTAAAAGGCACTGAGAGTAACAAGTGGCCCAATCCTTTCTTAGCAAAGGAAAGGCCTAGCAACTGAACTTATAAAGACTAAAGCGTTCCTGAGGACACACGGGAGAGGTAGTCATGTGCTTTCACCATATTCCGTATCGATACTATGTTATGTGTTGATAAGTGTTGAGTGGGTGGATCTATGCTAGTGCACTCTCTAGACTAAGATGAATGCACTCTTATGATTAAACACCTTGCAAGCATCCGCAAATACAAGATAGAATTTAGGGCAAAAGCCTAACCATAGCAATGCGATCGAGGATCCATTATTCCCTTATGCAAAAGCGTGCGAACTGGGGTTCAGGTTTCTGTCACTCCGGCAACCCACCATAAGCATTCTTTATACACAATGTATTCTCCTAGGTCCTTAATAAGGCGAAGTGTTGGGTGTTCGACTCACACAACACCACTAGTAGAATGACAACGCAACTTAAGTATCAAACAACACATATTACTTCAACAGCATATGACTACTAACAACAAGACTTTCCCCATGTCCTCAAGAACTAAGGTAACTACTCACGAGACATAAAGGAGATCATGATCAGTGGGGATAAATAGGTGATAAACAATCTAGACATGATAATATTTCTCCAACAAAACTCAATAGCATTCACCACAAAGTAGTAATCAACACCGATGGAGTAGAGAGGATAGGTAGTACGAGTTACAACACAAGTTGCGATTGTAAGATGAGATTTGGATGAAGATGGAGATGGTGCTGGTGTTGGGGATGATGTTGATGATGATCTCGATGATGCCCGTGACGATGGTGACGATCTCTCCTTCCGGGAGGTGATCTCCCCGGCGGAATCTGCCCGCCGGAGATGGCTTTTTCTTCTCTGTAGGTTTCTGCCACGGAGCGGCGGCGGAACTCCGTAAAAATTCCCGTCCCTATGGTTTTTGGATAACGGAGAGCATATATGCAAAAGGGGGCGGCCAGAGGTGGGCCAGGGGCTCCAGGCGCCCCCCCGGCGCGGCCAGGGGGGGCGCGCCCCCAGGGCGCCTGGGCACCCTGTGGCCCCCCTCTGGTTGCCCTTTCGCGTGCCTTCGTGATCCATCTGAAAAGTATCTCCCGTCAATTTTCAGGTAATTTGGAGGTATTCTTCTTCAGCAACTCAGCGTCCACTTTTTACTGCTGAATCCTGCGTCTGCTGCTGATACGTCCAAAACGTATCTATAATTTTTGCTTGCTCCATGCCACGTTTGGGTGATATTGCTATGATATTCATACACTTCCATACACTTTTGATCATATTTGGACTAACTTACTAATCCAGTGCACCCTAGTGCCAGTTTCTGTTTTCGGCTGTTTTTGTATTTCAGGTTTTCACGTTTCGAGAACTGCCCAGAAAAATCCAGAAAAATTATATAAAAATCAGCGAACCGGAAACAACACTGCGTCCGAAGGGCAGCCTGGGGGGGCCACAGGGGCTCCAGGCGCCCTGTGGGCGCCCCCCCTGGGCCGCGCCAGGGGGCGCCTGGGCCCCCCGAGGCTCCCCCGGTGCCCTACTTTGGCATATATTTAAAGGGTCCTCCGTAACCCTCAGAACAGGACTTCTTTTCGCGATCCCATATCTGTTCCGCCGCCGCCGCCGCTTCCAAGATTGGGAGCACCAGGAGAACTCTTCCCGGCACCCTGCCGGAGGGGAGGATCACCACCGGGAGCTTCTCCACCACCATGGACGCCTCCCGGATGACTCGTGAGTAGTCTCCCTTGGACCATGAGTCCATGACCAGTAGCTATGTGATGTTCTCCTCCCGTTCTTGTGCTTCACTAATTAGTCCTCGTGAGCTGCCCTACATGATCGAGGCACCTATGTAATCCTTATGCTGTTGCTATGTTGAGTTTGCTGGGATCCGATGGATTATGAGATTATGTTCAGATTGATCTTGAGTAATATATTTGATTCACCTCTTTTATATTTTAGTTCATAAGTAATTCTTGCATGTTCTCCGTTGTTATTTATTGCTTTGGCCGAGTAATAGGTAGTGACTCCAAGAGGGGACGTTATGCTCGATTGTGGGTTCATGCCCCTCGATGACTAGCTTGAGTGACAGAAACATGAGTCTAGGGGATGTGCTATTGCCACAAGGGGGAAAACAACGGTGCTTGTGCTCGCGGGTGCAAGGATTGTTTACTTTACGCAAAGTTCTTTTAATGCAGTTGTCTGTTGCATTGAGTTTACACTATGGGTGGGACTCGCAACTTAATACCAGCGAGATGTTCTGGATAGATATCTCAAGGTGGATGATTAGTAGTAGATATTGATGGATTTCGGTCTACTTACTTTGGCGTACCGCCCATGCTTTGAACCTCAACCTTTCTTGCAATGTAGTCAGCATTGGTTTGCGTTCGTGGTCCTGTCAATTGCCCAGCTGTAATTTGTTTACCTCACATAGCTGTTTTATCGTCTTTTGGGAGAGAGACATCACTAGTGAACATCATGAGACTCCGGTCCATATTACCATCATTGATCACATCCACTATTTACTTTTTGCTATTTACTTACTATTGCAAAACACTATCTATCACTACTATCATATTGCTTTTAACCCTTTGTGAACTACAAGGCCGGAGAGATTGACAACCTCTCTGTACTCGTTGGGAGCAAAGTTATTTGTATCTGTGTGCAGGTCCACGTTGGTTGCTACTAATCTGGCGCCGTAGCAATTGACACCTACTTGTTGAACCTAGGAGTCTCTGGGGATTCGATCCTTGGCATCTTTGCTAAGGGAAAACACTTCTACTTACTGCATCTTACACCTTCCACTTGGGGTAACCAACGAGGGGTTCGAGGCCCATCAAGGAGTATTTTCTGGCGCCGTTGCCGGGGACTCCACTCTTCAGGATAGGGGAGTTGCATGCTATCTTTTACCTTTGCTTTTTAGTCTTGTTAGTTTACCTTTCATTTTTGCTTTAGTACCTTTTTATCAAAAATCACAAAAAAAAATATTTGTCTTTTTTTTAGTAGTCCTTTCTGTTTAGCCAAAAATGTTAGGATTTGGTGCTTTGAGGGAATCAGAAGTTCTAGATTTCCATCAAAGGGATGGAGAGAATATGAAGAAGGCATGGGACAGAATTTCTGATGCACATAGAAGAATTATGCCTTGGATACCTATAAAAATTGTGCTTAGGAATTTTTACCATGGTCTTTTTAAATGGTGTAAACACTCCCTTGACATTATAGCTGAGGGAGATTTCTTAGAATGTGATGAAGCTAGAGCTCTTGAAATTATACATGGTCTATCTAGTTACTTTGTTTATGATCATAACTTTGATACTATCATAGATAGACTTGCTACTATTGAAAAGAGAATGGATGCTCTAGACTTAATAAAGGTAGATAAAACCAAACCCAATAAGAGAGATATTTTGGAAATAGATAATGACTGGGAGCCTTTTGTTAGGATTAGCATCTTTAATCAAGACTTCCTTGCTTATAGTGATATTGGATCTATGGTTTCTACTATGCCAAAAACTGTTCATGATTCTTTAAAATTTAATATGGATATACTACCATCTTATCATGAACACACTAATGGAGATATTTCTGAAATCCAGGGAAAAATAAAAGACGTACCGGTTAAATTCCTTAAAGGGATTGCAATGATTGATTTCTTCATCGTGGAGCCAAACCAAGGAAACATAGTGCTTGGGAGGGATTTCCTCCGAGCAGTTAAAGGCTTCATCGATATAGGTAAGGGACAAATCCGCTTACGCGGGAAGGCAAAAGGTGTGTACCCCTTTCCTAGAAGGAACAAGAATGAACTTGTTGAGGAATCATTTGAACCAATTTATAACTCCGATTACTATAATGATTATGGATTCCTCTATGCATTATGCCTAGCTTAAAGGCATAAAAGAAAGCGCTTTTGGGAGGCAGCCCACATGAATAAAATTTTTGTTTTTGTTGTGTCTTGATGTTTTTTACTGCTGTAGCATCATCATTGTATCTTTGCTTTTCATATTTGTGCCAAGTATAGCCTCTGATTGCTAGAAAGCTCAAAAGTTATGAGGTGCTGTCTAGGAAACAGATTCTGTCCTTGGATAAAAAAATTTGTATAAAATCACCAGATCATCTTTTTGGTCTGAATTTTTTCGACAGCGTTCTCTATATAATTGTCTTTCGTGCGTCAGTTCTGAGTTTTTTGATTTGAGTTGCAGAAGTATCCCGAACAGGTCAATTACTGCCTGCTGTTCTGTTTTTCACAGATTCTGTCATGTTTTGCCTTACCTTCACTTTGCAAATTGAGAACTTGCTTTTTCTTTGCAAAAACCTTTTGGCAATCTTGAGAAACAGTAGAACTTCAAGAATATCCTTATTTACAGCAAGGTATAATTATTTTATTAAGGGTACTAACCTCGCTAATCAGATTATGATGAGTTGTGTATGAAGGGAGTTTTCAAGTGTGCGAGGGAAGATGATAAAAAGATTCAGGAGTGTCAAGCGCTCAAGCTTGGGGATGCCCCCGTGCACCCCCAAGAAATATTCAAGGAGACTCAAGCGTCTAAACTTGGGGATGCCCCCGTGCATCCCCTTCTCCATCAATATTATCAGTTCGTCTTTCGTTCCGCTATATTTTTATCACTTCATATGTTATGTGCTATGCTTGGAGCGTCTTGCTTTTAGTTTTCTTTTTAGTTTTTCATAACGAGTCGGAACCCAGCATTCCTTTATGTGGGAGAGAAACACGCTCCACCTCTACCTAGAACATGACATAGAATTTTCATGTCTATCTATGCTATGTGTGTTCTTTGTCTTTTAATAACAACTGTCATGCTCTGCTCTTAGTATTCATACTTATCTTTTCAAGAGCTTTTATTTAGTTGGTTGCTTGAACTCTCTTTAATTATCATGCTCACCTTATTAAGAGAGTTTGCTTCCGTTGCATGGGTTAATGTGTCTATGATAAAGATGCTACTTTCATGATGGTGCTTAGTAGTTCAGGTTTTCTTTTGGTTAATCTCAAATAGCTGGGGGGTTCCCAATGTGTTATTGGAGTACCAACTTGGTTTGTTTGCCTATGATGTGGTATGGTTTAGTAATATCTTCCTTCGAGAATTTATTTTGATTGACTTGGCGTATGCTCACGCATATTCAAGACTGTAAAGAAAGTCTGACAAGCCTTGATGATCTTTTGTTTCTAAGTAGCGATATAACTGCCATGCCAGATTCAATATTGCTTTGTCGCTCTGCATGATTATGACCGTCATTGCTCTCTTAGTTGGTCGCTCCCAGTCTTTTGCTAACCTCCACCTGCACTAAGCAAACTAACCATGCAATACATAGCTCATGGGAAAGTAGCCTAAAAACTATTGTGGTAAATAATATGTTGCCTATGTATCTTATTTCTTATAAGTTGCTTGCTGAGCGGTAACCATGTTTCTGGGGACGCCATCAACTGTCACACTTTTGTTGAATATCATGTGAGTTGCTATGCATGTTCGTCTTGTCTGAAGTAAGGGTGATTTATCGTGGGTTGAATTAATATGCATATTGTTAGAGAAGAACATTGGGCCGCCAACCAAAGCCATGCATCATGGTGGAAGTTTTAGCTTGGACCTTAATCCTCAATCTCTCATGAGAATATGCTTATGCATTAAAGAGGAGTCCATCATCTATTTTCTATGTTGTCCCGGTATGGATGTCCTCAAGTTGACATCTATCAAAAACGAGAAATCAAATGCGATCTATCTCCTTGGACCTTTGTACAGGTGGCATAGAGGTACCCCTTTGTGACACTTGGTTAAAACATATGCAATGCAATGATAACCCATGGGGATCCGAGCTAATTAGGACAAGGAGCGAGCACTATTGGTATTTGATGCATGAGGCTTGCAACTTATAAGATGTTTTATACATGACACATATGAAGTACTACTACCGTTGACACAATTGCTTCCATGTTTTCAAAATAAAAAGCTCTAGCACTTAACCTTTCTTTTACCTTTATGTTGAAGCACCAACTACTGAGAGCATGATTGTCATTCTGAGTGTAATGTGCATTGTCCCAAAGTAGCATTGTCTTTTGCATGATTGTGATATCGTTTATTCTGAAATGATTGTATCTAGTCATCACTTAAAACTTGAAGGTGCCCTTGCATTTATGTTTTGCATCACTAAAGGGGGCAAGCTAGATATCACTTTATCATATTTGCACATCATGTTCATTGCAAATCTTTTTGATGTTTCGGTTTCATATTGTAAAACTTTCAGTCATTTGTGATTTTCTCTTGAGACAACTTAATTACTATAGAATCATTGTCTCAGTAAGCTTTTGTCATATGACTATGAGAAAGTCCTATATGGTTAATAGCATGTCACCACAGAAATTATTCTTGTTATCATTTACCTACTCGAGGACGAGCAGGAATTAAGCTTGGGGATGTTGATACGTCCAAAACGTATCTATAATTTCTGCTTGCTCCATGCCACTTTTGGGTGATATTGCTGTGATATTCATACACTTCCATACACTTTTGATCATATTTGGACTAACTTACTAATCCAGTGCACCCCAGTGCCAGTTTCTGTTTTCGGCTGTTTTTGTATTTCAGGTTTTCACGTTTCGAGAACTGCCCAGAAAAATCCAGAAAAATTATATAAAAAATCAGCGATCCGGAAACAACACTGCGTCCGAAGGGCAGCCTGGGGGGGGCCACAGGGGCTCCAGGCGCCCTGTGGGTGCCCCCCCCTGGGCCGCGTCGGGGGGGCGCCTGGGCCGCCCGAGGCTCCCCCGGTGCCCTACTTTGGCATATATTTAAAGGGTCCTCCGTAACCCTCAGAACAGGACTTCTTTTCGCGATCCCATCTCTGTTCCGCCGCCGCCGCCGCTTCCAAGATCGGGAGCACCAGGAGAACTCTTCCCGGCACCCTGCCGGAGGGGAGGATCACCACCGGGAGCTTCTCCACCACCATGGACGCCTCCCGGATGACTCGTGAGTAGTCTCCCTTGGACCATGAGTCCATGACCAGTAGCTATGTGATGTTCTCCTCCCGTTCTTGTGCTTCACTAATTAGTCCTCGTGAGCTGCCCTACATGATCGAGGCACCTATGTAATCCTTATGTTGTTGCTATGTTGAGTTTGCTGGGATCCGATGGATTATGAGATTATGTTCAGATTGATCTTGAGTTATATATTTGATTCACCTCTTTTATATTTTAGTTCATATGTAATTCTTGCATGTTCTCCGTTGTTATTTATTGCTTTGGCCGAGTAGTAAGTAGTGACTCCAAGAGGGAACGTTATGCTCGATTGTGGGTTCATGCCCCTCGATGACTAGCTTGAGTGACAGAAACATGAGTCTAGGGGATGTGATGTTGCCACAAGGGGGAAAACAACGGTGCTTGTGCCCGCGGGTGCAAGGATTGTTTACTTTACGCAAAGTTCTTTTAATGCAGTTGTCTGTTGCATTGAGTTTACACTATGGGTGGGACTCGCAACTTAATACCAGCGAGATGTTCTGGATAGATATCTCAAGGTGGATGATTAGTAGTAGATATTGATGGATTTCGGTCTACTTACTTTGGCGTACCGCCCATGCTTTGAACCTCAACCTTTCTTGCAATGTAATCAGCATTGGTTTGCGTTCGTGGTCCTGTCAATTGCCCAGCTGTAATTTGTTTACCTCACATAGCTGTTTTATCGTCTTTTGGGAGAGAGACATCACTAGTGAACATCATGAGACTCCGGTCCATATTACCATTATTGATCACATCCACTATTTACTTTTCGCTATTTACTTACTATTGCAAAACACTATCTATCACTACTATCATATTGCTTTTAACCCTTTGTGAACTACAAGGCCGGAGAGATTGACAACCTCTCTGTACTCGTTGGGAGCAAATTTATTTGTATCTGTGTGCAGGTCCACGTTGATTGCTAATTGCGCCGTTAGCAATTGACACCTACTTGTTGAACCTAGGAGTCTCTGGGGATTCGATCCTTGGCATCTTTGCTAGCGGAAAACACTTCTACTTACTGCATCTTACACCTTCCACTTGGGGTAACCAACGAGGGGTTCGAGGCCCATCAAGGAGTATTTTCTGGCGCCGTTGCCGGGGACTCCACTCTTCAGGATAGGGGAGTTGCATGCTATCTTTTACCTTTGCTTTTTAGTCTTGTTAGTTTACCTTTCATTTTTGCTTTAGTACCTTTTTATCAAAAATCACAAAAAAAAATATTTGTCTTTTTTTTAGTAGTCCTTTCTGTTTAGCCAAAAATGTTAGGATTTGGTGCTTTGAGGGAATCAGAAGTTCTAGATTTCCATCAAAGGGATGGAGAGAATATGAAGAAGGCATGGGACAGAATTTCTGATGCACATAGAAGAATTATGCCTTGGATACCTATAAAAATTGTGCTTAGGAATTTTTACCATGGTCTTTTTAAATGGTGTAAACACTCCCTTGACATTATAGCTGAGGGAGATTTCTTAGAATGTGATGAAGCTAGAGCTCTTGAAATTATACATGGTCTATCTAGTTACTTTGTTTATGATCATAACTTTGATACTATCATAGATAGACTTGCTACTATTGAAAAGAGAATGGATGCTCTAGACTTAATAAAGGTAGATAAACCCAAACCCAATTAGAGAGATATTTTGGAAATAGATAATGACTGGGAGCCTTTTGTTAGGATTAGCATCTTTAATCAAGACTTCCTTGCTTATAGTGATATTAGATCTATGGTTTCTACTATGCCAAAAACTGTTCATGATTCTTTAAAATTTAATATGGATATACTACCATCTTATCATGAACACACTAATGGAGATATTTCTGAAATCCAGAGAAAAATAAAAGACGTACCGGTTAAATTCCTTAAAGGGATTGCAATGATTGATTTCTTCATCGTGGAGCCAAACCAAGGACACCTACTTGTTGAACCTAGGAGTCTCTGGGGATTCGATCCTTGGCATCTTTGCTAGGGGAAAACACTTCTACTTACTGCATCTTACACCTTCCACTTGGGGTAACCAACGAGGGGTTCGAGGCCCATCAGCTGCTTCGGCATCGGAAAGTTTGCGAATTGTGTAAAATAGACCAAAACAACATAAGAACATCACCGTAACGTGAAATATATCAATGTATAAGGATAAATTATGATACAAAATAGTGATGCATTTTGGACGTATCAGCGATCCACAACCCTAGACCCCCTCATGTCACCTTTTGTCTAGTGTCAAAGGATTCAACAAAACCAATACTTCATCATTAGGCGAAAGTAACAGTCGCATGATGGTACGAAGCTCTCCAAAGTGGTTTTGGAACGGAGTCCCAGAAAGGATAATTCGTAACAAAAGACGGATTATCCTATCAGGGACTTCGTTCCAGAACAACTTTGCATAACTTCGTACAAACATGCCCCGGTTAGTTCTGGCAAATGATGAAGTCATGGATTTCTTCAATACTTTGACACTAGCTAGGCAACCTCTCTCGACCCCTCGACCATCGGTCCCTCGACGACCCTCGGCCCCTCGACGACCCTCGGCCTCTCGACCCCTCGACCCTCGGCCTCTCGACCCCTCGACGACCCTCGGCCCCTCGGCGATCTCTCGACCCTTGACGACCCTCGGTCCCTCGACGACCCTCGACCCCCC